>CM060253.1:55861713-56376713 GCA_030684275.1 Acipenser oxyrinchus oxyrinchus
CTCGTTTGAAGGGCTTGTTGACTATCAAGGCATAGTCTCACACGACAGTGGCTTCTCCACTGAATAATGGACTCCTTGCAAATGGAGCCATTTAATCTGCTGACCTCAGCAGCCCATTATATCCCGGTGGGGATGTGAGAGCAGCAGGTGAGCACTGATAAGCAATGGGTTTGAGGAGGCTGCAGGAGAGCATTGAAAGCACTTAATCCAGCTCAGAGGAGAGGCGATGGGATTGAGAGGCACAGACATTACTTTCCTGGCTGAATGGTACAAGTCTGCCCCAGGTGGTACCGGAACACCATTATGGAAGAAATAAAAATGAATGAGCCCATGACCTTGAACCACTTTGGACACAGCTATCTCTTCATTTAGTCTGCAACGTAAAATATCATCAATTTCCAACAACCCCTGGGCTGAGTTTTCCACACTTTAATACAATGTTGCATTAGTTACAGAGGTTTTATAATGGACCAGAGAGCGGCATCAATCCTGAAACACGGGGGCCCACAGACAATTCCTGATGCAGGAAGGTCTATGGATCAGAATATTCCAAAAAGAAAGAGGTTAGCTGATATCCTGTCAGAGGAAGATCAAACAAGGGGAGGTCAAACAAGCAGAGCATGCAAATCCTTAAATGCAGAGTTCCAAATGACTTAAGTTATTGGCTTCTTGATTATGGGATGGACTGAAGCCTCTCGGAGCCAGGCAGACACAGCTTAAAGTGTTTAACTCAACAGCTATGTATAGAGGTTCTGTCTTGCATTGGAATTTGGATTTGTTTCACACTTTTGAGCAATATTCCAAATTATGACAGACTTGATACTTCAGGTCAGGTCAGAAAATGTCATGCTTTCCTCCAGAAAGTATGTACAGCACTGTGTGGGAGTCAAAACAGAAAGGTTAAAGGCTTCATCAAACAAAAACACTGTTTCAGCCTTTTGTGGACACTAACTGTATTTCAAACACAAAATAACCAAGTGCACAAATGCTTTTAATATACCAATAGTGGTCAATTAAAAATGAATAAATAAAAACCCTGTTCAGTATATAAAGAAAAATAATTAGGAAAATGCCTATAAAATCCAAAAACAGTTCACAATCATAGAATCATTAAGTACATTCTCCTGAATAAAATATAGGTGGCACGATACATTTTACTGTAGGATGGCTTTGTTCTTTTAAAGAGATTATGGTGATCAGTGACAGCTATATTCAGTTCACTGTTTTATTGGGGACTGGAGCATGCAAGCCCCGCACTGTGGGAGTGTATGTTTATTAGGAGCTTGTTCGGAGTGCCAGGTCACTATAACTCGGTATGCCTGAAGCTGCTCTTTTAAAAGGAAGTTTTTGGTAAATTAACATTTTGAAAGAACCACCCACCCATAAACGTAGCTACGTATATAAACACAGTCCTAAGACTCCCCTTTCTGAGCCGCGCATGGTGCATTGCCCACAGATTGATGCTGTCAAATTTCAAAGTCTGTCTTGTTTGTGCCACTTCCTCTGGTGTCCCGGAGAGCTGTGGCATGTAGAATTAGGGCATCTGATTTATTGTGGCTTCAGTGTAATCAAATTGTGGGGTGCAGAATCATTCTTTTTCAGGTTGTAATTTATGTTCCTGTCTTATGTGTTTTATTATGGCAGATCCGCGTTGGTGTATTTTCAATTAGATTATTAAATTATAAAAAACGTACACAATAAAGTTCTCTTACCTGCAACAAATAAGGCACCAGGTCTGACGCACCTACCATACCGTACATACTGCACTGCATGGCTTAGAGGCAATGAGGTGAGCACAGGGCTCCACCCACTCTGAGACATGAGAAATCAGTGTCACTATTTAAGTGATCAAATAAAACACTAAGGAAGGAGTTTATGAACAGATGACACGTACAAAACTATGATTGAGGGTGCAGCTGTATGTTGGCAGCGTATGCTGCTGGAATGTTTTATTGCCTGAGAAAGGGGCAATACTATGAACAGAAATGACCTCACCTGACCTGGTGCAAATAACAAGACATTGCTGACACACAGAGATAAGCCAACAGCTAAGCTTTGCACACAAAGGGGTGTAGAGACTGTATAAAACAGCAGCGCTTGGAGGTGCATTGGAGAAGCATCAGGTTCCTCCATGAACACACACCAGCACTGTGTCTGCTGCTTCTCCCACAAACTGGTAACTGATACAGTATCATTGCCTAATTTCTGTTAATAACTAGTGGTAATGACAATGATTAAGCTGTAAAATCACTGGACCACAGCTTTCAAAGATTGGACGAGTGTTCTGTAAAGATGGCACACACAGTGCTTTATTCACTGGACCACAGCTTTCAAAGATTGGACGAGTGTTCTGTAAGGATGGCACACACAGTGCTTTAATCACTGGACCACAGCTTTCAAAGATTGGACGAGTGTTCTGTAAGGATGGCACACACAGTGCTTTAATCACTGGACCACAGCTTTCAAAGATTGGACGAGTGTTCTGTAAGGATGGTACACAAAGTCCTTTAATCACTGGACCACAGCAACAATGTCAAAAAGATTATTTACATGCATGCATCACCAACATCATACAGAAGATCCATTCAAATCTGTGTATACTGGCCACTCATGGGACAGGGAAAGCACTCCGTGGTATTGATACCGAATCATATCATTGATAGGAAATATTTACTTATTCTGTATATTATTCAAGGCAATGTTTAACACATTTGTTTTCCTCACTGAGAGCCGGGGATGCATTATTTTAACGTGTCATTAGCAAATTAGCAGCGGTATCTGTAATATTTGCTATAAAGGTATTCTATTGCAGTTGATTGCGGTAGATGAAAGCAGTGCTGTTTAAACTATCATAACTTAAGTCATCGGAACTCATAACACTTTAGTTTACAGATCCGTTAGTGATTATAAACAATCTATGAACATGTTATTAATTATGCTATAAACAATTATAGAATATGTTTAGAAATAATAAGACTGTTATACATTTTACCATTGTTTTTTTTTGTGTTGCTATTGTTTATAACCACTTACAATGGATCCCTAATCTCAAGTGTTACCTCGGCATTTAGGTACGAAAATACCCCTGCTATAAGGGTCTAAACAGTGGCAGTATTTAGACCAGCCACTGTTTCGATCAATTGAACAGAACCCACAGCAGTTGAGTTATACAGCCTTTCTTCCCTTAATCACCATTAATTAACAACGGGCGGGCCTACTAGTGATGCTAAACAAGCACACAGTACATTGACTTTAGCAATGCAGATGTACTGTGCTGTAGAGATCACAGTGATCCGTGTCGGTCCCAATTTCTTTTTTTTTTAATGACCGTAATCCCTACACCACACACTGGAGATGTATGTCACATCCAATTCATTTTAAAACTGACTGTATGTTTTTATGTGGCATAGAGGTATCAGGACAGTGCAGTAAGTAAATTGAACTAAATTCAAGAAATACATATTTGAAATGAGATTATTTTAAAAAGTATTTGATATCATGTGTGGATACCTGCAGTACTTATGATGAATGTTGATGCACCAGCACTCCACTCAGGCCTGACACTAAACAAGATGACACTCCTAACAACTGCAAGAGGCGCTTTCATTGGTAGGTACACGGGAATTGGCTCAGAGTCGAGACAATTAGCCAGGACACCAAGGACAATTTAATACCCCCTTAATTCAAAATCTTTCAGATCTTCTGGTTTGCTATTTTCTGAACAAAAATGCATTGAGACTTTACAGAGCTGAAGGGGTATTGTAGCCTATGCTGTTAACCATCAAGCAATCCAGGCTACCCCTCGCTTCAATTTAGCTGCTATCTCAATGTGTGACCCTGAGGTGTGAGCTGGCAGGTAAAATTAATTGGGCCCTGATAGAAGACAATAAGAGGTTACATCACCAGATCTCTAAATCCAGCCCTGATTATCCAGCTCAGTGCGATGGGAGGCAATGTGTTATTTACAGAAGGACCCCAGTGCCAGCACAGGTGAGCACAGAGCAGAACCATTAACCCTGTGGGTGCTGCATGGCATGTCTGCTGTCTTTTCTCCTAAACCTGCAGTGATTTTTAATCCAGGTAGTATCAAGAGATGACATCAGCACCAGGGGACTACTTTGTTTAAACACAAGATATGAATTGCATTAGCAATTATTTTAGGAAACCTTGCAAGCGCTTCCATCTTGTTGTATGAAAGCATTTCAATGTGCATGTGCACACTGGATGTAAGACTCAGCGGAGGACAGTATTTCTAAAAGTTGAAATGAATCAGTCCTGTTTAACTTACTACACAGTGTTCTCATCTGTTGATGCTTTAGGAGCATGGCCTTGACTGAGGAGAGACAAGGTGCAACACAGAGACACAGCCTGCACACCTGACCTCACTGCTATCTACAGCCATTAGCAGATGTTATTTAAAAAGCAGGAACTCTTTCAGCCATCCCCAAAGGGGATCAGTTTAACAAGCATGCAGCTCTGGGATTCCCTCTGTTGATTCCAGCACCTAATTTAAAGATTTCAGTCCCTGTTGTGCTTATTAAAACACATAAGGTGACCCTGTTATTCCATTGTGTGGAAAATTAAACAAGAGGGATTTCCCCCTCTAGACAGATGAACACCAGAAACAATCCACTCTTCACAACTGAATATCTGTTGAATATCCAAGGTTAGTATCGTGTGCCAAAGCCTAATTGACATCGAGGGTTGACTGTTTTCTCTGTGACTTGTGAGGACCCATTGAATTATTTAAGCCCTCCTGCTTGACATCATAATTAATACAATTCTGCCATGCAAGCACCTTGATTCACAACAAAAGGTTCAAAATCTGATGCCTCTGCTGTACAAAATGTTAAATAGACAGAAAAGATTCAACCTTCAGCATGCAGCTGTAGTGTATTGTACCAAGAACCAAACTTTTTCTTTGCAAATGTTCAACCTTTACATGTGCATTACATTTTTAATTAATGGCAAAAATAATACTGTAAAACGGAAAAAATAATATTTCACACAATGCACTTGTGTTCATTCAGTTTGCTGTATGATTCATTTAGCACCCAAAATGGTTCATAGGCAACACTGTAGATCTGTTTCCCAGGAAAGCTGGATAGCAACCGAAACAGCAACTTAAGAAAGAAACAGTTTATGTGCCTAGTGCATGCATGTGTGTGTGTGGGGTGGACAGTGTTTGTGTGAGAGAGAGCTATGAGTGACAGACTACAGTATGAATCAATGTGTGGTTGATTGTGCATCTTTTTACTGTGAAAATAGCATTTGTCCAAGTGGCTGTTTTTTAACTTTCCAAAAATAATGCACCTCAAGCAACTGACAGACTGTATGAAGCATTAGCTTCTAAAGAGTATCGCTCTCAGCCTTCTCTCCATTTATACAACCCAACTCATCCACACCTTCCAGATTCCAGCAGAAACACTGTCAGCAAACTCTGCTCTTTTCAGATTATCTGACACCATTTACAGTTACTGATACCCTGGACTCTTTGTTGTGTTTCTCTCTATTTTTCCTACAGAAAAAAAGGTGAGGATTAGCATACTGACCCACGAGAGATGGTTTTAGATTGTAGCCCAAGGCACAGTACAGTACTAATTAATTGCTGCCGCATAGAAAATATATGCAGTTTATGTTAAGAGGAATGAAACCACACTTCAGTAGGGAACTACATGTTTACTGGCAGCCAGTCAGCTATTGTAGTTATGAGCATGCAAGGACTGGAGATCAACAAGAGCCTGCAATTCAGTAGGGAACTACATGTATACTGGCAGCCGGTCAGCTACTGTAGTTATGAGCATGCAAGGACTGGAGATCAACAAGAGCCTGCAGTTCAGTAGGGAACTACATGTATACTGGCAGCCAGTCAGCTACTGTAGTTATGAGCATGCAAGGACTGGAGATCAACAAGAACCTGCAGTTGTCCTGATGCCATTTTGGAGGCACTGATGAGATGCTTTGGTATGGACATGACCGTCCTGCACATATAAAATAATATCTGTAGTTTAGATACTAGCTCTAATCACACTAAAAGTATTGCTCCTGTAGTCTCCAGCAACTCAGAGTCCCGTGGAGTGGACTGCCAGAATCCTTTCAACACTTGAGTCCAGGGTACAAACTCACACACTACAGCTTACCCAATTCCAGGTACCTCTATTATTTATCATCCGGTTCTGTTTTAACAAGGCCATGTCAATGGAATCCACGGATAATCAGCTCAGTTCCTCAATTAAACGCTAAGGATTTAAACATCTATTTTCAAGTCAAAGGGCTTTGCCAACATTACTACAACAATCCCAAGGTTGTCACATGACTACGTTCGCTCACTAACATTTGTTATAATCAAATAAGACAGGTAAAACATTACACCAAAAAGCAAATGTCAGATGGGATATACTCCATTACAATGGGATTTCCCAAAACAATCCCCACATCGGGTTCTCTATCAAGTAGTTACCAAGCTGTCAGCATCACTCTAATACACAAGATGCTGGTGCAAGATCTGAGTCAGGCAACTTAAATATTGATGCAGTATGTAATGATTGATCTTATTGGTCCAGTATCTCATACACTCATAATCATTTATAATACATTTTTACACTTCCCTTACTATTTCTCAGTGGTTATGGGTTCTGTTGCTCCAATTTTGAGTTATCACCATTTTTCTTTAAATCAGACAAAAAAGAAAACTGGGAGGAAGATTATTATGAGAAACATCTCAGTAAGATTCTGATAAATTCTTCTGTGGATCTTCTGCACAAATGTCTCCTCACTCTTATTTTAAGAATAGCAGCTAGCAGTCCTGTCTGTGGATCTGAAAAGCTACCACTTTGTGGATTTGTCAACAGAACTCTGAGGAATCAGCCCTGAGGGTTAGCTCTCCACACTCCACCCAGATTGCTTTGAAACTTCCGCTAACAAACCTGAAGACTTGACCTATCCATGCTGAACTGCATGGATACAAACGTGCCCTTCAGCCCTCCTCGCACCGGAGGCGTGGAGAGAGAATGTTCCTTACTGAGGAGTCACTTCTCCTTCATTGCCGTCTCCACATGACAGGCACTCCTGCTTACAGTTCCAAAGCAACTGGGACAAGCAAGCAGAGAAATAATTAAACCAATCCATTACAATGCAATGTATTGTATAATGTCTCACTTGGACTTTACAGATCATGTAAAGTCTCTCTCTCTCTCTCTCTCTCTCTCTCTCTCTCTCTCTCTCTCTCTCTCTCTCTCTCTCTCTCTCTCTCTCTCTCTCTCTCTCTCTCTCTCTCTCTCTCTCTCTCTCTCTCTCTCTCTCTCTCACTGTATTTTAAACCTTTTTAACACGGTACACACGGTCCAAGATTAGTTATAATTGCAGTTTGTGAAACCAAGTCAAAACTGAAAAATGTACTTAAGTGGACACTTGTTTTGGTTTCTTGATAAATTTAGATTTTTTTTTCTACTTCACTGAGTGTCATATAGTTTTACATCAAACAAATGAGTTGTCTCCCTTTAAAGGTCTGTGATTCCAATGTAAAGCCCACTACAATAAAAAAGGCAAACAAGTAACTGTTGTTAGATCTCCGAGTCATCTGTTGTGCCCAGATGTTGTTTACTATCTATGTGTGATGTGATCCTCAGCCTCCACCTCTGAGGCTGGCTAACAGAAATAGTACAACAATAGATAAATCACAGAGAGCAGCCAGAGGAGACCACTGTCAGGTTAGAGTACTGATGAAGGTCTTAACCAACCAATTGTTAACCTGTGGTTATTTCATGAGACCATTCTTACAACACCTTTATACCAGTTTATATCAAAAAAGGAAAAATCACAGCCAGCCATCCATAATGCAGCAAGCCAGCAGAATGGTCCATTTCTCTCACTTCCTCTACTGTTATATCAGTAAATAATACATGAATCATCTCAGAATCTGTATTTCTTGACAATCTGTTCGTGGAGCCCCTGAAAAATAAGAACTGCCACCTTAACCAGAGTCCACAATCAGCATGCAAGTGTAAATATGATTCACTTGGGCCCGATTCAGCTGCAATCTCACTTTATTTTTTTTTATAATTAGTTTTCTTTCCCTGCTCTGTATCCTGACCTTGGCACCTCTGTAAAATGAGTAAGAAGTGATTGCTACCAATTTATTTCCAAGATTTAATGTTTGCGTCTGGAGTTGGATAGGTTCCATCACAGTTATTTCTGGGCATAGCAAAATTACTATCATTATTATTACAATCTATATTCCAATTAACAGTATGAAAAAGCTTGCCATTCAACAGTGTAATCAATTGTTCCCTAAGGAATGAGCATTTAGCTGTTGCACTCTTGGCTATTTCCAGGGTATGAGTCTTTTTTCTATTGTAATACTCAGATCATTAAGTGTAACTAAAAGCCTGATGTTACTTGTCCATGCTGTCAGCTATCTATGTCCATCTGATCCTTCTTGTCTACAAGTACTCTCCATTATTATTATTCAACAGCTCTGGGCATTCAGCTTTAAAGTCAACTATGCACACACATAATATTTACCACATTAAGGCTTACACATTGTACATAGGGTGGCTATGCAGTTAATCCTGTAAGACAGGGACTAGATCAGGAGTGGTCAAAGTTGGTCATTCCAGTCCAGGTCTTTATTCCAACCATGTTCTATATTGGAGTGGAATGGCTCACAAGGTCCCTGCACTGACCTCATATAGAGAGATGCTGCTGAAACGAATGAGTGTTACTGCTGCTCCTCAATCAGGGAGGTGTTTGCCTTGCTGAAACGAATGAGTGTTACTGCTGCTCCTCAATCAGGGAGGTGTTTGCCTTGCTGAAACGAATGAGTGTTACTGCTGCTCCTCAATCAGGGAGGTGTTTGCCTTGCTGAAACGAATGAGTGTTACTGCTGCTCCTCAATCAGGGAGGTGTTTGCCTTGCTGAAACGAATGAGTGTTACTGCTGCTCCTCAATCAGGGAGGTGTTTGCCTTGCTGAAACGAATGAGTGTTACTGCTGCTCCTCAATCAGGGAGGTGTTTGCCTTGCTGAAACGAATGAGTGTTACTGCTGCTCCTCAATCAGGGAGGTGTTTGCCTTGCTGAAACGAATGAGTGTTACTGCTGCTCCTCAATCAGGGAGGTGTTTGCCTTGCTGAAACGAATGAGTGTTACTGCTGCTCCTCAATCAGGGAGGTGTTTGCCTTGCTGAAACGAATGAGTGTTACTGCTGCTCCTCAATCAGGGAGGTGTTTGCCTTGCTGAAACGAATGAGTGTTACTGCTGCTCCTCAATCAGGGAGGTGTTTGCCTTGCTGAAACGAATGAGTGTTACTGCTGCTCCTCAATCAGGGAGGTGTTTGCCTTGCTGAAACGAATGAGTGTTACTGCTGCTCCTCAATCAGGGAGGTGTTTGCCTTGCTGAAACGAATGAGTGTTACTGCTGCTCCTCAATCAGGGAGGTGTTTGCCTTGCTGAAACGAATGAGTGTTACTGCTGCTCCTCAATCAGGGAGGTGTTTGCCTTGCTGAAACGAATGAGTGTTACTGCTGCTCCTCAATCAGGGAGGTGTTTGCCTTGCTGAAACGAATGAGTGTTACTGCTGCTCCTCAATCAGGGAGGTGTTTGCCTTGCTGAAACGAATGAGTGTTACTGCTGCTCCTCAATCAGGGAGGTGTTTGCCTTGCTGAAACGAATGAGTGTTACTGCTGCTCCTCAATCAGGGAGGTGTTTGCCTTGCTGAAACGAATGAGTGTTACTGCTGCTCCTCAATCAGGGAGGTGTTTGCCTTGCTGAAACGAATGAGTGTTACTGCTGCTCCTCAATCAGGGAGGTGTTTGCCTTGCTGAAACGAATGAGTGTTACTGCTGCTCCTCAATCAGGGAGGTGTTTGCCTTGCTGAAACGAATGAGTGTTACTGCTGCTCCTCAATCAGGGAGGTGTTTGCCTTGCTGAAACGAATGAGTGTTACTGCTGCTCCTCAATCAGGGAGGTGTTTGCCTTGCTGAAACGAATGAGTGTTACTGCTGCTCCTCAATCAGGGAGGTGTTTGCCTTGCTGAAACGAATGAGTGTTACTGCTGCTCCTCAATCAGGGAGGTGTTTGCCTTGCTGAAACGAATGAGTGTTACTGCTGCTCCTCAATCAGGGAGGTGTTTGCCTTGCTGAAACGAATGAGTGTTACTGCTGCTCCTCAATCAGGGAGGTGTTTGCCTTGCTGAAACGAATGAGTGTTACTGCTGCTCCTCAATCAGGGAGGTGTTTGCCTTGCTGAAACGAATGAGTGTTACTGCTGCTCCTCAATCAGGGAGGTGTTTGCCTTGCTGAAACGAATGAGTGTTACTGCTGCTCCTCAATCAGGGAGGTGTTTGCCTTGCTGAAACGAATGAGTGTTACTGCTGCTCCTCAATCAGGGAGGTGTTTGCCTTGCTGAAACGAATGAGTGTTACTGCTGCTCCTCAATCAGGGAGGTGTTTGCCTTGCTGAAACGAATGAGTGTTACTGCTGCTCCTCAATCAGGGAGGTGTTTGCCTTGCTGAAACGAATGAGTGTTACTGCTGCTCCTCAATCAGGGAGGTGTTTGCCTTGCTGAAACGAATGAGTGTTACTGCTGCTCCTCAATCAGGGAGGTGTTTGCCTTGCTGAAACGAATGAGTGTTACTGCTGCTCCTCAATCAGGGAGGTGTTTGCCTTGCTGAAACGAATGAGTGTTACTGCTGCTCCTCAATCAGGGAGGTGTTTGCCTTGCTGAAACGAATGAGTGTTACTGCTGCTCCTCAATCAGGGAGGTGTTTGCCTTGCTGAAACGAATGAGTGTTACTGCTGCTCCTCAATCAGGGAGGTGTTTGCCTTGCTGAAACGAATGAGTGTTACTGCTGCTCCTCAATCAGGGAGGTGTTTGCCTTGCTGAAACGAATGAGTGTTACTGCTGCTCCTCAATCAGGGAGGTGTTTGCCTTGCTGAAACGAATGAGTGTTACTGCTGCTCCTCAATCAGGGAGGTGTTTGCCTTGCTGAAACGAATGAGTGTTACTGCTGCTCCTCAATCAGGGAGGTGTTTGCCTTGCTGAAACGAATGAGTGTTACTGCTGCTCCTCAATCAGGGAGGTGTTTGCCTTGCTGAAACGAATGAGTGTTACTGCTGCTCCTCAATCAGGGAGGTGTTTGCCTTGCTGAAACGAATGAGTGTTACTGCTGCTCCTCAATCAGGGAGGTGTTTGCCTTGCTGAAACGAATGAGTGTTACTGCTGCTCCTCAATCAGGGAGGTGTTTGCCTTGCTGAAACGAATGAGTGTTACTGCTGCTCCTCAATCAGGGAGGTGTTTGCCTTGCTGAAACGAATGAGTGTTACTGCTGCTCCTCAATCAGGGAGGTGTTTGCCTTGCTGAAACGAATGAGTGTTACTGCTGCTCCTCAATCAGGGAGGTGTTTGCCTTGCTGAAACGAATGAGTGTTACTGCTGCTCCTCAATCAGGGAGGTGTTTGCCTTGCTGAAACGAATGAGTGTTTCTGCTGCTCCTCAATCAGGGAGGTGTTTGCCTTGCTGAAACGAATGAGTGTTACTGCTGCTCCTCAATCAGGGAGGTGTTTGCCTTGCTGAAACGAATGAGTGTTTCTGCTGCTCCTCAATCAGGGAGGTGTTTGCCTTGCTGAAACGAATGAGTGTTACTGCTGCTCCTCAATCAAGGAGGTGTTTGCCTTGAGCAGGGCAAATGTTAGAACATGAAATATACACATTGTAAACAAGCATGAAGCTGATTACCCAGCAGCTATATTAAACCTCATCACAGGTTTACAGCAGCGATATTCTGTTTAAAAGATGCCTGCTTCATTTTAAAGCCCACTACAGTAAAAGAAAAACTGTACATGAAAAAATTATAGAATGTGAGATATGTTTTGGAAATTGAAAAAAACAAAATGCTACAGAATAAGAATTCATCCAAAATCACATCAATAGCAACACAAAGTATTTATATTAAAAGTACATTAGGAATAATGAACAAATCTGAAAGAAATAAGGAATGGTAGTTATTAACTAGTAAAAAGTACTATTGCTTACAACTCGGTAAGAACTGGCATATTTTCAGCTGCAGTGTATCCATAGGTAGCACTCTACCACCACCTGCTGCCATTGATAAGGATTCATATTCCAAGAGAAGCGATGTTTGCCTTTCACAGAGCTCCAGATTTAACACCAAACACGCAGTTCCAAACATCAGTGTATTGGAGATAACTGGAAACCATACAGGTGTTGGCTGTTCTCATAAATAATCTTTCCTGTAACATTCTGCAAAACATGCTTAAACACACACACACACACACACACACACACACCCACACCCACACCCACACCCACACCCACACCCACACCCACATCTCATCAAGTACTTTAGCATGCATCCATTCATGCATTCTACAGGGTCGCACCAGCTACATAATATCTTGCTTTGTAGAACATTGGAATAGATAACAACTTCTGTAACTCCAGTAAGAATCGGTTATTTTACAGATAGATAGATAGATAGATAGATAGATAGATGTGTGTGTGTGTGTGTGTGTGTGTGTGTGTGTGTGTGTGTGTGTGTGTGTGTGTGTGTGTGTGTGTGTGTGTGTGTAACAAGAACAATTAGAACAATTTTGCAACGCCTTATTCCTTCATCGATATCAAGTTGATAACAAGTAGAGGGTGTGTATAGTAAAATTCAGTAATGAAATACTGTACAGCGAAATATCTTGACTGATGATTCACAACTGGTGGTGAAGGTATGTATTATTTATATTGACATCTCGTTATTTTTCTTATTCAACGAGCACTTTTTCTCACTAAAATGTGTTCAGAAATCTGCTTTTTTCCTCCATCTCCAAACTAGATCAGTGATGCTGGTACCCAAGGCCACATACTGTGCACACGGTACAGATTTCAACATGGTCATACCAGTTTATAACTTAGAAGGCATCAAGCAAGCCACAATTCAGTGGAGTGTGCATGCATGGGACTTGAACAACACACCAAGACCAGCAACAGCAAAACCAACATTGGAGGTTAGTTAATTATATATATATATATATATATATATATATATATATATATATATATATATATATATATATATATATATATATATATATATATATATGCTGGAAAAAATCCAACAAATTGCTAATGTCTCCAAACAAGCTCGTTTTTATTTTGTTTGTTTAAACGACTTGCGAAAACTAGGAAACACCGCAGTCTCATCCGTCACTCTCTTTAAACCTGTTCTCTTTTAAAAACACGTCGCACTTCCCAGCAATATATTTTAAAAAGGGAAGGAATCAAACGTCGCACAACTTCATGGCAAGAAAGATTTCCTCCTACCTTGACTGCTGCTGATGAGCAATCCGAGGAAATACAGCAGGTTGAGAATCATTTTCAACCGGTTCAGTGTTGAACAGCTCCTGTTAGTCGCAAGTGTACTGTAAAATAAATCAAGACTCTCTCACGCTCTACTCTCTCTCTCTCTCTCTCTCACATTGAGACTGGAGCGCACGCAACCTCACTGACTGCACCACTATATTCATAAGGGCTCAGGCAACAGAGTCTGCATCCGCAGCACCATATCTTTCTTTAACCAATATCCATCCGCAAAAGGAAAACATAACTAGTACTGGAAGAAGCTACACCCAGACTGTGTTTAAGAGATTCCTGTGCATCCAAAGACATGTTTGTCAGTCCCAGACTTCACATCAACCCTCTTGATTTTTGCACGGGGGGATGTTAGGTAACCACTTCATTTGTATAACATTCCTCACACTGTCAAAATTCATTCAATTCAAAACAGATCGTTGTCTTATGAAATTTACTGCCGTAGTTGCTGTTTTAAAATGTTACATTACTTAAATATGCATTTATATGGAAATAAATGATTCGGCAATGTTATACATGAAAATCAATGGATTTATTTTTATTATCGCCTTATGTGAATGTATTAGTTCGACAAAAGCATTAGACTTACAGGCTGGTGTTGACAATTTTGCCTAGATGAATATTTTGACATTCACAGAATTGTGGTGCTTTTTTTTTAGCAGTTTATGTTCATTGGTTTATATTTGATACAAAGTGTCATTCTTTGTAGAAAACAGGTGAAATGTATCAAACTTCCCTCGCGGTTGTAAGTATGTATCAAATCTGATGAGAGGTATTTGGATGGACGCTCTAAAACACAGTTAAACTGCATTCTTACCCCTAGCTCTTTCTGGTATCGGAGAGTTTAAAACACAAACGCTGCCATGAAAACTACGAAAATAAAGTTACACACTTTTTACTATAACAGAGACTTTGTTTCGAGTTTGTTATAAACCACTGCCGTTCTTTAATAATACAGTACTTGCATTGCACATTTTGTCATTTATTTTAAGAATAAAACTGGCCCAATTACAGCCTGTTTTTTTTTTTTCTCATTCAAGAGGCTATTTGGGAGAATAGAGAATCTTCAATGGTGACAGAAATTTGCCCCAGGCCCCAGCACCATAGTTTTCCTGAAATGACACCCCTGCTGCCTTTTATTGCAACTGTGGTACCATTCAGTGAGGACACTTTAGCTGAAACCTCCCTACAGAAGGGGTACAGTTTCAAACAAACGTTGACAACCCCTGCACTAGATAACATTACTATCATGTAAAAACTAATTTCATTAAAAAATGCTGTATTTCTACAAATAAATGAATGCAATTTAACAACTATGTCAAATATTGAAGCAGGTTGTATATCTATAGTCGGCTTCTCTGCGCTCTGTGTGCGTTTATCAAAGCCACTGTGTCTAAAACTGTCAGATTTTCGCTGCCTCATCCACAATATTATCGCCTTTTAAAGCGTTCATTTTTCCATTCTTTAATTATCCAAGTTATCTGTATATTTCCCATTTTAAAAGTACTCTCGCGCTGAAAAAATAAAATAAAATAAAATAAAAATCACCTCACAGCAAAAGACTCTGCACATTGAAAGCCTGTCTGCACACAGTAGCGCTCTGCCGCGTCACACATTTTCGGGAGTTCTGAAAATCTGCGCCTCCCCTCAAAACAGACCTCATTAACAGACTAATCTGAAAAACAGCCCCACTCCTCCTCCTCCTCATGGGCTACCTCAATTGAACAATAGGTAGGAAATTTGGAGAGGCAGAAATGACCGCGTTGACTAAGTGTCTTGACTTTATATTATATTATTATTTTACGACAAATAAGTGTCTTGACTTTATATTATATTGTAGCGAAATAGATCAACACAGGGTGAAGCAATCGACACACAGCGGAGGGCGGGCGCGAACCTGATACCGCTGTACAAGAGCCGGCTCCTTTGCAAGGCGCGTGTATCGGGCTTATGTCTCTGTGTGTGATTACGTCACCTGCCAGCCCTGCTGCTGCCTTCACCCGTGCACGCTACAATGTTATTATTATACGACAGATAAAACCAAATATACACAATAAGAAGGATAACTCAATGAACCAAGTTTATTATACGACGAATACAAACAATTGTGCATAATGAAATAGCCGGTATGGAGCTGTAATTTAATCTCCAGTACTCTCTCTCACTCTGTTCCTGGGTTGTTCAGGAACGTTAGGAGCCTGCACTCTCCATCATAAGAAATACTTTATGAATATGACTGCTGCCATAATGCTTTTTCCTATCAGATGATTTCCGATTTTTTCTTTGCGCCCATATAAGACAAATTCGTAATCCAACTTATTTGTGACCCTTTTACGGCCGGCGCAGCTGTTCTGCCGCTTCATAAATCTCATTTTAATATCACAGATTTCATTCACACATGAGCCCCACCTACAATTTGGCCATGAATATAACTAAGGTTTGACCCTCTGTGAAATGCATGGCTAATGAGCGGCGGAGCACATTGTGGCGGTGCTAACACGGCCTTAACTTGTCATGATACATACAGGGCAGTTTTAAGGCCTGCGTAAACTCGGCGCTATGGTCTTAATGCTGTCACAAACGCTTGACACATGACCCTCATTATGTTTAACCGTAAAACATCTTCAAATACCTATTTTTAGACTGTCAAATGTTGTGAAATAAGACTTTTTGTTACCCGAAAAAATACAGCCCTACTTATAATTAGTGCTTCTGTTTGTCGGTTTTTATTCATTTCATGTTTTGGTGCTTATTTTTTAGCTATTTTCGAGTTTTATGTAAATCGTTTTTTTGGGCGGTTTTGCTTTTTATATACTGTATGAAATCAATGTTTTCAGTTACTCTCCAAAATGCTTGAGTAGTTTTTTTTTTTTCTGGGGAGCTCTTACACTCTCTGTGAATAGCCTACCTCTGTAATGGTGGAGTAGAGAAAGGGAGACTGAGAGGCACCTTCATAAGAACATAAGAAAGTTTACAAACGAGAGGAGGCCATTCAGCCCATCTTGCTCGTTTGGTTGTTAGTAGCTTATTGATCCCAGAATCTCATCAAGCAGCTTCTTGAAGGATCCCAGGGTGTCAGCTTCAACAACATTACTGGGGAGTTGGTTCCAGACCCTCACAATTCTAAAACCTAGTTTCAACACAAGCATGAATAATGTAGAATGCATTGTTTTAACACAAAAGAACACTGATACACTGTTTCAAGCAGACTTTGCTTTCTGTGTAAGGCAGTGAACATTCAAATGCCTAACACATTGGTACACATCCTCATTAGTCACTTTAGGTACAGGTGTGTTTCCAAAAGAGTCACTGTCTTCATACTGAAGAGGGTAAGACATTCAGACCCTCATGACTAACTATGGGGATGTGTTTTCATTGGCTCCTCATCCTGTATACACAGATGCTACTACAATGCCGCAGAGAACCCACTTTTACTTTGGAATCTCACGCTGGAACAGGAATGGAGAAAGGCAGCATATGCTCTCTTTAAAATCTGGCTTGCCTTCTGTACCTGTCCTTCAGTGCCTCAGCATGCCTGGCATGGAATCTGTGAGGGTCCAGATTGTGTCAGTCCTGGAGGACATCCATGTAGGGGTCTGAACTCCTGCCACAGAGCTGCTGCTAGTCAAGGTCATCCCGTAAAGTTCATGCCTTCCTAGGTTTAAATCTATACGTCTTCCTGGGTTTGAGTCTTTCTATGTACAGCACTGAATGATCATTGTGACAGTGTGAGATTTTACCATTCCCCTGCAGGTGAAGCCGCTCCACCTCAAACGCACCCTGATGGAACATAATGGACTGGCTTCTGAGGCGTGTGTGTGTGTGTGTGTGGCTGCAATTAGCTTTCTATTGTCAGCATGGCCATTGCAGGCACAGCACAGAACCACCTCCACTGTGACCAGGCTTCTTGGGTACAGCGGCAATCAGATACTGTGCTGCCCTTTACTAAAGCAACCATAATAACAGTCAAGTACTGTATATCTTTTAAAGTGCCACTGTTGCTACAATAGGTGTTGTGACAGGATAGAGTCTTGAAAGCTGCAGTTAAAGTGCTATTGCACAAGTTTATTAACTAACACACATTAACAGGAACAAATAAACATGGGTCAAAATAATGAGTTTAAACAAAAACACGACAAAGAATACAACAGAAACAAACGCCAGGCTGAGCAACACCTTCACTGGCTTTCCTCCTCCAAACCCCCCGCCCCAACAAAGTGTTTTTATATGTGGCCATTCCCCATTTAGCACTAACTTACCTAATTAGAAAATGTGGCAACACCTGTGATTGTTGGGAGAGATGGATTTAACCCCATCCCTGCCAAACTTGCATTCAAAGTAGATCTATTTTTCACCGGCAGGTGTTCACACGCAGCAATTTCTATTCTTTTGTGCGAACAATTGGCTACAAAATTGTCCCATTTACCTGCTTAAAGCTGTAGATGTGTTGAGCACACTGCTGCCACTAATGTGTGTACTTGTCTTTCAGCAGACAGATACACACACACACACACACACACACACACATTGCACATGCACAGTTTTGTTATGCTATAGGATTCTCATTGAAATTCCCAGGGATTCCAGAAGCTACAATACATGATGAAAGCTGGTTAAGTACCATTCTTCTATTAGGCAATTTGCTCATGGAAATCACTCCCTTGAAAACGAGATAGGGCAAGTCAATGTGCTGTACACATGTTACAGGTTCACGTTCTGTACACGTTCTGCATATTACAAATGCAGTGTGGTTTTAAGGAAGGTGTTATTCTGTAAGGAATGTGTAAAGTGTGTCACATTTTTTATTTTTTACTAGCATTGTTCAATCATTTTAATTGTATACAAGTCATTTAAAATGGCATATTATTAATGTAGGCCAGTTTTCATTTTCTTAATTGTGTATTCTGTTACTGTAATTTTGTTTAAGTATAACATTAAATTTTCATAGTGTAGTATGGTCTTATTTGTATGATCTAATTAAGGAAATTATATAAAGAAACAGGAGATGGAGGAACTATTAAAGCATGCCTCAACACAGATATATACAGTACTGTGCAAAAGTTTTAGGCAGGTATGAAAAAATGCTGTAAAGTAAGAATGCTTTCAAAAATAGACATGTTAATAGATTATATTTATCAATTAACTAAATGCAAAGTGAGTGAACAGAAGAAAAATCTAAATCAAATCCATATTTGGTGTGACCACCCTTTACCTTCAAAACAGCATAAATTCTTCTTGGTACACTTGCACAAAGTCAGGGATTTTGTAGGCATATAGTCAGGTGTATGATTAAACAATTATACCAAACAGGTGCTAATGATCATCAATTCAATATGTAGGTTGATACACAATCATTAACTGAAACAGAAACAGCTGTGTAGGAGGAATAAAACTGGGTGAGGAACAGCCAAACTCAGCTAACAAGGTGAGGTTGCTGAACACAGTTTACTGTCAAAAGTCATACACCATGGCAAGACTGAGCACAGCAACAAGACACAAGGTAGTTATACTGCATCAGCAAGGTCTCTCCCAGGCAGAAATTTCAAGGCAGACAGGGGTTTCCAGATGTGCTGTCCAAGCTCTTTTGAAGAAACACAAAGAAACGGGCAACGTTGAGGACCGTAGACACAGTGGTCGGCCAAGGAAACTTACTGCAGCAGATGAAAGACACATCATGCTTACTTCCCTTAGCAATCGGAAGATGTCCAGCAGTGCTATCAGCTCAGAACTGGCAGAAAACAGTAGGACCCTGGTACACCCATCTACTGTCCGGAGAAGTCTGGTCAGAAGTGGCCTTCATGGAAGACTTGTGGCCAAAAAGCCATACCTCCGACGTGGAAACAAGGCCAAGTGACTCAACTATGCACGAAAACACAGGAACAGGGGTGCAGAAAAATGGCAGCAGGTGCTCTGGACTGATGAGTCAAAATTTGAAATATTTGGCTGTAGCAGAAGGCAGTTTGTTCGCCGAAGGGCTGGAGAGCGTGCAGAATGAGTGTCTGCAGGCAACAGTGAAGCATGGTGGAGGTTCCATGCAAGTTTGGGGCTGCATTTCTGCAAATGGAGTTGGGGATTTGGTCAGAATGAATGGTCTCCTCAATGCTGAGAAGTACAGGCAGATACTTATCCATCATGCAATACCATCAGGGAGGCATCTGATTGGCCCCAAATTTATTCTGCAGCATGACAACAACCCCAAACATACAGCGAAAGTCATTAAGAACTATCTTCAGCGTAAAGAAGAACAAGGAATCCTGGAAGTGATGGTATGGCCCCCACAGAGCCCTGATCTCAACATCATCGAGTCTGTCTGGGACTACATGAAGAAAGAGAAGCAACTTGAGGCTGCCTAAATCCACAGAAGAACTGTGGTTAGTTCTCCAAGATGTTTGGGCCAACCTACCTGCCGAGTTCCTTCAAAAACTGTGTGCAAGTGTACCTAGAAGAATTGATGCTTGATGCTGTTTTGAAGGCAAAGGGTGGTCACACCAGATATGGATTTGATTTAGATTTTTCTTCTGTTCACTCACTTTGCATTTAGTTAATTGATAAATATAATCTATTAACATGTCTATTTTTGAAAGCATTCTTACTTTACATCATTTTTCACACCTGCCTAAAACTTTGCACAGTACTGTATATATATATATATATATATATATATATATATATATATATATATATATATAGTTTTTTTTCACCACTAACCTGTATTTATTTACACAGTATTTATTCCGAGAGGAACATAGATAATTGTGTGTCTTTAGATATATATTTTTATAC
This sequence comes from Acipenser oxyrinchus oxyrinchus, assembly GCA_030684275.1. Lineage (NCBI taxonomy): Eukaryota > Metazoa > Chordata > Actinopteri > Acipenseriformes > Acipenseridae > Acipenser > Acipenser oxyrinchus. The sequence continues at coordinate 55,881,872 of CM060253.1, forward strand.
TATATGTGTTTTTGCATAGGGATTTAGATTTCTCTTTCAAACAATTAAATGCTATTTAAATACAGCGTTCTCTTGTGTCAGAAACATAGTTTCTGGGAAGGATTGTATTTACTTTTGTGATGATAGGAGGTCACTGCAGAGGAAACGTGTTGGTATGTACTGTAGCACTGGAGGGTGAAGTTGCAGATTGTAGTCCTGAGTCCACAGGGAGAGAGATGCCTGCCGGGAACCAGCTCACCTATAACTGGCTAGCAATTCTGACCACTCTCCCAATCCTCTCAATAGAACATAGGCTGGTCTGGGAAGATTAAAAAAAGGAAGGCACAAGTAAAGACCACACTAAACAACCCTAAAATAATTACCCTTAGAGTATTACTATAGATCTAAAGGTGGCACTATTCCAAAGCCATGACTCGTGCAACCGGACAATAGTTTCAGTTTAGTTAACATTTCTTAGGTGGCTTTTATAAAGGATTGCTGGAAGAACGCCAATCAAATCAAAAGAGAAATTATATTTTCCCCATAGATTACACAGCATTTCCACAGCAACTAATAGAGACCTGTGGGTTGTTAAATAGATGCCAATTCCACAGATAATACAAATGATCAAATCATACTGGTTCATGAAGACCACACACCACTAGACCTGCTAGTACTGTTCAGGCTGGCTGTAACACTGTATATCTAGTTGTGTGAGACGGGTATAGCTGCAAGCCTAAAGTAAATCCCCTTTAAAGTGATTGTAGGTAGCAAAATCGTTCCATAAATTTTACCTGCTGTGCACTTCAATTTGTTACATAGGTATCAGGTGGGCAGTTTTGAAGATACATTTTATGATATTTTACTTTAAATTATGATATAAGGTTGAGTCCCCATGCCTACAATGACTCCCCAGTGTGCCTCATTGGAAGGTCCTGGGCAGTGTGCTGGCCTGCGGGACATGTGATTCTGCAGTCGCTCTGGATCCTGGGGTGTGGCCAGTGGGCTTGGTTAGGAGCCCAAGGTTGGAGCCCCCTGAGCCTTGCTGGATGTGCACTGGTGTTAACCCTTGAGGACCAGCTTTGATTAATAGAGTGGATCTCCTCCTGGCGGCTGATGAGTTAATGATCCTGACATCAGCCTAGTAACACGTACTTACCTCTGGGCTACCAAGCTTTCTCTTTATTCAATGGGCTAAGATGCCAATCCATTGCATGCACGATCACCTGTAGTTAATCAACACAAATTACATTGACAAAGACTGTACACGCCAACTGGCAACATGAGCAGATCAAAACGACATGCAAATTCAAATTCAAGAAAATGCTAATTATTATTATTATTATTATTATTATTATTATTATTATTATTATTATTATTATTATACAGACGAGTCTGTCTGTTTCCAAAGCAGTGTAACATAGTCCTTGCCAGGCATTGCAGTCCTAGTGAATGCAGCACATTGATAATGTCTGATAACATGAGACAGGCAGGAAGGATGGTTTGGAATTCCTGACTGTGCTAATGAGTTGTTTTGTTTCTGAGTTATTCACTTGAGGCTGGGAAGCGATTCATGAATTCATTGCCCTTATAATATCCCCGATTGTAATTTGACCCTTTAGTGAATAAAAAAGAACAGGATGAATATCCCCAATAATAAATATGAAAACATATGCTTTGTATGATACAGTATATATTTTAGCATGTAAAAATAAATAAATGTAACCTCACAATGTAATAAAGTTTTGGTACAGTCTTCCCCCTTTACAAGGCTGTAGTTGAGAAGCTGTGCTATTTGTGTTCCTCCTTATAGTGAGAAAGAAAGTGCTAAAACAGTGGCCTTATGGGGCAAATAGGAGCCAGGAACCAAATAGGAGCCAGGACCATCACGCCTTATAACTGGTTCCATGGTATAAAGAGCCATCTTATAAAGGGGGAGCTCTGTTTTAACTTCAGGTGTGTAGTCTTGCAGGCTATGGAACTGGGTGCACTCAGGAGGCATGTGAAGCCCAAAATATGTCAGAAATTCAAGTGGAATTTCATCCTCCTTGAAATAAAAACAAACTTCTGAATGTACTAGTTACACCTTAAGGACTCACGTGTGCCTAAATAATTTGTTACTAGTTTGTTTCATTAATGGTTTATATATATATATATATATATATATATATATATATATATATATATATATATATATATATATATATATATATATACACAGCTCTGGAAAAATTAAGAGACCACTGCAAAATTATCAGTTTCTCTGGTTTTACTATTTATAGGTATGTGTTTGGGTAAAATGAACATTTTTGTTTTATTCTATAAACTACTGACAACATTTCTCCCAAATTCCAAATAAAAATATTGTCATTTACAGCATTTATTTGCAGAAAATGACAACTGGTCAAAATAACAAAAAGATGCAGTGTTGTCAGACCTCGAATAATGCAAAGAAAATAAGTTCATATTCATTTTAAACAACACAATACTAATGTTTTAACTTAGGAAGAGTTCAGAAATCAATATTTGGTGGAATAACCCTGATTTTCAAGCACAGCTTTCATGCGTCTTGGCATGCTCTCCACCAGTCTTTCACATTGATGTTGGGTGACTTTATGCCACTCCTGGCGCAAAAATTCAAGCAGCTCGGCTTTGTTTGATGGCTTGTGACCATCCATCTTCCTCTTGATCACATTCCAGAGGTTTTCAATGGGGTTCAGGTCTGGAGATTGGGCTGGCCATGACAGGGTCTTGATCTGGTGGTCCTCCATCCACACCTTGATTGACCTGGCTGTGTGGCATGGAGCATTGTCCTGCTGGAAAAACCAATCCTCAGAGTTGGGGAACATTGTCAGAGCAGAAGGAAGCAAGTTTTCTTCCAGGACAACCTTGTACTTGGCTTGATTCATGCGTCCTTCACAAAGACAAATCTGCCCGATTCCAGCCTTGCTGAAGCACCCCAGATGAGTCCAATTTTCAGCTTTGCCCAACACCTGGTCGTCTGATGGTTAGGCGGAGACCTGGAGAGGCCTATAAGCCACAGTGTCTCACAGCCACTGTGAAATGTGGTGGAGGATGGGTGATGATCTGGGGTGCTTCAGCAAGGCTGGAATCGGGCAGCTTTGGCATGAATCAAGCCAAGTACAAGGTTGTCCTGGAAGAAAACTTGCTTCCTTCTGCTCTGACAATGTTCCCCAACTCTGAGGATTGGTTTTTCCAGCAGGACAATGCTCCATGCCACACAGCCAGGTCAATCAAGGTGTGGATGGAGGACCACCAGATCAAGACCCTGTCATGGCCAGCCCAATCTCCAGACCTGAAACCCATTGAAAACCTCTGGAATGTGATCAAGAGAAAGATGGATGGTCACAAGCCATCAAACAAAGCCGAGCTGCTTGCATTTTTGCGCCAGGAGTGGCATAAAGTCACCCAACATCAATGTGAAAGACTGGTGGAGAGCATGCCAAGACGCATGAAAGCTGTGCTTGAAAATCAGGGTTATTCCACCAAATATTGATTTCTGAACTCTTCCTAAGTTAAAACATTAGTATTGTGTTGTTTAAAATGAATATGAACTTATTTTCTTTGCATTATTCGAGGTCTGACAACACTGCATCTTTTTGTTATTTGACCAGTTGTCATTTTCTGCAAATAAATGCTCTAAATGACAATATTTGTATTTGGAATTTGGGAGAAATGTTGTCAGTAGTTTATAGAATAAAACAAAAATGTTCATTTTACCCAAACACATACCTATAAATAGTAAAACCAGAGAAACTGATAATTTTGCAGTGGTCTCTTAATTTTTTCCAGAGCTGTATATATATATATATATATATATATATATATATGCAGCATAGAAAATAGTTGAGGGGCATTGGTTTGCAGTCCTAGCCCACTGTTCATTTCTAATCCATATACTGCACATAAAGAGATCCATTTGTGTGTTTTTAAAGGCTTACAATAGCAATTGTAAAGCACAATCATGCAATTTGTACTGCAATTGGTCAAGACAGATCACAGCAAGTGGGTGATGGCAAATCACATGTCAAATCAGCTTCTGGGTGGGTCATTATTAATAGTGTTTTGATTGTTGGCTAATCAAGGTTTGTGCTTTGTTAGCACACAATTTTCCCCTACTGGGGGGAACCCATTTAAAAGCTAATGATCTCGTCTTTTTTTTAATGTTCACAGTGATTTAGATCTTATTACTTTATCTGTGACCACAAGAGAAAGCATTTATTAAAGCTGGGATCTCATCAACATCTAGGAACAGTAACCATATATTACACATTAGGTGGGATTAGAAACAGGGAAAAATAAATGATCAAATGGTTTATTCAATCTTTTTACATGTGACTTGTCATAGCAAGAGTGTCTTGAGCACACTGATTCGTTCAATCTTTCCAGAACCACCGTCATATCATTGCCTCATTTTGTATTTTGATTTCCACCTTGTCCATCTCATCACTACAAAATGGCATTTAAACAGACTGGAGAATGAACGTTCTGTAATACAGGATGACACGGGCACAGTTAGAAGGATTCTTACAAATCTCATAAAATAAAAAAAAGCTCATCAACAGAAAAATCTTCTTTAACAATCCTGAAGCAGATGGATACTTGCTCTTTTACAGAGCTGTCTGTTGTTTCATCAATTATAAGTGCATAGTAACAACACAGTTTTCGTAACACCTCGTTTGACATCAGAGTGAGTATTTTATTGATCATTTCATGAGATCAATTTGTATGGTGTTCGCTGCAGCCATTTGTTAAGCTCAGGTACATCCTCAGCACGCATACGTAGGACCTGAACGAAATTCAAATTTTCATGTGTGTGTCCTCAAAAGGGCATTCACTGTAAAAACTGCAACAAAGTTGTCATCTTCAGCAATGAAATCCTTGCATGCTGCATAGTACGTTCCTTGCTTGCTGACAGAAGACTACATACATGTTCTCCCTTTTCAGATGCAAATACACTCGGAGCAGCAGCACAGTGTACAGATTACTTTTCGTGGAATGAAAAACATTCTAAAGCTTTGTTCCATGAGCAAAAAACGTTATTTACAAAAGCCACTAACGATTCTTTGTCCCTACTTGTAGATGGGAGGGGATATCTGGCAGCATCAGCTTTGCAGCATACAAAGCAAAATACACAATCCTTCGCAATATCATATTCAATCCATTTATACAGAGTCCCCCAGCTTTCTTGAAATGATCTTCCGTGAGTCACACACGCACCATAGTCTATCTTCTTTTCAGTAACTTTTCAGAGACTTGCCTTTGTCTTGTGGAAGGTCATAGACAGATCTTGTTATTAACACGATCCTGACCACCTTAAGTTAAAGACAAATAACACAATCATAAAGCACTCCTGGGACATTTGCACTTGTTGCTGGCTGAAAACCAAATGGCTTCTATCAAGCTCTCCCTTTGTATTTCCTGGGACACCAACCCTCCCTCACCATCATTCAACACAATCACTGGGAGACAAAACTTTCCATTTGAAAGTGAATTTTTCCCTCAGAAAAGATGACCAAGCAAAGGGACAGTGTGAGGGAATGAGCTTTGAGTGCCCTCCCTTAACAAGTCGTACGGACAACTTCTGATGTGGTCAGAAACATCAGAAACATACCAAAATGTGGAAAGACATGTTTTGCGAAAAATGTTTTGTCTTGTGTTACAGTCATTTTTGTCTATGCTTTCTTCTGACTATGTTGGAGTCACTACTGTGGCACAGGATCTTTGAGTGATTAAAGTTACAGATGATCTCTATTGTGTAAAGAGAAATTTAAACGCACAATACAAGTCAGTAAGAACCAAATCACAACTTGGCTATGTATATCATGTTTTTAAATTAAGACTAGCTTGTTGGACAAGCTCGGTGGTTTTTAATCTTTATGAGAACAACCTTCATCTCTCTGCAGGTGACTGCTTCAGTTAATTGTGTATTAACCTTGGGCGTTTATTAAATGAAATTACCAGCTTTTGTTAAATGTGATTTATGTAAGGGAATGTATATGCTCGAGAGATGAAAGGAAAGTTACAAGGAATAAAGTCTGATCTAGTGCTGCTGTGTTTTAAACACTCACACATGGATCATTGAGATGGGCATATTTATTATTATTATTTTCATTATTTTCACAGAACACATGGGCCATTTATTTATCCTGCTGCATCAGCAGAGCTCCTCACTCACTTACCCTGCCTCACATTGATCTTTGAGTTGTGCAAATCCTACATGTACAGTGTCCTCACTTAGTTTACTTTTTAACAAAACATCCTTGTTACTTACAGTTTGGGTTGACTCTTTCAAAGACATGCAAATCAATCAATAATAATAATAATAATAATAATAATAATAATAATAATAATAATAATAATAATAATAATAATACAAACCAACTAAGAACTACAAAGAATGTCCACCCTGTTCTTTCTACCATATTGTTTTAATCCTCTTAGAAAACGTTTGCTTGCATGTGGCAGGCTGGCTCGCAGTGGTGACGTCACGGACCAGGAAGTAACTAACAGTGGATGGGCGGGTGAAGCTGAATGCTATGGCATTCAGCGTATTTATTAATAAACAAAACAAAATATTTAAACAAAACAACAAAACAAAAGGGCACGAGGGCCAAACGAATAAACAGACAAACAAGTAAGTGGCGTGCTGGCTAAACCAGCACGTTTTAGCAATTGTTTTATGTCGTCTCTCCGCTCTCTCTGCGCTCTCTCTCCGCTCTCTCTCCGCTCTCTCTCTGCTCTCTCTCCGCTCTCTACTCCAAAACTCCACCAACGCAGAACAGACAGCTGCAGGTTCTTATACTCTGGCCGAGGGGTTAACTAGCTGTTAATTATCTTATTACCCCTCGGCCACAGTCTGCACGCGTTTGGTAAGGATGCATGACTGTCAGCTAGTTAAATAATCAGTAGCTGATCAGTCATGCATCCTCACGAGTTTTAAATATAAATAATAATAAATACTGCTGGCTGTTATCCGCGCAAACAATAATACAAATAATAATAATGGGAGGACACTCCATACATTGCATCAGCTTAAATTTGTGCAAAGTTTCCATCACTTTTTTTTTTTTTTCTAAAAAACAATGTTAATGTTGTAATGTAAATGTAAATATTTAGGGACTTACCTGCTAATAAAGTTTTATTCCTAGTTTTATTAAAACATGAAAAGGCCTATAGCACCAACATCCCAGTAATTCTCCATTTTAAAATATTGGTTTTGTGGAGAACTGCGTTACTGCTTTGTTTTATTCTTCACTTGTAAAATGTATATGTTCCTTGTTCAGTATTGGTTGCTATAGGCATACAGTATATGTTCCTTGTTCAGTATTGGTTGCTATAGGCATACAGTATATGTTCCTTGTTCAGTATTGGTTGCTATAGGCATACAGTATATGTTCCTTGTTCAGTATTGGTTGCTTCATCTGGCTATTAAATGATAACCTCTGGGAATCGGAAATATACATTCTTTATATATATATCATATTTACTATCCATCCTTGCCTTACTTATTTTCTTGACTGATTCATATATTAAATATGTACTGTAGATTCAGCTCATAGTGGAAAATTAAATGCCCCTCGGTAAGGCTATTGTTACCTCCAGGGCTTTGGGCATTACAGCCCTCTGTCAGTAACAAAAGCAAAACTTTTGCTACAAAAAATTTTTCCTATAATTATTTGTTTTCAAGAAATTTCTAGAAATTATAAATTTCCACTGGGGTATGTAAACTTTTGACTGCAACTGTGAGTCGTTCATTTTTAGCAATACTGGAGGGTAGCTGGAATAAGGCTGTCTCTTGGGTAAGTCACAGTTAAAATAGTGCTTCGTTGCAAATACATTGGCATAAATATGATGATGAATTAATTTTCATTGATTTCTTTAACCCACATGCACTCAATGGTCCTTTCAGAATCACCTATGAACATCATCAGCAAAGTGATTAACACATGCTACAGATCCATACAATTAAATACAACACAACACACATATTACAAACGTAATTCAGCCTTTTGTACTTTACATTTGGATACAATTGCATTGTGAATACAAACTTAAAACATAAGATAATCCCTGGCAAAGGAAATGGGAATACAAACATGATATCATATTTTAGTTACGAGAGCACAGTCAAAACCAATTGTGAGCGTACAATCAAAAATATAATTAGATTTTACAATCAACTTTGTTGTGACTGGGGTCTGCCGTGGTCCCCCTAATATACCCCCTTAAAATGTATTATTGTGTAACACAACTCTGAACTTTCAAATACAGTGCTCCCTCGCTATAACGTGAGTCTCGGGGGACACACAATATGAGCATTATAAATAACCAAAGAGCGTTATAAATGGGGGAGGGGGTGTACAAAATAAAATAATTTCCTCTCTATAATGCACATATAGTGAACCAAAAATGTAACTTTCCGTGAATTAACTATGCATAACCATGTAATCAACGCTATATTTAAAAAAAAAGGTAACATTGCCACTCGTGGATCATTTTAATAAGCAGTTTTTAAATGAAAAATAGCCTGGCTAAACGGCAGTCAGGAGTTCAATTCGAAGCGACAGACAAGCAAACAAAATACGAGAAGGAGAGGGGAAAAGGGAATGGGCTCGCCCCAGGTTCGGCTGCCGGGGCGTAAGCAAAACTGAAGCGCCTCTCGCAAAACAGCAAAACAGTAAATGCATTAAGAACGATAACTACGTAATAGGCCTCATATAAAACTAATGCTAAATAAGATGTCTGTGTTATAAAGTGCCAGCGCAGCTTTTCTTCAGTTCAGATACTGCATCAAAAGGGAGAGACAGAAACAGAAGTTAGACTGAGAAGTTGTTTATAGTTTGAACAACACCGGTACTGTATTTACTGTAGAAATATTGCATGAATCACTAGTATAGGGAATTGGGGGACATGCTGTAGGTGTGTTATATCTGAGGCTCGTTATAATCGAGAGCCTTATAGCGAGGGAGCACTGTACTCACTCCAGTTGAATGAGCAGGTAAAAAGAAAGAACTGAGTTGTTCTGACCCCTAGTTTGAGAATTCCTGATCCATTGTTTGTGAAAGGGTGCATTGCTCTACATACTGTAGATACAGTAGCATATTGATACCTCAGAATACTGGACCCTCTTCACAAAGCATTAATGACAGAACTGTTCTAGGCTGTTGTTAAGCCTAGAACAGTCTGGAACATCCATCCACCCATCCATTATCATTAACCGCTTACTTCTTTACAGGGTCGCGGTGAGCCGGAGCCTAACCCGGCATACACAGGGCGCAAGGCGAGACTGCACCCTGGATGGGACGCCAGTCCATCGCAGGACACCACAGACACACTCACTCACACAGAGGGCAAGTTAGAGTGACCAATCAACCTGGACAGCATGTCTTTGGACGGTGGGAGGAAGCCGGAGTACCTGAAGAAAACCCACGCGAACACGGGGAGAACATGCAAACTCCACACAGACAGTACCCTAGGCCGGATTCGGACCCAGGACCCTGGCGCTGTGAGGCGGCAGTGCTAACCACTATGCCACCGTGCCGACCCCAGTCTGGAACAGTTTAATGGATATCAAACACCTTTCATAACCTTTCTTTAAACAGCTCAGGAGTTTTACTGATAAGAAGTGATGAAGGCATTAGTTGAAACTTTGGTCTTCTTGACTTAGTTTCAGCTTAGTTTGACCCCACAGAAATAGTACTAACACTGTACAACCTTGTATGCCTGGCATTGTATCCCTACAATGGTATCATATAGTAAACGTCACAGAGGTGGTTTAATTTGATGAATAATTGATGCTGTATTTTGTTCAGCTGCTGCTAGCAGCAACGAGTCTTTATTGATGAATCTCAATTAGTGATTCTATACACATTTAAATGCAAGTAAAATGAAAAACTTTACACAGAAATACATTTATAATGAATATGCTCAGGTCTTTATGCCCAGTATAATTAAAAACGCTATGGCTCACTTAACAATAACAGCCCTTTATCTGAGTCTGCTAGATGTGTTCCTTGCATATTGGTATTTTAACTAAAATACATTGTAACTATGCACAAGAACATTGTAATTATGTGCAAGTACACATGTATTTACTATGTAACTACTATGTAAATACACATGCATTAGAAACACTTACTGTAAATATACAGTATATATATATATATATATATATATATATATATATATATATATATATATATATATATATATATATATATATTATTTTAGCACTGTCTTTTCCTTAAAAAAAGCCTAATCAAAGTAATCCCTTTTTTTCTTCTTTTGTATTGCAGGATTGATCGGCACTCAAGGTCAGACCTTTTGAATGATGTATTGCACAAGATTCTGCTCTCAGGATCATTTATACACAGATAATTGTAGGTGGGAGTTTGAATTAACCTCAATAACCCACCCACATGCTTAAACTCCTTTACTATGTGTGGGGAAATCACGTCTTATAGCAAACATAACACTCACTTTCACTTGTTTTCTTTTGTAATGAAAACTGTTTTTTTAATTTCTCAATGTTGTATTGGGAAAGGCAGATGTCACTGTGATAATATATAACATTTCAAATGTATCATATTACAGTAACCCCTAACCAGGAATCACATGACACTGGTGAGGCTTGCGAATATCATCTAATCCAGTTTACTGCCTGTTTCTGCAATGCTGGCTATCAATCACTAAGGAACACATTTCCATGGTACGCCGTAACAAAAATAAGTTTCTGTTATTAATTGATTACATGGTCACAGAGGGCATTGAAGCAGGGTGGAAGAGTGCTTCTCTGTAAACAACTCACTGGTGGTCAGTCCAAATGAGAAATCAAATCAAAGCCCAGCAGGGAGGCACTCTTCTCACAGAGCTCTCCTTCTGAAGATGATATTTCTCGTTAGCTGACGATGCTCAGGAAAAAGATAAATGTTCTATTTGATTATAATGATTTCATCTAGAAACATGCAATCTATTGACAAACTGCATGTGCTGTGAAATATAGGGATTTGATTGGTAATGAACCTTAGATTTGGACCCCACTATCCACCTTGTAGTAAATTGCCCTTCTTTACCTCAGGAAAAAAGAATGCATTTCTGTACAGATGACATTCAACTTTCTCAGGACAAAAATTAGATCAAATTATGGCAATTTCTTCAGCTCAACACTAACAAATCTGAACTACTTCTAGTAGGATCAAAAACTCAACTTAAGAATCTCAATATTACTGCCCTGAACCTCGGAAACTGTCTGCTGCTGCCTTCCCCCACTCTACGAAGCCTTGGTGTACTTCTGGATAGTAACCTTTCCCTTGATACCCAAATCTCCTTGGCGGTCAAAGCTTCCTTCTACCACCTCAGTAACATCTTACCTTTCCCTCCTGGATGCAGAGATACTCTGTCATGCATTTGTCTCATCTCGACTTGACTACTGCAACTCTCTCTATGGTGGTCTTCCGTCTCGTGCCATAAACCGATTGCAGCTGGTTCAGAATGCCGACACTAGGATCCTTAGCAGATGTAAAAAACATGATCACATCACCCCCCGTCTTCCCCAACTGCACTGGCTACCTGTTACGTTCAGGATTACTTTCAAAATTCCCATGCTTGCCTACAAGGCCCTTCATTACACAGGTCCAGAGTATCTCTCCAACCTGCTGACCCGCTATGTCCCTGCCCGAAGCTGAGGTCCTCTAACTCTGGCTTGCTTGGTATACCCAAGCATAATTGCACCACACTTGGAGAGCGCTCTTTTAGCTTCATGGCCCTGACTCTCTGGAACGCTCTCCCAGCTTTAGTGCGAGAAGCTCCCACAGTCGCTCACTTCAAATCAACTCTCAAGACCCACTTGTTCTCTTTTGCTTTCCATGCTCTTTAAGCCTGATATCAGTTATTAGCTGTTGTCTAACTTGCCATTTCAGATTTTTCACTGTATCTTTATGTTATGACTCTGTATTTCGCTTGTCATTTAATAAAAGATGTTTTTAACCTTATAATTTCGACTGTTGGGCTTGTTTCCTGTTGCGGAGAAGTGCAGAGAGCGAGTCCACTTGTTGCTACCAATCTACTTTCCTAAGGATCAATGCACCTGCACTAACGCAACTGTTTGGACTTGCACACTGAGGCGCAGGAATTTGGGGGATTTTCTATGACTCTGTATGACACATGCATCCACAATGTTTAGAACTCGCATCCTAGCCTTGTATTTAATGTACTATGCCTTGTATTTCATTTCATTCCACTATGAAAGGCGCTATATAAAATAAATATTGATTGATTGATTATCTTTCCCTGGAAGTGCTAAATGCCGACTGAATTCATGTTTTTAAATGAAATTCTCATGAAGATTTTAATATACAGTAACCAAGAAAAAGAGTGGCACTTGGGGGAGGGACATGTGCAATTGTGTTTCACGCCACCCAGATTGCACGTTAACACACTGGAATAGATATTCCAATGAACTCACCCCTCATTAAAAACTGGCAAAGAAAATGAATAAGCATGATGGCATCCCATATGTTATGTGTTTATTGCTATCAATGCAGAATGACTGTGTGAGATATTTGTTCTACATTTTAATAACACTCTCAGGAAAGGAATTGCATTGAACAAACATCCCGACCTAGAATCAAGAGGTTTCACATTCTTCCAATTTTAAAGTATAAAATGAAAATTCCTTTAGGATTGATTTCTGATATTGATGTAAAAAAAATATTGTAGATAAATTAATCTATTGTAAAATTGGCAATATTTGCATACAACTGTAAGGAAATAGTGTTAAGCTGCAAAGACAAAATCTGTTCTTTAAAAAGTACAACAAATGTCAAGATGTATGCACGTATGTAATGTACTCATTTAGGGTAACAAGCAGATAATACAGCATGCATTTCTCATGCAAACTCTCAGTGTGGTGTTGCACTGATGATTTTACTAGATATATAAGAGGAGTGAGTGACTGAGGCTGCATTCTTTCTGATTTTTCTGATTATGAGTAATATGCAAAAGCACATGTTTTAACCCATTCCCATTCATTTAACCCTCTATGGTACACACCATAAAAAAAAACATGAATCTGGCCACATTTTTTTTTTATTATCAAAATATGAACATGTATTTTTAAACATACATTGTACGTTTACAACATGTGTTTCTTGTGCTTCCACAAAGTGCTCAGCAAGTGCACAGACCTGTTAACTTTTCAAATCAACATCATCTACAGTTGACTTTCTTTGTCTTGCTGTAAGACCTGTGGATGTCAAAGGTTGTTCATTGTCATTTCGAGGAGTCTGAGTACATGCTATGCCTGCTGGGTCATGTGCCTGTGAGGAAGGGCTGATGTCTTCATTCTCTCTGCCATCACATATATTAGACTCTGTAATTAAATAAATAAACTGGACGTTACTTTTAAGGCTGGAGAACATACACATATAATAAGTACTACTAGCACTTATTATTATTAGTATTATTAAGTATTACTGATGCATTATTATTAGTATTATTATTATTTGTTTATTTAGCAGACGCCTTTATCCAAGGCGACTTACAGAGACTAGGGTGTGTGAACTATGCATCAGATGCAGAGTCACTTACAAATACATCTCACCCGAAAGACGGAGCACAAGGAGGTTAAGTGACTTGCTCAGGGTCACACAATGAGTCAGTGGTTGAGGTGGGATTTGAACCATGGACCTCCTGGTTACAAGCCCCTTTTCTTTAACCACTGGACCAAACAGCCTCCTAATAATAATAATAATAATGATGATGATGATGATGATGATGATGATGATGATGATGATGTATTAGCACCAATAATAATAATGATAATAATAATACATTATTAGAAGAAACTGACTGTTCACTATCTCAATGCACCTGTCTTTCATCTTCAGAGCTATTTTCCTCACTTTCCTGATCACTACTATCTGAAGGAATACAGGCAGTTTGTTGTTTACGTCCATAAAACACAGAGAGTTTAATATCAGCCATCCTATTTGCTACATACATAGTAAGCCTTGCAAGACATATGTGTACAGTGTATGTTTAGAAATACATCGATATATTTACGCATATCTACTCAAATTTAGTAGCTATACAAAATATAATACATACAAACAATATGTTAAGCACCCAAACATTAAACAAAAAATCCACAACATCGTAGATGTAGGATTTTTTTTTTTTAAAGCTTACCTTTCAGGTTTCCATGGGCACCGCTCCACAACAAGAAGTCAAGCTGTTTCGTTGTTTCAAGTAGAGCCTGAGGTTCCCAGCACCATATGCTGGTTTGGAGTCTAACGTTTCATATGTTTTTTACAACATACACTGTCCTCTTGTATCTCACTTACTATTTAAGCCTTTAAAAACAATAGTTTTTAATGCGTGTGTTTAAACATACACCATACCATAGTTAAATCATGTTATGTTAGTCAATTCTCATTCAAATGGTACACCCTGTCATCATTTTCCAGTGAATACCAGGAGGCATGTGTTTAACAGCCAACCAGAAAGACTACAGAGCAGATCACTACAGGTCCTCTTGACTTTCCGATTCACTATAAATAAGTTAGGTCCTTGTTGGAGAATTGTGCTGATAAGGCAAGTCAGAGCATATGACTGATATGCCTGTACCCAGCATCGTTCACCTCCGTCCACTCAGCCAGGCAGCGTTACTGCAGGTGATCTGAACAGGGCTGGCTCTTAGAGCTAGAACATTAAAGTGATGTGTAGCTAAGAAAATGATTTCTTAAATTGTCCACAGAGTTCAGTAATTAATGAGGACACATTCACTAGGCTCTTTCCCAAGTGCAATCGTAATGCCTTCTAAAACGAAGAGGAAATAATCATGTGTTTTCCAGTGCTATCTGTGCCTGAAACTAAATTTCTAATTTCAAAGCATTTTCTACAGGATAAACAACTAACAACTAAAGCTGAGTGGCACTTCCTGCTCTTCCTGCTCTGCTCCTGGGCTGCTCCAGGGTCTGGGTTACAGTGGTCATTGTGCAGTTAGCACGCTGCTCTGGCTTTCCTCCTCACGGCTGCAGCCCCTCAAAGGGAACTACGTTTCTGCAGCAGTTAATTCCCTATCTTGCCAGGAGGAAGTACAAGTTCTAGGGGGCTCTGCCACTTCCCTTCTTGTTCGGCCCCTGCTGACACCCTTTGAAGTGTAAAGATCCTAAATGGAGCCGATAAGGTTAACCCAAGTTTCAAAAGCAGCACAGAGAGTAGATACTGCCCTGAAGCCTGTGGTGGGCTCTAGTATGGGGTACAGAAGAGCCTCTTCATTAAATGCATTAAAGCCCACTCACACAGAAGCACTAAAGCCCACTCAAACCAGACACATGGAGTGCAACATAAGCAAACAAAACTTTTTCAAGACAAAAATATTGTTTGAGGCAGGGGATATTTCCATGCATCTAGCATTATTAAACACCAGCCGGAAGCTTGTGCTTCTGGATTGTTTCATTGTTGCAACATTATGCAAGTTCAAGGTTTCTTCAATCTGTGCATTTTTTTTAGAAAGGACAGATGCTATGAAATTGTAGTAATGAAATGGAAGTGTGCTGAACATTTTAAACTGAACCATGGCAAAAAGATTTCTACTAATTACATTTTGATGCAGGTTTGTAGTATGAATGCTGGTGTATAAATTCATGGCTAAAATATGACACATTTAGCATTTACCAGTATAGATGCATGGCTGAGGGTAAACTTTTCCAAATGATTGGGAGTGCTCGATGCAACAACCCCCCATATCTAACAGTACAAAAAACAAATCTCTTACCTTCATGTCTGTGTCATCGTGAAAGTGTTCCTTCTCACTGCACTTCTGCTAATGAAGTCATTATTTATAACTGCTTCAAAGTCCACTGATTCTACCTCTATGTGAATATGGAGCACAGCAATGCCATTTAGTCTTGCTTGAGTCATTGTTGACCGAAGGAATGTTTTTAGGCGACGTAATGCAGAGAAAGACCGCTCGCTGGTACAGGTTGTGACTGGGATTGTTAGAACTAGTCGAATCAGTTTGAATAACTTGGGAAATAAAATACGAAATGTCAGATCCGACTTGAAAAACGTCACAGTGTCCTGTAAATGCCACCAGAAGGCTGGCAGGCTTGTATTACGTCCAGCATCATATCGCGTTGGAAAGTTAGTACAGTACTGTCAACGTCAATTCCATAGAACTGAAAAACACTTCCCTTTCAATTTGAAGATGACCACCAAAACATTACATATGGGATATGCCTGCCTATTGGTAGGTATTCACTGAGCTCTCTTTACCAGAGCTGCCGAGAGGCCCCTTCTTGGATGACATCCTCGGTCCCGCCTACCGAGTGGTTAAAACCGTCATTCCAAGGAAGCCATTTCTCTATTTGCCTCTCAAGACGGTAAGGTAAGACTTCTATGCTGAACTGAGCGTTTTCTGTAAAAGAACGTTTCTGAGTCGACTGCAGTTTCCCTGCATTTGTGCTGAAAGCTGGCTTGCAGCTTTCCTGGAATCATTGGCCCCAAAACTGAAGCCTTTTTTTCTTCCTCCTTTTTTCAGCAGCCTGCTCGCTTGTGTGCAGGCTGTCTTTCCTTACTGTCTGTTGTGTGTGAGTGACTGCCTGTGCAGTATTGATTTAAAGGAGTCCATGTGTACGTCTTTTCAGTCTACACTCTTGGGAGAATACAGTTCTAGGCTAGGCCTCGGCGCATCCCCATTGTCGAGTGATTCTACCAGCTGCCGTCTGGGCAGCTGGACTGGGCCATGTTTGTTTTGGTTGTTGCTGCGCGCCCCCTGTCTGTATACCAGACTACACAACCCTGCTTGTCTGGGTCATGCTCTGGATTAGCTGCAGTGCAGTTGTTTTAAACAACAACAGCAGCCAATCAGCCGTGTATTCCTCCACTGGGCAGTTTATTTCATACACCTCGTTGTAGCGTCGGCCCGCCCACCTCTGTGTGTCAGGCCTTGACAACAACAAACAACAATTCTCCCCCAATTGTTTTTGATGTGTTTTACCTTCAGCTCGCCCACCGCAGCTTCGGCCCTTATGTCTCCCTGGTGTACGCTGTGCGCTGCCCAGGTGTGTGACCATGCGGTTAGGGTAGGCACTGCTGCATTAGCTGCCCCCCAGTGCTTCGGTTCCTCGGTGCACGCTCAGCCCCTGGTACTTTGGTGCCTCGATGCGCATGATGCTCATTGCATACGGTGCTCAGTGCACACAGTGCACTCAGTGAGCACGGTGTTTCTTGCTTCGGTGCCTCGATCGCATGGCGCCTTAGTCCATGTGATGCATGGTGCAAGCGTTGCTCACGACGCTCGGTGCACGTGCATACGTTGCTGCATGGTAATCTGTGCATGTAGTGCACACGGTGCACGTGGTACGCGGTGCAAACAGTGCCTGGTGCGCATGGTACTTGGTTTGCGCACAGTACTTCGGTGCCTCGGTGCGTGTAGCGTCTCAGTGCACACGGTGCTTGCGACACACCGTGCTCGGTGCACGAGTACTCAGTGCATGAGGTGCGCACAGTACGCAGTGCACACAGTGCGCACGGTGCGGTATACCCGGAGCAAGTGGTGCTCGGTGCATGTAGTGCTTGGTGCAAGCGCTGGGCGCACAGTGCTCAGTACTCAGGTGTCTAGTACCTTGGTGCGGATAACTACAGTAGTTGTGTCAATGCTGCAAAACAGTGTATTGTAAAACTATTCTTCAGCTTCTTTGAGCTGATCGAGAGGTCTGGATTGGCTGGGGGGCATGCCCATGGATGCGGCGCGGAGCTCAAAAAGCAGCTGCGCTACAGCTCGGGGCTACTGCAATGCCATTGACATGCAGACTGGCGCTGAGTTAGAGCTTTTTTTTTAATCAAGGAGCGGAGCACCCACTCCGCAGGACAGCTACTACGAAACCCTTCCATTCCAAGATGATGCTTGTGAAGGCATTGCCCAGCTGAGGCCGTGTGAAGAGACAGGAGTGAGAAACCTGGGACGCCAGGAGCCCAGAAGTAGGTCAGTTTAGAGGATGTTGCTCCCACCACAGTATAATGAGGGATACATAATAATAATAATAATAAACTTTATTTTGTATAGCGCCCTTAAAAGCAGTCATCTCAGAGCGCTTCACAATTAATAGTACAGCAATAAAATAAAAAAGATTATACATAAAAAAGCACAAGGAAATAAAACAATCATAAAAATCATAAAAGTACCTTTTTAAAGTCTTTAAATTAGCTTTAAAAACACTCAAAGAAGCTGAGTCCCTGATCTCTAGTGGAATAGAGTTCCATAATTTGGGGGCATAACAACAGAAGGCCCTGTCACCCAAAGAGCGCAGGCGAACAGGCGGGACACACAGCAGTCTGAGATCAGCAGAGCGGAGGTTGTGAGTGGGAGTGTAAAAAGTCAAAAGATCTAACAGGTAAGTCGGAGCTCGACCATGAAGAGCCTTATATGTCAGCATTAAAATTTTAAAATCAATTCTGAACCTGATAGGCAGCCAGTGCAAGGCCTCCAAGACAGAAGTGATGTGATCTCTTGAGCTGGACCGAGACAAAATTCTGGCTGCAGAGTTTTGAACAATTTTAATTTTAGTGAGGATGCTATTAGACACCCCAGCGAGCAGGGCGTTACAGTAATTGATCCTGAAGAAAACAAAGGCATGAACCAGTTTTTCAGCCGCAGGTAGAGAAAGCATGGGACGCAATCTGGGTGAAAAAAAGGTGAAAAAAAGAAACCTTGACAGTATTCAGCACATGCAATTCAAAAGTTAACGCAGGATCGAAAATCACACCTAAATTTTTCATCTTAGATCTGAACTCAAGCATGGTTCCATCAACAGACAGATTTAAAGCATTGGTTGTACCCAGCTGGTGGGGAGTACCTAACAGCATTACCTCAGTCTTGTCACAATTAAGGTGTCAAAAATTTTGTGACATCCAATTTTTTATATCAGAGATACAGGCAGTTAGGGCAGAGGCAGCAACATTGATATTAGGTTTAGAATTAATATAGATTTGAGTGTCGTCTACGTAAAAATGATAGTGTATGCCATGAGACCTTAAAATGTGGCCGAGAGGAAACATATAAATACTAAATAACAGGGGGCCGAGGATAGAGCCTTGTGGGACACCAAAAGTTACTGGCCCAACCTCAGAACTAAACCCACCCAGGGAGATACATTGCTGATGTCCTGTTAGATATGATCTAAACCAGTTGAGGGCAGTGCCAGAGATGCCAAATAAACACTCTAATCTATCAAGTAGGATCTCGTGATTTACAGTGTCAAATGCCGCACTAAGATCCAAGAGGATTAAAATTGATAATGCACCTGAGTCAGCAGCCATTAACAGATCATTAGTGACTTTGACCAGTCTCAATGCTATGAAGATGCCGAAAGCCAGATTGAAAGGGTTCAAAAAGATTGTTAGAGTAGCAGGTTACTGGAGTGGGGCATTCCTTGTGGTGGGACTAGTACTCACCATTTTGTATGGAAAACTTTTATTTTTAGATTTGTTTTGTTTTCATTTCTGTAGAAAACAGAAAGTACTGATTAGAGGAGAAACATCAAAAGGGAGTCAGGTAACCAGTGGAGTACCACATGGATCAGTATTAGGTCCTCTGCTATTCCTAATCTATATTAATGACTTAGATTCTGGTATAGTAAGCAAACTTGTTAAATTTGCAGTCAACACAAAAAGTAGGAGGAGTGGCAAACACTGTTGCAGCAGCAAAGGTCATTCAAAATGATCTAGACAGCATTCAGAACTGGGCAGACACATGGCAAATGACATTTAATGGAGAAAAGTGTAAGGTACTGCACGCAAGCAATAAAAATGTGCATTATAAATATCATATGGGAGATACTGAAATTGAAGTAAATCTATGAAAATGACCAACGTGGGGAAGCTATAAAAAAGGCCAACAAAATGTTTGGATATATAGTGAAAAGTGTTGAATTTAAATCAAGGGAAGTAATGTTAAAACTTTACAATGCATTAGTAAGACCTCATCTAGAATATTGTGTCCAGTTCTGGTCACCTCGCTACAAAAAGGATATTGCTACTCTAGAAAGAGTGCAAAGAAGAGTGAGCAGAATTTTTCCGGGTTTAAAAGGCATGTCATATGCAGACAGGCTAAAAGAATTGAATCTTGAACAAAGAAGACTATGTGGCAATCTGATTCAAGCATTCAAAATTCTAAAAGGTACTGACAATGTCAACCCAAGGGACTTTTTCAACCTGAAAAAAGAAACAAGGACCAGGGGTCACACATGGAAATTAGATAAAGGGGTATTCAGAACAGAAAATAGGAGTCACTTTTTTTACACAGATAATTGTGGGAGTCTGGAACCAACTCCCCATTAATGTTGTTGAAGCTGACACCCTGGGATCCTTCAAGAAGCTGCTTGATTAGATTCTGGGATCAATAAGCTACAAACTTAATTGATAGAATTACTGCATCCATCTCATTTAAGTTTGTTTTATTAATGATGCAATTATTATTATTATTATTATTATTATTATTATTATTATTATTATTATTATTATTATTATTATTATTAAAAACAAAAAAATCCAGCATAAAAAACCTGTTTTCATATTTCTGGATTCTCTTTATAGTTTTATATGTATTTACAATCCAGCATTCACTGTTAAATTGTTTGAACCAACTCCTAAATCACAATGGAGTCAGTTTATTACTCACCTTACTGCATTTACATTTATCAGCTTCTGTACATTTTCCTTTACTTGTAAACCATTTTCTTACTTAGCTTGATTCACTGGCTTACAACGGTACTGAGATTCAAAGAGTACTCTGTCTAAACTAATGGCTTTCATGTGTTGTTGTTTTGGTGTTTTCTGTAGCAGAAGAACTACTAGAAAGTGTATTTGAGAAGTGAAAGCATGTTTAGAAGCATGCAGGTGGTACAGCAGACTAGATACACTTCTGTGATACTGGAACTCACTTTGACAGTAGATAAAAGTAACCCTCTTTCTAGCCAATGAACTGTCAGAAAGTTAACTTGTGTTAAAAACAATTAATCTCCAAAACAATGTGCACGTTAATCGCAGAAGTTAACTGACAGACCTAATAATAATATTATTAAATATGGTAAGGGTGTGCACTGAGATCATACTGCGGAACTGTTTTTTTTTACTACCTGCAGAGGCATATCTTACAATATTAACCAATATATAACCAAGGGTGTGTTCATTGTTTTTGTGGGAAGAAATGTCTTCCTGTATAAAATCCTGATGCTTTTGGTTTAAACTGGCGCTTGCTTTGCATGCTGTTCCATCTGTTTGACCAAAGACCATGAATGGTAGGAAACACATTTTTACTCTAGATTTCTCCTCCAATAGGAATTTGCAATCGTCCTATATGTAATCCCCCAAAGCGATACTGGTTCAGTCTAGATTATTTTCAGCTTTCCTACATACTCAGCTTTAATAATACAGCTTTAATAAGAAAAATAAACCTGTTAATAGCAATACACAAAGCAATAGCTCAATTTGGAAGCACATATAACTCCTTAACATGTGTATTCTAGTTTGTATACTGTGCATCTCTGTTTGTTTAGCTTTGGAGAAATAAAACCATGCAAACTTTGTGCAAAGATCTCTCTCTTGTAGCTGACTGTGTTGCATAGTTAATAAACAGATATGTCTGTCCACTGTCGGAATAAGTGAGACATTCTCCCAGAGAATGTCCTCAGTCATGGAGAAGGGCTTCAATATTCAGTCACATCCTTCAATGCTATGTTAAGCATGCTGTCATACCTTCCCAAAAGTTCACTGAAGCTAAAACACACTTACCTATCTCTCCCTTAAAGATGTGAATTGCACAAGATGGATCCATTTAGATTGCAATTGAATGAATTGCATGCCTGCCGTACGTAATGGGAATCTTCTATTCCTGCTCTAGCCCTTTCTAAAATCAGGTTCTGCCACTTTCTCCTCACTTTTCTGCCAGACTTGAGTGCTGCTTCTGTGAGGCACACTGCCCCCTGGGCACATTTTCATTTCAGCTTTCAGATGCTCAGTGGGATGTGATTGGTTCAGCTATTACAACATTATTAATTTGTCAATGTTCACTAGCAGAATCCCTCCGTCTGCAATAGTGCCATTAGGCCTGCACTAAAATACAATGTATCTCTAACTACCATTCTCCAGTACCATTAAAGAACCAAATCTACAATTTATGTCAAAGGTCTGAGTGACCACACTGTAGTACTTGCCTCTACACTCCTACACGCAGCAAGAACATGTTCTATATATACAGTATATATATTTTTTTTTTTGCTGCGTTTTCTTGCTCTTTGTGATCACAGAGGTATATTGTGGTGATCTGAAAGCAGTACTATTTGTTTGTCTTCATTCCACTGGTTTGCATCAGTTTTATATTTTTTCTAGGCCTCTGAACCTGGTAAGTTTTCATGATTAATCTATTTCTGTTCTGAATGTAACTGCATGCATGTTTTATCAACTTGATCTGTAAACTTTAACATGCAGTTCCTCAACCTAGGTCTCAATTCTCACCATCAGTCTGCACTTGAAAAAATGTCAGGGCTTGACGGCCTCACTCATGCTATACAGTAGATAAATGAATAAACAAATAACTTTAACAAAATGTACACAGTGACAAGACTTTTGCACGGTGCAGGTGCATGACTGCAATCACCAGCCTTGGACAAACACTGAAGTCAGAACATTTCATCTTAGCTGCTGTATTCTTACTGTTGCTTAGAATCAATGTGTGTATTATTTTCTATTGCAGTCATCACACTGTGACTTCTAGAGTTCTCAGCCGTGTCCATTCTCTAAGTGCATCAGGTACACCAGAGTACAACCATGAATATGCTCCCCCTGCAACACTCTGCCCCCATGTGGATGTAAGAAATGGCAAATAGTTTTTATGTGGTGTAACTTGCTGATGTGTTTCTGAGGACTGACCATGCTACAGAAAACTTTAGGAATCTACAATTGTTATGTTTCAAGTGGAGGGTTTAGGCTAAATTTGAAAACACTATAATCCACCTACTCTTTTAAATGCTCAAGAAATGTCAGTATCACAGCCAGAAGTCATTAGCAGCTGGTTACATTTTACAGATCAAAGTCAAGATTTGCAGTGCGTGCTACCAAGATCAATGGTGATCTTTTCAAACTGGAGAACAAAGCATCCCTTGTTGGAAAAAGGTGGGTATCTCATGATAAGGGCTGTGTAGTGAAGATGTTTTGCTGAACATTAAAGCTACATGCTGTATGTTAGGATCACTCTTTTTGCCTGCAATGTGCTTCTCAATTAGGACAGAATGGTGCGTTTTATCATTTCAGATGAGGATACTTGACACCAAGGCTTGCCATGCAGAACTTGACAGTAAAATGTAGGATAGTAAAAGCCCTCGGTAGGATGACATCTCTGGGAGGCTGGGGTTGCTCTAACTCAAGGCAAGCTAATTGTCATTAAATGACAACAATCATTAACAAAGTAAGAAATCATGTGAGCCTGATTGTCCAGAATTTTCCTCTCTTTCTCTCCTTTGTTTTTTTAGCTAACTACGAAGTAGCTACATAACTAATCTCTACACACTTTGCAAGCTTGATATCTGTATAGTCTGTGTAGTTCCTATGTTGAAGTGCAATCTTTAAGCAGCAGAGAGAATTGAAAAATCTCAACTCTTTCTTTAAATGGCTCCAGTTTATGTGGCACTTAAAATAGAGTTGCTTCTCATTATGAACAGCCTGGCTGACATGCTGACATACTCACAAAGGACAAAGAATGGAGTCGAATGCTTTTTAATTTAAATGCATTTAGAGAAGCCTTTAAATGTATTTCTGAAATTCGTTCTAATCAGTTGTAGTGCTTGTTGAAAATGCTAGATTGGAAAAATGATTACCCCTGTTATTACTTGCCACTGTTATCAATTGTCAATGTTTTTAACGCTGAATACAATTATTCTACAAAAGATTCCAAGGTCAATGCATCAAATAAACATATAAATAAACATAAATAAATACATACATACATAAATATGGATTGCATTATGAATTATTGTCTATTATGTGTGAGACTACTTCAAAGTGCATTTTAAATAAGTGAGCCTCGGTAGGTCTGATACACATGCTATCATTATCAAATCTAATATCCTTTCAGCTGTTTGTTGTATCATATTTTCTGGTTTAAGAACCTGATAGAGCTCTACCATTCTTATTTGTATGTATTCATATCAGCCCCTCTGCTTCCACAAATACAGCATTGGCATAACTAAAAACTGACTTGGACAGCCAAAAAAAATTAGACACAATTTGTTTAACCCCTCTATACTTTATCCAGTTCCATCCAACACTTATTTTTGCCTTTGCTCCTTAAAAGTTGAATGTATCATTTTCGCCAGGGCACAATGTCCCTTCGTTTTTGGCTTTGGAGGCTAGCATTAGATTGCAATGATTTATTGCAGCTGATTGAATTTTTTTTTTTTTTGCAGATATTTAGAGTTACTTTTTTTTAATTTATTGTAGTTACATGTAAATTCTATGTCAATGCCATTCACTAATTGTGGTAATTATTCAGCATGTGGTGCCCTTTAATATTCTGTCACGTTCTTTCCCTCCAGAAGGCAGTGGTCTGATAGCAATTAAAGGGATACGAGTGTTCAGACACAATTCCTTGAGTTCAGTGCTGGACAGAGGCTCTTGTTTACTCGTACCGCAGTGTTGCTGACTGTATCTGCTGCTTGAGACAATTAAGAGGAACTGCGTTCACTGTGGTCGAAACAGGGGAGAAGATTACTGGTTTTCTGTATGTGATGTTTCAAATGGAACTGAGTCGTTAGGAGTCAGAACATTGAAGTTACTTAAAGAGATCATATTTCTGTGTAATCTAATAGGTAGTCAGAATATGTTTTACTGAGTTTTAAAATTTAATTCTCTGCTCTGCTCACATAAAGGTACCTGTTATCTGATTTCTGTTGGTTTGTGACTGCAGCATTAAAAACGTTCATACATGCTGGCATACATGCACAGCTGTAGTCAGTACTTATGTAGACAATACTTACATCCATAGACACATACATTTTGATTTGGTTCAAACAGCGAGCAAAAGTATTTAAATAAAGGTTTGAATCTTCACATTTTCTATTGGTTGATTAATAATCCGATCTACAATCAATGAATCGATTAATCACACCATTTTTGCTCATGATGTGAAATTGCATTGAAATATAATTACAGGTAATACAAACTATTACCATAATGCTGTTTACTGCAAATGTTTCATTATGCCAGCTAATGTTTAATATACATATTAACTTCAGTAATGTGATAGTAAATATTTGCTTCTAAGATGATACAATAAACTGCAATGAAAGGAAAGCACCGATGACCAAATCAGTCTTTGCCTCTTCATTTTGAGATATTGTGAAATATTGGGGAAACCTTCCTGTTGCCCTTTTGCCAAGGTCTATAGAAGTACCAACGGTATACTTTGTTACCAAGATACCCCAAGACACCAAGATGGGATATGAAGGGAGCTAGGAAAAGATTGCAATAATACAGCCAAATATAATGCTTATTACCACACTGTAATATGATACTGTAATCACAGTACAATAATACAACAAAATATAATGCTTATTACCATACTGCACTATGAAACTGCAACCACAAAATGGTTTTGCACAGCACTAGAAAACCTGTGATCTTAACGCAGACTATTCAACGCTCCAACCCTGCTTCAATACAAGCAAGTATATACTGCAACTCAGTTGCACCACAATCAATTAAGGGACAATTAGCACTAGTTAATTGCATTGTTGTTGTGAAATGTCACACATTTCTCATGAGATTTTTTTTAAAACATGTTGCGGTCCTCATGAGGGTTTTTTTTTTTTTACCAGGAAACCTCTGGGGGTGATGGATGGATTTCTCATTATAGCTGCTGTTTGTCTGATACCTCTAAAACATCATATGCAGCTACAGTACACAATACCCCTAGGAATGTATCCTTACCATCCCTGACCAGATTTGACTTAAAAAAGAAGACATTCTATCTAGATATCTCATGCTTTATTCAGTACATATAGCGAAACAATTCAATTAAGCATGTAGTGTCAGAACTATACAGAAAGCCTCATACTGAGCTGAATTAAAAGGAACATTTTGGCCAATGCTGTTGTTCTTGCAGCATGTCATGTACCACCTTTGAGGATGCTGTGCAGTTCTAGCTGCCTGTGCAGTTCTATCAGCCAACGTGACTATTGAAAAAAAGAATGTGCACCCTCTAGTGATCTGCCACTTTGGATCCAGTTGACTTCTGTTTTGTTGGTAATACACTGGCATGCATTAGATGGTGCTGCCACTTACAGTAAAAAACAAAGAAGAACAACACAAAAGGTAATTGGAAGGTACTTACTGTTTAAACTGTTTAAATAGGTCCATCCCCTACAAAGTGTCAACCCTTTAGGGCTGTAGATGAAATTGCTGGCTTCTCATGACATAGGTCCCAATGAAGTGTCGAGTGAAGATGAATAGGTGAATGCACAGAATGGGCTTGGTGCACCTGACCAGAAGAGAAGATGACAGGTTGGTGTCCACAATGTAAACACAGGTAATGCTGTTGTTTTAATAAAAAGGATGGCATAGCATTACCTGTGCTAAAACCACTCTTTTATTAATGTAATACTTAATGAATAGATTTCCATCTCAACTCATACAGCCTTAACACTGGAGCATCTTTGTTTAGGAAAATGCATTACAGATCCCATACATTAAATCTGGGGTGTAATTTAAAGTACAGAGCAGTATGAGTGGATCAATAATACCTTGACAGTTTTCTCCGGTATCCTTCCCTCCACTCTATCCTTAGCCAGCTGACTGAGCAACCTTCACAGCTGATCACACCATTAAAGAATGAAGATGGGGTGAAGATGCCTCACTCATATTGATTTGAGTCTGAACACAGAAACAACAAGGATATCCTATAAGGTTATGGATGTCACAGCTGTACTTTTATTAAAAATATATATAACCACAGTTAGGAAAAATGCTGGAAGACATTTTTATTGATCTAGTTAATACTGTAGCCTGTTTATTAATACCAAAATTCTGGGCATCTCTCACAGATACAGACACTTGGAGCAAACTGTTAGAGGCAGCAGGCATTGTCATAGAGATACAAATTTTTCTTTCACCAGCTTTATAATAACCAACCCATTCAATATACGTAAAGTATATATATAAAGTATATATATATATATATATATATATATATATATATATATATATATATATATATATTATTGTTTTATATATACAGTATATATTTTTTACTGTTTTAAATGCAGATGTAATTTAATGTAATTAAAGTGAGAATATGATTGAAACCATTTGATAAACATATACCAAGAAGTTACCCTTTTCATTATAACTATTTAATTTAAAGTGCCACACTCTGCTTTGTCTTTCACAGCACTGTGGAAACTGTGTGTCTCGTCTTTGCTCACAAGGCATTGGTCCTGCTGTGGTTGCTTGGATATCCTGGGCTGTGTAATGGCAGTGTAAACAGTGGTACATATGAATACCCTTGCCCTCAGTCATGGGTAGGTGTGTAATAACGGTCCTCATGGAGCAGCATTGAGAACCCTGCTCTATGTTTTTACCTAGGCCTCTTTTTTACATGACTGGATGTTCCTTTTTTAGTTTTCAGTTTTATTGAATTGTTTTTCATCTATTAATAAAAAGCACATTTAGCACTGCCAAAGAACTCACATTCTCACATTTAAGTCTAAAATCCTCCTGAAGCAAAGCTCCAGGTGGCATAATTGGAATTTAAATATATCACCCCATGTTTAATTATTATTTGGATAATTTGAATTCTAAAGGAGAATTGCTTTTGCGTAAATAAAGCTGCATGCTTATCCAAATTACCCTGAGAAAACTGTGGTGGAACTTGAAAAGATAATTTTGTAACAGTGTGGCAAAACATGAGACCAATACAAATTCTTACTCTTGCGTGTACTATAGCCAGACTAATCAAGACAGTGCTTGTATCACACCTATACACATTAAGCTTTAGATAACTGGCCAGCTGAGGTTGATGTTGTTATCTTTTAGATATATTCTCTATTTTCACCCAGCCATTAATCTCAAATACTACTTTACAGACAACCATTCTTGATGCCAAAAAACAATTATTCATGTAATTAATGCAGATCTGTGTCACAGTGACTGAACTGTTATTGATGATTTAGCATGCAGGACACACAGAAGGAGAGCTAATTAGGGATTTGGATTTCAAAATGCAATGCTCAGTTTTTACTCTTCAGAATGTGCTTTGATTATATTGTGTTGCTTTATTTTTACTCTGATGCCTCCTCCACTGTTGTTACACTGAGCCCCCTCATCAAATTACTTAAGAGACCTTTACAGTGTGTTTAACCTTGTTAACACGTTACATTAAAAACCTCTAATTGCAAATCAATTGCATGTGTGGTTATATGGTATTTACTTTTCAAATACA
Organism: Acipenser oxyrinchus oxyrinchus; assembly: GCA_030684275.1. Lineage (NCBI taxonomy): Eukaryota > Metazoa > Chordata > Actinopteri > Acipenseriformes > Acipenseridae > Acipenser > Acipenser oxyrinchus. The sequence continues at coordinate 55,910,370 of CM060253.1, forward strand.
AATCCGCATGTGTAATTACAGTGTAGATACAAAGGCTTTTGCAATGGTCAGTCTTTGGACTTACACATGTAGTTGCATTGTAACAACATAACCAGTGCCATAACTACTATGTTATTAAAATATACTTAATTTAAAATGCAACCAATAGTATTGAATTTCAGTCAGCTGAAGGTAATTCATATTGTATGGTTTTATAAATGCGTTCCTTTAAAATGCTTTGCTTTTTGAATGTCACGAGTCCTATTGGTATCCTTTTCAAAATCTATTTTGAGTACAAAAATGAGTCATATTCAATTATAATTTTTAAAATCAAAGGAGCTTTGACATATAAATATAGTTATAGCAACTCAGCACCTCACAGTGCAACAAGACCACTGCATCTATTATTATGCTATTATCAACTTTGTTCTAAAATTAGTCACAGTTGCAGCTTTTTTTTTAAACCGAAAGGTGAGCATATCAGTGAGTGAGTGAGCACAGCATGTCATATGACTTCTTATTATAGGGACTAATACTTTGTTGGCAGTATCACATGACTATCTGGCACCCAGGGAAATGTAAAAAGCATTCTGGCTGTTATAACTTGCTGTTCTTTACAAACATAATGCTACTCGTACAATTCTAAAGATGATCTATCGAGGACTTCTTTCCATTGTATTCATTGATTTTACTGAGGGAGGAAATAATATAGCACAAAGTATAGATCAAAAAGAAAAGGAAGTGCTACATTGTGTAACATGGAAGGGATAGCACAAATATAACTGCGGATGAAGGATCGTAACCACCCTTACATGCAGCCCAGGGTTTGATTATTGACTGCAGTAATCTTGATAAATGCTCGCCGAAGGACTAGGTGATCTGGGAAATGGTGGAGATACAGAACATACAGAGAAATAATGTGATTTCAAATGGATCCTAAAAAGAATATAATGTTTATTCATTATCACATTCCTGATCAAACAACAGCTGTTTTGGTATGTTTTGTAGCCGGTGATAATCTAAGAACATGAGATGCTTTTTGAATGACAGGAGGACATTCAGCCCATCAGTGGTCATCTGGTTCCTAGTAGCTGATTGGTCCCTGATTTCTGTGCTGAGTTTAAACTGTTGGTTGTGAACTCCTTTTAAAACATTAGAACTTCAATCATGTCCCCCCTTGATACGTTATTACTCAGACTGGTTGCTCTTGGCTGGACTCTCTTTGAGACTGCAGTGTCACAGTCCCACCAGTGCATTGTACAACCACAGCATCAACTGGTTTGATTAACCTCCAAACCTCCTTTTGAGAGTCAAGCACTCTGAACAACAATGGGAACAAAGGGGTCGCTTTGATTGATCTAAACAGTAGGTGATATAAATACTGCAGCTATTTAAATTCAGTAGTTCGGGACAAACATCAATCACAAAATGTTTTAGTACGAATATTTATTGTAGAGAATGCGGAGTATGCGATTTTACAGGAAAGTATGCTGTATATACACATTCATTTGGCATCAAACCTAACTTGGTTTGAGGGTTCGCTGCCTGGCCGACTGGACGAGGCTGAGACCCCCATTGATAAAACATAAAAATTGTTTTTAAGAAAGGTGGAGATGGGGAGGTGGTGGGTTACGATGAAATCAAAATGCAACTGAGAGATAAGTGAAGAGAGTATTTATAGTGCTAACAATTTAATTAGCTAATGTGTAAATTGAATGATTCAATTTGGTGACGCGGAGATTGGTGTCTGACCCTCCTCCCAAACTTTAATTATAAATTTCATTTATTAAAAGAAGGGGACTTCTAACAGTGTGTGCAGGCCTCTTTAGTGTGCTTGTTGTCTGGTTGTAAGTAAAAGAGCAGGTTTGGACCTATTTTTAATATTTTAAACATGGCAGTATTCAGTTCTTCTGCTTTTTAGATCAATTGAAACTACCCCATGACATTTGTAAGTATCAGGATAGAGCAGGAGCCTGTCATACTGTATATAGCACTTTATTTATACATAATCCAAATTGAATGATAAAAGGCAAGCAAGGAATCAAAACATCTTTAACAGAACGAAGGGGAGCTTTGATAATACAGCCGGTGCTAATAAGAAGTGAGAGCATTTGAAGCCCTTGGTTACCACTTTAAATATTTATGTTTGGTTTTGCAAAGTGTGAAGCACACTTTCATCATCTACTGAAATGCTAGCTGCCATGCTGCAATGCCTGGTTTCCCATGGTGATCCTGCACTCCGCTGACAATGTGACGGCAGTTTTTTACAATGTTTAGACAAAATGCTGTACATGCCAATTCTTTAGCATTTAGCAGGTGACATTTCTTTATGAGATTCATAACTGAGTCTGTGGAAAATTTGTTTAAGTCCCATGTTGGAGTTATACTTCAGGCCAAAATAGAAAAAGCAGCGACTGTAGCTACACAAAAAGTGGATTCCTGCATCACAAACACATTCTCCTGTGTAATATCCTACAGAGGTGCAGAATGATAACTTCAGCAGTCTCTGTTGTCTATTGACTGGGTGCCAGCATTGCAGCTTGTGAAAAAGAAAACATGCTATTGATTTCACAATGGAATCTTCTCCTGTACTTGACATATTTAATGACAATCTCTTCCTCCTGATACACAGGGCCCGGCTCTGCTGCAGTGTGATCGCTGAGGGACCGCAGCAGCTCTACCAATTTCTCATTTAAATGCATTGCCAGTCCTTTCAAACAGTGAGACTTGCATGTTCAGTGAAAGAGAAGGACTGCGGATTGCTGAGGGACAGAAGACCTGTCTGTTACATTTCTTATTTAAAGGTGCTGTGAGTCCAGTCTAATTAAAAAAAAAAAACTTTGAGTCCTGCAAAGTAGAAAGACTGAACATTGCACAGGGATTTGAGAACTCCTATGGAGATACTGTTTGTTAGAAGATGTTTGTATTTGTGTAGCCCTTTGAGCTTATTTCGAAAGGCCTTGACCCTGCTCTGACGAATGTTAGAACCACATAGCATAGGGGGAGAAGCAATCCAACTTTTCTAACCTGCATTACGACTCACGTCTTTCACACTTCTGTAAAATACATTCTTTATTATTATTAGTTTACTTAGCAGACGCCTTTATCCAAGGCGACTTTCAAAGACTAGGGTGTGTGAACTATGCATCAGCTGCAGAGTCACTTACAATTACATCTCACCCGAGAGACGGAGCACAAGGAGGTGAAGTGACTTGCTCAGGGTCACACAATGAGTCAGTGGCTGAGGTGGGATTTGAACCGGGGACATCCTGGTTACAAGCCCGTTTCTTTAACCACTGGACCACACAGCCACATTCTAAAACCTAGCAGGAGCTACTGGGTACTGTTTTTAAAAGGGAAGCCTTGAGTTATGCTTTTTAAATACAAAGTACCTGTACCAGTCGTTCTTATAATCCTCTTGATAATAAAACTCAAACCAGTTTTATTAAGGTGCAGCCATCATTCAAATTCAAAATGTGTGCTCTTGTTGTTTTTAAAATGACAGGTTTTGTTTGTGCTGTTTACACATGCAGTAATGCAAGATGGGTTTGATAATGGCTATCAAGTTAAGTTTGCACTAAGTTTCATAAAAACAAACTCATATTAATAAACAAACATGTGGTGCTTTGCTGTACCTAGTTAATGAGGTTCTCTGCTGTATGTTGCATGTGTGCTCTTCAGCCAGGACAACACATGATACAATATTTGTCAAAATGCCCTCCAGATGTAACAGCCTTTTACCCGCACCCACTCAGAGCTCCTTAGCAAATCCTGAACACTAGACCCTACTGGTACTCCCGTGAACTGATGGTAATACATTTCCTTGGTGAAATGATGCCTAAACTAAGCAACAAAGCCAGTCCCACGCAATGCTGCTTGAGAAGTACAGTGGTGCACCTACTTTCAGAAACCAGGCATCAAGGGAAATAATGTCATCAGTTTGCTGAGCTACTAGACTCCAACACTGCAAAACAGAAAACAGGGAAGTTCAATTCTATCCTCAAACTCACCTCTAATCTCACTCCAGCCTCCATCACAGCTGCGCCACTTCCTGTAACGGGGGAGTTTGTCACATGTGTGGGTCGTCACTAAATAATACTGAAGCAGACACAGAGCAGTGGGTGTTGACACAGCGCACAGGCACGCAGATTTATTAAACACAGATGCTGCCACTAGGATACCGTGGTGCCATTCTGAGGGGGCGGATATGTGACAGGGAGAGCCCTGTCGCTCGTTCCTGCGCAAATGTGTGCAGCTGGGACGCGGAACATGAGACGCGTTGCTGGCAACCAATTGAGCAGTCAGGCTCGCCCGGCACTGAGCTGATCAGGAGGTCCGGGTTTCCTGAGGTCGTGCCCGGGGAGGTTATGTGGGGCTCACAGATCAAGGCTAGTGCATGGGCTTTGCTACACAGACGGGCGCTGAGAAAAGCTTGCACTTGTTGACATCCACTCTGCAGGATTAACTACTACGGAACACTTCAACTGCAAGACGGTGCTCCTGAAGGCATTGCCCAGCCGAGGCCGTCAGAAAGAAGCAGGAGTCACCAGGAGGATACCAGGAATTCAGGAGCAACAGCAGTAGGTTAATTTAGGGGAGGTTGATCCCAAACAGTTTATAGAGAGGGTTTTTGTAGTGTAGTAGGTAATTTTAGTGAGACTAGCACTAGCCTTGTGTGGCAAACTTTTATTTTGAACTTTGTTTTGTTTTGTCTTGTTTTCTTTATTAAATGTGACACTAGGGCTACCATTGCTGGTACTCTAGCGCCAGCACCTGTGTTATTAAATCTGCGCGCCTGTGCGGCGTGTCAAAACCCAATGTTCTGTGTGTGCCTCATTCTTATACAGTGACGACCAACACAGGTAACACCTTGTTACAGATTCAAAAAACTGCCCAGAAAAAAAGCACTTCACCACCTCTGCCCTCTACTTATGAGATGCTGCTTTCAATGCAGAAATTCACAATAAATGGAAATGTGCAGTTGCTTTTAAACAAGTCAAATTTAAAACTCATTACTGAATACAAATGAAATGTATTGTCCTTTGAGACTATTTAACACTGCAGCTGTTCACATAATAAAAGTGTATTTATTTTATTTAAAAATTGTTTTAATTATTTTTCATCCCCCAAACGACAATTAACTCTGAAATAGCCATTTTATAACCAGGATAAACCACTTTTAGAGGAACCTATTTGTAGACGCTCACTGCGGTTCTTCATATAAAAAATCATGAAATATGTTCAGTTTACAATTTGCCACTTAAGACGATTATGGTACAGCTGATGAAAATTTTTAGCTATCAAATGTAATCCTGACATATTGTTTGTAATTGTGTAATGATTAGATTACACATGTAATTCATGTTCAAATTTAAGAAGTGTCCTTAAGTTTACACCTGTCTCTTTGGCACAACTTTCCAATAAGGACCTAGGGGACAGCGTCATCTGTGAAATAAAGACAGTACATTACAGTCTTTCTGAAACGCTAATCAAGTCAGGCTGTTAGATACAGAATGGTAACGTCCAGTCTCCGTTCAACAGTGTTGGAGAACTTACTTTAAAAAGTAATCCGTTATTCTTACAAGTTACTGGGACTGTAGCTGTTTCCAGTCACTTTTCAATTTGAAAAAAAAAATAACTCTTTACAGTTTCGGATACAAATAGTTACTTCTCAGACACAGCTTACAACATACATCTATATACTTCAGGCTGCAACTCGAAATATTCTTTGAAGAATCAGCGATTTAACCATTCATTCCCTCCTCTGATCCTATTCTCTGCATTCATGTGACATGTCCTGTTAGACATGCACTGTTGAAGCACTTTTGGATTGCAGGTATGCATCAGTCATTGTCCTTTTTTATCTAACTAAAAACGACTGCATTTCATTACCTGTCTGAAGAAGGAACCATTATATTTGCAAGTTACTTAAAATGTAATCAGATTACAGTAATGCATTACTGCCCAGCACTGCCCTTTAATACCTCTGTCTAGTCACACTCAGGGCTGTCAGCTGATCAGAAACTAAGGAGTAATTTGATATTTTTGCCTTTAGTAGCTGAGCAAATGCAACCTGTTGCACAATTAACAGGATTTAATGATGTTTCCATGAGTCAGATCAAAATAAATACCTTCCTCTAAAAGGTTAGTGATTTATTCTAGTATTTTGTGCTCATTAAAAATAAAAACTGAACATAAAGGGGCCCTATGTAAATTCCATGAGCCAGAAATAAAGTTTTTGTTGTGGTTGCAAGACACTTTAAAGCATATAACTTATTTTATAGATAATCAAATCGCATACAGCACACAAATAGAGGACATCCAATGAGATGGTGCTGGGAATATTATAGCACACAGGAGCTCTTTCATCTGCTCCAGGAGACATCTGGGGGTTCGTGCTGGAGCTAGAGCCAGGATATATGGAATTCTCTGTGTCACAGCATGTCGACCCTGGCTAGCAAAAGGCCATTAGTTTGAATGCCTGCAGCAATGGAATGAAATGCTGCAGTTTCAGTATACACACTAGGAGGGAATTGAAAGAAATGAACGAAAGATGCATCCTACAGTATGCACTAGTCCTCCAATTGCAGTTATGTTGGTCTATTATTTTTCAACCTTTCTGCATGTTTGCTCGTTTTAATTAAAGAACTGCCATCTAGACAGCTGGTTTAAACCCTTTCCTAGAACAGCCTGCTACCGAATGATCCCTGCAACGATCAACACTGGACATTGGCATGTGTGCATATTGAAGCAATAGACTCTGATTAGAGGACATTAGCATCTTGTAATTGACTGAACTAGGCATGTAAAGCAGGTATAACGTATACATCTTTTTGTAACTATGTATAATAACATCGTATTTACCCATGTATTTACTAAGTAACTTTAAAATTAGAGACACTTCATGTAAAGTGTGACCGCACCAATGCCTTTACTTTCTTTAACCAATCAGCTGCTCCCCCCAATGGCTGACATGGTTTGCAGCCAGTGACACGCTTTCATCCTGATGACACTGCTGAGGAACTGGAAGTGTGTAGTTTTAAGATGCTGGGCTGGCAGGTGCCACATACCAAGATATCGCCCCATTCTATGTCTATGCATTGGCTTGCTTCATCAAGTCGATCCCCGTGTCTGTGTTGGGAGCACAGACATGGGGGTGTTATTGCTTCATCATGTCGATCCCCATGCCTGTGCTGAGAGCACAGACATGGGGGCTTTATTGCTTCATCATGTCAATACTCGTGCCTGTGTTGAGAGCACAGACATGGGGGCTTTATTGCTTCATCATGTCAATACTCGTGCCTGTGTTGAGAGCACAGACATGGGAGCTTTATTGCTTCATCACGTCGATCCCCATGCCTGTGTAGGGAGCACGGACATGGGGGCTTTATTGCTTCATCATGTCGATCCCCATGCTTGTGTTGATAGCACAGACATGGGGGCTTTATTGCTTCATCATGTCGATCCCCGTGCCTGTGTTGAGAGCACAGACATGGGGGCTTTATTGCTTCATCATGTCGATTCTCGTGCCTGTGTTGGGAGCACAGACATGGGGGCTTTATTGCTTCATCGTGTCGATTCTCGTGCTTGTGTTGATAGCACAGACATGGGGGCTTTATTGCTTCATCATGTCGATCCCCGTGCCTGTGTTGAGAGCACAGACATGGGGGCTTTATTGCTTCATCATGTCGATTCTCGTGCCTGTGTTGGGAGCACAGACATGGGGGCTTTATTGCTTCATCATGTCGATTCTCGTGCCTGTGTTGAGAGCACAGACATGGGGGCTTTATTGCTTCATCATGTCGATCCTCATGCCTGTGTTGGGAGCACAGACATGGGGGCTTTATTGCTAAATCATTTCGTTCCCCGTGCCTGTGTTGAGAGCACAGACATGGGGGCTTTATTGCTTCATCATGTCGATTCTCGTGCCTGTGTTGATAGCACAGACATGGGGGCTTTATTGCTTCATCATGTCGATCCCCATGCCTGTGTTGAGAGCACAGACATGGGGGCTTTATTGCTAAATCATGTCGATCCCCGTGCCTGTGTTGGGAGCACAGACATGGGGGCTTTATTGCTTCATCATGTCGATTCTCGTGCCTGTGTTGAGAGCACAGACATGGGGGCTTTATTGCTAAATCATGTCGATCCCCATGCCTGTGTTGAGAGCACAGACATGGGGACTTTATTGCTTCATCATGTCGATCCCCATGCCTGTGTTGAGAGCACAGACATGGGGGCTTTATTGCTAAATCATGTCGATCCCCGTGCCTGTGTAGGGAGAACGGACATGGGGGCTTTATTGCTTCATCATGTCGATTCTCGTGCCTGTGTTGGGAACACAGACATGGGGGCTTTATTGCTTCATCATGTCGATTCTCGTGCCTGTGTTGAGAGCACAGACATGGGGGCTTTATTGCTTCATCATGTCGATCCTCATGCCTGTGTTGGGAGCACAGACATGGGGGCTTTATTGCTTCATCATGTCGATTCTCATGCCTGTGTTGAGAGCACAGACATGGGGGCTTTATTGCTTCATCATGTCGATTCTCGTGCCTGTGTTGGGAGCACAGACATGGGGGCTTTATTGCTTCATCATGTCGATCCCCGTGCCTGTGTTGATAGCACAGACATGGGGGCTTTATTGCTTCATCATGTCGATCCCCGTGCCTGTGTTGAGAGCACAGACATGGTGGCTTTATTGCTAAATCATGTCAATCCCCGTGCCTGTGTTGGGAGCACAGACATGGGGGCTTTAGTACAAATGCAAGAATACACCTGACACTTCTGTTCTCCAATTTTATTAAAAAATGTAATTTAAAGAATCAGCACAACTTCACATTGTGATGAGCTGTTAAGAATATATTCAGTATAAGAAAACAAAGCCCATTGTATTTATAATGGAAAGATTACTGTCCCCATATCCCACATACCTTACTGCTGATCCCAAAGCTACCGCTATTCCTGTGCAATGCAGTCATGTTGTTGACTTCCTCTGCGCTTTTGTTGTGGATAATGCTTTTGGTAAGTTTTTGCTCGAGACCCATTAAATAATAATCTGTCTGAACTATTTTTGTGATATACTTTTTATATTAAATCTATTTGTAAACCCCTTATAAATCAAATACATGTATCCACTTATTGTGTATTCATGAAATAACTGAAGTAATATTGATTATAAATGGCTCAAATCAAGTCTTTTATTCTTGTCATTAATCAACCAGCTGCTTTCCCTATTGACAGATGCTTTTATCCATTAACATGGCTTGACTCAGATGACACAGCTGAGGTTAAACTACATGAAAGGGAAATGAATCAGAAGCAGTAACTGTCTTCCTGGGAGAAAGGCATGGAAACGCTCATTAAACTAGTGTAGTACCAGATATCAAAATATGTGTTTGCTACAAATGGAGAGCATGTCAGATATATGGATTGATTGTGTTTGCTACAACTGCTTTAAATATGACCAGGAAATCCGTGCCCCTTGTGTGGCAAACCCTAAACAAAGTATTAATGGTATTAAAGAACTTCCTGTGACTTTTTATAATGAACTGAGAATTGATAGATTGAGTATACTTTTCTGTGTGTGATTTTTGACACATGTCGACCCGGCATAAAAATAGGATGTGAAGAATTTGGTCAAAACTTGCCAAGGTTAGTGCCTCTTCAGCTTCAGAGACTATATACAGTAGAAGTAGATTCCATTGGTCCACAGTCATAACTGCCCGCAGGCGGATGCTGTGCACTTGGTATTCCCAAGAAGCTAATACTGAAGAAACCAACTCAAAACAGCACTCACATCAACACTGATTCCTTCTCACAAGCACGTGTCACAGCACTCACATCAACACTGATTCCTTCTCACAAGCACGTGTCACAGCACTCACATCAACACTGATTCCTTCTCACAAGCACGTGTCACAGCACTCACATCAACACTGATTCCTTCTCACAAGCACGTGTCACAGCACTCACATCAACACTGATTCCTTCTCACAAGCACGTGTCACAGCACTCACATCAACACTGATTCCTTCTCACAAGCACGTGTCACAGCACTCACATCAACACTGATTCCTTCTCACAAGCACGTGTCACAGCACTCACATCAACACTGATTCCTTCTCACAAGCACGTGTCACAGAACTCACATCAACACTGATTCCTTCTCACAAGCACGTGTCACAGCACTCACATCAACACTGATTCCTTCTCACAAGCACGTGTCACAGCACTCACATCAACACTGATTCCTTCTCACAAGCACGTGTCACAGCACTCACATCAACACTGATTCCTTCTCACAAGCACGTGTCACAGCACTCACATCAACACTGATTCCTTCTCACAAGCACGTGTCACAGCACTCACATCAACACTGATTCCTTCTCACAAGCACGTGTCACAGCACTCACATCAACACTGATTCCTTCTCACAAGCACGTGTCACAGCACTCACATCAACACTGATTCCTTCTCACAAGCACGTGTCACAGCACTCACATCAACACTGATTCCTTCTCACAAGCACGTGTCACAGCACTCACATCAACACTGATTCCTTCTCACAAGCACGTGTCACAGCACTCACATCAACACTGATTCCTTCTCACAAGCACGTGTCACAGCACTCACATCAACACTGATTCCTTCTCACAAGCACGTGTCACAGCACTCACATCAACACTGATTCCTTCTCACAAGCACGTGTCACAGCACTCACATCAACACTGATTCCTTCTCACAAGCACGTGTCACAGCACTCACATCAACACTGATTCCTTCTCACAAGCACGTGTCACAGCACTCACATCAACACTGATTCCTTCTCACAAGCACGTGTCACAGCACTCACATCAACACTGATTCCTTCTCACAAGCACGTGTCACAGCACTCACATCAACACTGATTCCTTCTCACAAGCACGTGTCACAGCACTCACATCAACACTGATTCCTTCTCACAAGCACGTGTCACAGCACTCACATCAACACTGATTCCTTCTCACAAGCACGTGTCACAGCACTCACATCAACACTGATTCCTTCTCACAAGCACGTGTCACAGCACTCACATCAACACTGATTCCTTCTCACAAGCACGTGTCACAGCACTCACATCAACACTGATTCCTTCTCACAAGCACGTGTCACAGCACTCACATCAACACTGATTCCTTCTCACAAGCACGTGTCACAGCACTCACATCAACACTGATTCCTTCTCACAAGCACGTGTCACAGCACTCATATCAGCACTGATTCCTTCTCACAAGCACGTGTGCAAGCAACACATCAACAGTCAAGCAGAATACACATCCAGGGTGGACACAGCAGAGAGCAGAAAGGATTGGTTTCCATTGTGGCAGTGTAGCAGGATGGAGGACCATGAAGCAGAATACACATCCAGGGTGGACATGGCAGAGAGCAGAAAGGATTGGTTTCCATTGTGGCAGTGTAGCAGGATGTAGGACCATGAAGCAGAATACACATCCAGGGTGGACACAGCAGAGAGCAGAAAGGATTGGTTTCCATTGTGGCAGTGTAGCAGGATGGAGGACCATGAAGCAGAATACACATCCAGGGTGGACATGGCAGAGAGCAGAAAGGATTGGTTTCCATTGTGGCAGTGTAGCAGGATGGAGGACCATGAAGCAGAATACACATCCAGGGTGGACATGGCAGAGAGCAGAAAGGATTGGTTTCCATTGTGGCAGTGTAGCAGGATGGAGGACCATGAAGCAGAATACACATCCAGGGTGGACATGGCAGAGAGCAGAAAGGATTGGTTTCCATTGTGGCAGTGTAGCAGGATGGAGGACCATGCAGTTAATAGCAAGCATCTTGAAGAACCATGCAGCTAACAATGGACAGGAACAAACAACGATGATGGACCCAATCTCCTAAGGCCGCCTTGTTAGTGAAGTTTATTTTAAAGGAAACATCAATATAAAAAAAGTTTAAGAAAGAAAGACTAACTCCAGAAGAACACATACTGTACATATAAAATTACAGTTTAGATACTTTAACAGTTTTATTGAGTGCTTCTGTTTTAGCTTTGTGAGCACTGGAGCAAAAGAACTAACTCAAAAGAATGGGAATTCCATTTGAAGCTATTGGACAAATAAAGCAATGCAGATGATGTGCTAGAAGCCCTGAAGCCTGCTGCACTGCATTCCCATGCCTTAAGTACCTCTTGCTGCTCTTCCCCAAGCCAGCAGCACACCTGCAGTGCACCTCAACAGGCTGGCTGCTCCTCAGGGGAAATAGGCTGCAGCATCTAAAGACTGCGCTGAAACATAATTCATCTGGGGAAACAGAAAACAAAGATGTGCCTTCAGGTAAAAACCTGTTTACAGGCAATGACAATACAGAACAGATAGATATAGGAGCACTGTGGAATATTGCAGACCTGCTATATTGCTGTCTATTCTTTTCTTCCTTTTGAACCTCGTGAGCTGGTTCTGTTTCCTTTTGTTATGCAAAAGACAGTCACAGAACGGAGCACATTGAGATTGGTTTCCTGAATGAGATTCGGGACATGGAGCTGCAGTTAAAATGTACTTCATCGCCTGCTCTCCTACCAGCCCGTAAACAACAGAAGAGCCTGGATAATCTGTCTGCAGCAAACAGGCATTTTCATTTAGTTATATGTGACAGGCACCCCTTTGACAATGCAGGAGGAGGGTGATCGAATGCTATAGCAGGGCATGCAGGTGACACTCGCAGCTAACAGTAAGGACATGCCTCCCCAGTTCACAGAGTGGAATCATTCAAAGATAGCTTCAAAGTGGGACATACAACTGAATTACCATTCTAGTACAAAAACGAAACATACTTGTGCAGCACATAAATCTCACTTTGAACTTAAAATTACCTAATTAATATTGGCCACTAGGGGGCAGGCACGTTTCCTGAGTAACTTCAGATTGTTACTGAAACAATGGACCAGGATAATTTGGGTGTTAGAACAGAGGGGATTAAAAGAAATGAACCGCACAGTTTTCATTTTTAAGTACAGTATATGAGAGGAGCCTGCACTATACTGAACCAGTGTTGGTTTAAAATAATACATGTTTCAAGATAAAGGAAGATCAATGAGGCTGTACTGATTCATAAATACACACACCAAAATAATATCTGTACCCATGGAGTCTTAATTATCATATTATTAATAGTTAGTGTTTAAAAAAATCCATTGTATCCTCTATCCATCTGTGTATCTATTATTCCTTCTGTGTGTGCATATGATATTACAGAGAGAGAGAGAGAGACACTAGCACAAAGATTGTGATAGAACAGTGCAGTAGATGCATCAGTAAGGCAGCCACACAGCCATCAGTGAAAAAAAAAAGTTTAAAAAAATGCAACCGTGCTTTATTTGTGAACAATCACTCAGTTATAGCCAATTTACAAAATGAAAAGCGGGCTGCAGTTGGGACTGGATTGCTCAATGTATAATTAAATAAAGCCTCTGGCTACATTATAGGGCAGCTTTGTTTAATCACCTGAAGCATGTATACTCTGTGTGTTCTTCCTTATACACATGGGTAGGCTGTCCAGGTGCTAATATCTATTCCTTTGCATTTTTCATCCTACATCATAAATATGGTATTTCTATCTGTATAGCATCTTTTAAAATCTACCAAAAGACAAAACAAACAATTGTGATTTGAGCATGTGTGTTAGCATGAATTAAGTGCATACAGTTATCTTTTTTAATATATAATCTGCTAACTTTTAAAAGCCACTTCAATAATAGCAGCACTATAGTTGAATCCAAGGTAACGTAACAAATCAGAAGGGTATTTAAACATTCTAATTTTCCTTCCCATGTCCTCTGTCTTTTCCCACCTCCCTGCCCTCCTCCACTGCTGCAGCAGCTTCTCTTCCTCAATGTAGTGGGCAGACGAGTCCTGGGTGACCCTTTTTATAAAAGTTTTTTGCATGATATTTTTGAAGCTTTACCCTGGTGTTGCCAAATCGCTACGCTTTATATTGCTTTCCTATGCTTTACCATCACTGTGCTTTATTACACTTTGCTGTGCTTTTACAGTGAGACATTTTATAAGGGAAATAGGGCCTAATTTAGTGAAAGTGAAGTTTATTTTGTTTTTTGATCCACTTTTTTAATTGCCTGCATTTTCCTAAAACACGTTTTCCCAGCAATACGTGAATTGACCGGGCCCCTAGTGTGCTCTAGTCAAATGCTAACCTGCAAAACTAGACTCAAATAGAACAACACCGACAAGACAACTGTATTAAATTGTCATTTCAGAGGGAAAGTCTGAATATGAATACAAAAATGAATATTATAAACACCCAAAAGTGTCGACAGCCATAGATGAGGTTTGTTCATATGTTTTAAATGACGGTTAAAATCTGTCTGAACAGTGAAAATTACCATGAGGCATATACCTGTAGGGTGCAAATCGCTTTCTGGATTTAGAAAAAAAAGTAATAATGTGTACTGTGACAGGATGACTGGGCGGTGACGTCACGGCAGAAGCAGGAACAATAAACGACAGAGAGGTGTGGAGTTCGGTGGAGCTGAGCGAATGGTTTCGCTCAGCATTTAATAAATGAACAGACAGCCAGAAAATAAACTGTTGTAACAAATACAAAAACACAGGACACGGCACATTCGCCAAAACAAAAGAGACAAACAAAACGGACTATACAGACAAACACGGTGAGTGAAAACATATATTTAGTTTTACGTTTTAGTTTCTCCTTCTCCACACCCGTTCTCCACTCACCGAACACCCAACCCCGAGTGAGTGAAAACATGCTGCTTTTATGCAGTTGTACCGAGACTCGATTGCTAGTCAATCATTCAATTGGAATCTCGGTACAACTGCACGTGAATTAATTAAAGTGCAATTCCCCGTGCTCACATATTATTACTTTTTACTTGCACGTGAAGTGCTGTGCAATCCTCGTGCCTAAATACAAATATACATTTTAAACACTCGTGTTTCACAGACCCGTTTATATCCCGTGTACCAATGACTATACACCAACATTAAAACACAACACATAACACAAAATACACACAGGGGCGGGCACTTTGCCACAGTACACAACAGTAATATTGCATTTTGTGTGGAAAAAATATTTCAGCTATAAAGAAAAATAAATAAACATAAATTGAAAATAAATTAAGTGATGTTGTTTTTTTTATTGTTTTTTCCGCATATAAATAATAATCTGTTAGGTCTGTGTTAATAGAGGTCGGTGGCATTATTTGAGCTTTCACAAAGTTTGCTTGGATACCACACCAAACGGTGATACAGGGTACATGAGACACACCACACACAAATATTCCAGCCACAATCTTTCTTTTCTTTTCACTAGAGAACCCCTTCCTTTTTTCCAGATACAGGTGTCTAAAAAAATAACAAAGAAAACATTCTATTGGTAAGTATTTATTGAACGGCTGTACTATGGCATCCATGTAGCTTTGTCTCTTATCCGCAGGTATTGCTGAAGGTGGAAGTGTAATTACGTAGCATTAGTCAGGCAGAAACCTGTATTATAGACTTTCTACACCAGTGATCACAATATAATGCAACTGAACTACAGTACATACAAACAATTAGGTATACTTCAATTATTTTACAGTCTATTTAACTCTGTCACACTGGCAAAGCTATAATGATCCTGGCAAAGATGACAAACTGAAAATGCTGAGGAGTTTCAGACTGGGGGAAACCAGTTGTCATTGGTAAACTTCAGACTGTTAAGTAACACTAAAACTGTTAAGAAGCATTTAGAAGCATTTTGTTTTTTGTATTAACTTACTTTTTTTGTAAATTATCCAAAATGCACATATTGTACACAGAGTAGACATTCAAATGTAGAGTGCAGAGTGAAAAATAACAGTTTATTTCACCACAATTATGAAGTGCTCGCTAAAGAAAATGCCAAAGGATTCTGAGTGATGGGGCACTCACCTCCCATCTAATGGCACTACATGTTTTATGGTAAGCTAACAACACACTGGGAACCTGTTTGTTCCCATCTTTGTGAACCCACAACACATTGTGAATTGAATGGCAAGCTTTCTCAGCTCCCTGGGTTGAACCCTGCAAGCCTGCTGTTGTCAGATACAAAGAAGTGAGAAAGAAGGGCTTTTAATATAAAAAAAAAACAACATTTATTTGACATAGAGTGTATTGCGCTGCCAGAACGGGAGCCAGATTCATGTTATTTGACACAAAGAGACACACATAGAAATGTGTCAATCTGATTGCAATATAAATGTTGATATGTGTTTTTTTATATTCATTTAAAAGATGTATGCAGTAATTCTCAGGTTTGGGTTCAGCAGTGTGGTAATATCCATCACTTAGGTCCTGCCAGTAAAAATAGCGAATTGCTCTCCCGTCTTCCTGATTACTAAGTAGTTTGCAACAGGGAGGTGATGAAATCTAAAAATAAATTCATCGCAATAGAAGATGAAGAGGGCATAGTTAATTAGGTTTATTTCAACCTTGTAGAAAGCTTGTAGATATTTCTAGTGATTGATGTGCATCTTCTTGGATCCAGATTCTCTTTGATTTAATGCTATTTGCTGTTATCGAATTCTTTCTATAATATATACATATAAAGAGATTATCAGCTGACACAAAATGATCCCGCTCCTTCACAGCTAACCTTGTCACAAGTCTTCCAACACCTGAAGCTATGATAAAGTAAAAAAAAAATATTATAAACTGACACATCAAGCAATGTTTTCCTGCAACAGCTGTGGGTTCCACAACTATCCACTGCGGCGCCACATTGCAGCCTCTTTAAAACAGGGCCCGTGGGTAACTTATTTTCTGCTGTGTTTGATGATGAGATTTAGATTTGACTGATCTCTGTGTTGACTGATCTCTCAAGGTGACTTGATGATCATTTTTCTCCACTTACATTAAAAATCAAGGCAGCATGTTTATCTTCTGACCTTGACATGGCTTTAGTGACCTGGGGGAGATATTGATGATCTAAACCAAGCCTGACTGTCAGGAGTTCTCCATCAAGTAAGTGCTGCATTAACTTGTAATTACATCATGCCACCCTGTATTTCACAGAGAAAGAACTGAATAGACATCCCCTCGGGTTAATTGTTGCATATAGCACTGTGCCTGAATTTCTATGCCTTTGTAACAATGTAGATCAGCAATAGCAGCAAAGCGGTACACCTAACTAACCCCAACCCTAACTAACCCTAACCCCAACCCTAACTAACCTAACCCTAACTAACCCTAACCCCAACCCTAACTAACCCAACCCTAACTAACCTAACCCTAACTAACCCTAACCCCAACCCTAACTAACCCTAACCCTAACTCCAACCCTAACTAACCTAACCCTAACTAACCCTAACCCCAACCCTAACTAACCCAACCCTAACTAACCTAACCCTAACTAACCCTAACCCCAACCCTAACTAACCCTAACCCTAACTCCAACCCTAACTAACCTAACCCTAACTAACCCTAACCCCAACCCTAACTAACCCTAACCCTAACTCCAACCCTAACTAACATAACCCTAACTAACCCTAACCCCAACCCTAACTAACCTAATCCTAACTAACCCTAACCCCAACCCTAACTAACCCTAACCCCAACCCTAACTAACCTAACCCTAACTAACCCTAACCCCAACCCTAACTAACCCTAACCCTAACCCCAACCCTAACTAACCCTAACCATAACTAACCCTAACCCCAACCCTAACTAACCTAACCCTAACTAACCCTAACCCCAACCCTAACTAATCTAACCCTAACTAACCCTAACCCCAACCCTAACTAACCTAACCCTAACTAACCCTAACCCCAACCCTAACTAACCCTAACCATAACTAACCCTAACCCCAACCCTAACTAACCCTAACCCCAACCCTAACTAACCTAACCCTAACTAACCCTAACCCCAACCCTAACTAACCTAACCCTAACTAACCCTAACCCCAACCCTAACTAACCCTAACCCTAACCCCAACCCTAACTAACCTAACCCTAACCTTAACTATGCTTTGAATATTTATTTACTGAGAAACTTGCAGTCTCTGAAGGAACTTAAAGAGCAAGTAGCTTCAAATATAATTTCCATTTGGTTTGTACACTCCTCCCTTCCAGTGCATGGGGTCTGCAATCATTCCGTGGTGTTGTGAGTTCAGTATTGCTGCTTGAACTTGCTTTGATCTGGAGGAATAGATCCCATGTGCTGGGACCGAAGAGCCTTCTTCCTTCAGTTCAAATCATGTCTCCGCAAGCCCCACCTACTGTGTCTTTAAAGAGGGTGGGGCTGGCAGAGTTGAAAGGTCACACTGTCACAGGATTTAAATAAAATGACGAAGGCTGCTCAGCCCCAGTATGTAGGGTTATTATTAATATCTGCGGAAAGACTTTAGCAGTTTAGCATATAACTTTTTTCCTGTTGAGGGGCTATGGTGACTGTGCTATTAAACAAACACAACTGTGTTTCAAACAAATGCTTCAACAACAGACTTGCTTCAATTGTCTGTCTGCCTTTTATAGCACTGTTCCTTCACTGATGTCATTGTAATAGAAAGAATGTGTTTCCTGCAGTCGGAGGGTCAAGTTCCATTGTGTTTGCAATAATTCTGATTTTAAAGTAATTGTGATTTGCATGGCATAGGCAGCAAGGCTAATTTAACTACAGAATAGAGCAGGAAGTTAACTGTTCATGAGCAGTAGTTACAATACATATTGGTATTCCGCAGAGATGGATCAGACACACTGTTTATTTCAGCGATTTCATTCCGGTGTCCCGGGGAACAAGTAGACCGGGGAAAAAGTGGATCGCCATCTACAATTTAAAGGGGAGGTTCCATTGTTTCTAAAGTTTACGCCTACTAGTACTACGCCTGGGGAATTAGTAGATTGAGCCCAGGGAATATGCTGATCGGATATATTAACTAAAAATAAATAATTTAAAATGAAACTTGTAAGTGCCATTTATATGTCTGTTTGTTTAGCAACTCGAGAAGTTTTTGTTACATATTTAACGTGTATCCTTACGTAAGCAGTACTTTAAGGATAGGTACACGAGCGATTATCAAAAAGCTAAAGCACGATTTTCAGTCATGGACAAAATTGAGCTCCATGCTACGGTTACTAACAGGCCACGATGCACAGCAATCACTGATGCACTTGTATTATTATTATTTATTATGCACTTTGTTCTTTAATTTATTTTTACAGACACTACTCATTTGTATTTTTCAACCTATACATAGGCTACATGACAAAACTCCTGTTCCTTTTCAAACAACAACAAAAAAAACGTGTTTACTAATTTAGCTATCATGTTTGATGTCTTTATTTTTTTTAACTAGGATGTTAACGTTTCATCTTTGTAAACTGTGATAGTTAACACTAGGCCTACTGACAAAATAATAATAGACCTTGCAATACTACAATCATATTGTATGATTGTATGTCATTAGAATATATTACTAAAACATTTTAATTTCGATTAAAGATTGACAACATTTTGACGTGTAAAACCTTTTAATATACAGTGAATAAATCTTAGCGATCAACTACATCTGATTAACAACGACATTTTTACTGGCAGAAAAAAAAGCTGACAAGCATTTAAAACACTAGGCCTAGTATAAAGAGAGATGTAAGTTAAAGTATAACTGAACACTTTGCATCGCACATATATTTTACAGACCGAAAATAAATAAATAATAAAGAAAGTGGTGTGTGAACACATTAACATACGATCTGGCAAATAAAATGAGCATATAGAAAATGTTGATTCATGTAGTGAACCTCCCCTTTAATCAATCTGCTGCGTCGCCTTTCTTTTGCCTTACTGCGCTTGCGTGATCCACTTTTTCCCTGCTCTACTAATTCCCTACGACACCGGTCCTAAAGCATAGAAAGATATTTACACAACATATATTTGGATGATATGATAAATGTATCTTTGTAGAAAGGGTGATATTTGTTAAAGAGTGTACTATATGCACAGGTAACTTCAATTCCACCTGCACATCCCTGAGTTCATGCATACTGCAATGGAAATAAGCAGTATTCAGTAAACATTCAAGGGCTGATGACAATCCCATTGATGTGCTTTTTAATTGTGATAAAAATACTTTCTCGCTTGTTTGTTTGTTTATTTATTTACTGAATATAAATACC
Source organism: Acipenser oxyrinchus oxyrinchus (assembly GCA_030684275.1). Taxonomy (NCBI): domain Eukaryota; kingdom Metazoa; phylum Chordata; class Actinopteri; order Acipenseriformes; family Acipenseridae; genus Acipenser; species Acipenser oxyrinchus. The sequence goes on from CM060253.1 coordinate 55,930,525, forward strand.
TGATTCCTTGAATTATTTAACTAAAATTGCAGATAGGTGCACATCAATTAAACAATCCTAAAATGTAGTTATTTTTAAAATACATATTTAAATAACAATCGAGGAAACATCACAGTGTCAAGTAAATTAACATGAAATACCATGACTGAGTAAAAGAAACAAAGAGTGTAAACTAAATACCTACCATGGGCCAATTTCCAAAACGTTAATCACAAATTAGTCAACTTTTTAAGCATCCCAAAGCATATAGCTTTTGAGCCACTTAATTAATTGGTTTAGTGATTGTTGGATTTGCATGTAAAAATGCTGCTGGTCTCATTTAAGTTTAGGTTGAAGCTGTTTTCTTTATTTAAGTTTGGATGGAGAGTAACAAAGACAGCGTTGAAGTAATTGCGTATGCATGTGTTCTGCCTGTGAGCTGTGGATTACCCAGTATACTGTGGAAGGAGACTGTGGGTTGAGTCCATCAAACACCCATCAGCCAGCCTCATTCCAGCTGCTCTCCCCATAGTTGTCACTTCTCAAACCAGTAGCAAATACCCTGGTTGAAAAGGTAAACAATTTTGATGAAAATTGATCCAGGCAGAAAAAAAAGCAATTGAGAATTATTCAAAATACAAACAATAGGATATGAAACAGTTAAAACATGAAATACTCCAAATATAGATGGTATAAAATATCCCTTTATATTTGTGGATTGTAAATAACAACATACGAATGTTTACGAATGAGAGGAGGCCATTCAGCAAATCATTGCTTTTCCAGAATCTCATAACTCTGTCAAAGCAGGTCTTAAAGGGATCCATATGATTCACTATAAACAGCATGGATAGGGAACCCATTCCAAACAGCATGACAAGGGAACCCATTCCAAACAGCATGGCTAAGGAACCCCTTCCAAACAGCATGGCTAGGTAATCCATTCCAAACAGCATGGATAGGGAACCCCTTCCAAACAGCATGGCTAGGTAATCCATTCCAAACAGCATGGATAGGGAATCCATTCCAAACAGCATGGCTAGAGAACCCATTCCAAACAGCATGGATAGGGAAACCATTCCAAAACAGCATGGCTAGGGAACCCATTCCAAACAGCATGGATAGGGAACCCATTCCAAACAGCATGGCTAGGGAACCCATTCCAAACAACATGGCTAGGGAACCCATTCCAAACCCTTGCCATAGTTGCTTCAATGTTTTTGATTACTTTTCCAGACTGTTGCTACACGTACCCAGCTGGTGTTGTGCATGGTTCTTCAGTTTGGTATATGTGCCAGTTACTCTAAAAGACTATGAACATGGATAAAGAGTTAATTGGTTTTGCCCTAATCCCCTTACCTGTGGAAATTCTTTTAAGAAGATGAAATGTGAACATTTTTTCATCTTTAACATTGATACCATGCTATTACGACCTTATTATTACTTTCCATTTGTAATATACTGTGCCTTCCTGGTTATAACATTTTAATGTGTCTCTAAATTAGTCGGACTCTTGTGACTCAGCCAGAAAAGCAATAGAAATGATAGACAAAGCCTTCATGTGAGTGCAGGTGTCTGTCTGCACGTAGATTTTGGACGTGCCATCTGGTTTAAAATGTCCACTCCATACTTTGTGTCATTGTAGAAATCCACAGGCTTCAGTTTTTTCTTGTCAACAGTCCAGATGGCAACTGACGTATAAAGGGAGCTGAGGATAATTACATTATTTCACGGCTTGCACTTGTAAACAGTTTGCTTAGCACAGTAACTGTGTTTCAAAATTGTGGAGTAGAGCTCTGGTTGCAAGTTTTGCACAGATGGTGGAAGCTCTCTTCTTGCTTTGTTCACTGTTCCAGCCAGGCTGTTTTATTTTCTTTAACTCTTTTGCCAATCATCATTTTGTATCCTATGTGACTCTGCTACAGTACAGTGTTGAATGTGGTGTAGCATTCACATATCGATCAACGAATGAAAAGCACTAGTGCTATCGATGTTACGTTTTGGTACGGCGTGGGACCTGAGGTTTCAGTCAACACATTTTGTGTAGCCCGTCTGCCCACAGCGTCAACACCGGGATTTATAATTTCCCAAATAGTGCCATCCTTCCCAGTCTCCTGAATGCCTGTTCATGCTGGCGATGCAGCCGGAGTCACTGTCCTTGGTACTGCTGCGGGTGAAGCGGTTGGCATGGCTGGTACGCCTGCAGCTGCTGCAGGAGACAATACAAGCAAAGTGTCTGGCACTGCAGAGGTAAACTATTATGGTGATTTACCAAAGGACATAGATTTTTGGAACTCTTGTCGGGTGACTGAAACACACAGGACTCAAAACAGTAATAATTGCATGGCCTGTTGTTTGTGTGTGTGAATTGTAAGCAATTCTGTAGGGGAATTGTAAGTAATTATTTAATGTATTGTCCTAAACAAAACAGCAACCTATTTATGATTGGAATATATGTTTTTTCTTTGCATTGCTTTAATTTTCAGGTTGCTCCAGGTTTTGCGGCTGCAGAGAATACATATCATGAATATGGCTGTTTGATGTTTTGTTGTCGCGTTGGGAATTTGGGAACAGTATTTATTAATTTTATTTCTGTTGTACTATCTATAGTTATGTGAACTCTGCATATTGAAATACACCTTTTGTTATAGTTCTACCTGACTTATCCTGCAATGTTCTTGACTCTGTCGCTCAATCCTGCTACCCTGGGTATTTACATTGTTTCAGGGGAGTTACATTCATTTTCAGTCACCAATAGCTTTTGCTATAAGCGTTGCGTTAGGATTGCTGATAGTTACATTATTACAAACCGTACTGCATGCCCACTTCTAGTTCTCCTGTTTATTATAGATGGCAGAGAGTGACAGCGCTTTGTGAATTATTGATATTGTTTTCAGAAAATCATTTGCTCACAGATACCCTAACTAGGATGTATATTCCTGTGGATCTCTTTTTTCAGCTGTTCTTCTCAGTCTCCAGGTACAGTATGTGTGTTCTGCCCTTAGGTTATACAGTGGTTCAGTATCATTGCTGGAACTATACGATCTTGGACCTACTGAGTGATTAAAAAAAAATAGAGATGCACTGAAATCTGCAGTTTTTCACTTCAAGTATAATGTTTACGCAAATGTTTTCAATCCTCTGTAGTCTTTTGAACACAGCCATTACAATTTCAGTCTCTAAGACTAATAATTATCCTCTAAAAAATCTCTTACAAGGTTATCCCAGTCGCACTCTCAAATAAAACCATGTGTTCTCAAAAGCACTGAATATAACAATAATCTTCCTGTCAAGACCACAGTCTGTGATTCTCAAGGAAAAAGCTATTGTTTCGTTAAGGACCATCTTTATATCTATTGTGTGTTGAATCCACACAGAAACTAATATAGATGTTTCTTCAAAGGATAATAGAGTCTGTTAGATAGAGATTCTTATAAAGCAGTGGTGAGCAAACTTTTTATATGCCGCCCCCCCCCCTTTTTAAGCAAGTTATGTCCCCCTAACTGACTCTCCACGCCCCCAACTTTGCGCACCATTCTTATAAAGGATAGATTGATCAAAAATAATTGAAACATTATCCCAATGTAGCTCAAGTACAGGGCATAAAGACACTTACCTCTTTAACATAAAGGTATACAATCCAGGGCCATTTTTCTATGGCTTCCAACCACAGTGTCCTTAACACACTCATACATCATCACAAACCAGCAGGGTTTTTTTTAAAATCTTTGCCTGTAGATAACGTTTATAAGATGACTTAATTTTAAAACGATGATTGTTTTACATGTGGCACTGTAGATGCCAAGCCATGTTTTTTTTTTTTTTTTAATGCACGTGCAGCTTTTAAATCCACATTCCCTTAGCAACAGGTTGGAAATTAATCCTGACAATGTTGTTTTGCTTGCTTTGTTATCAACAGTTGATGCTGAGCAGAATGCTTTCTTAATAAGATTGACCTGCTCATACTGCTAGTGGCAGTGTAGCAATAAAAAAGGGAAAGTTCATCTCTTGTACAAATAAATATCTGACCTGTGCCAGTTGCTATTAAGGAAGTTCTATTAAAAAAAAATAAAAAAAAATAATAACTATATACTGTGTGTGTGTGTGTGTGTGTGTATGTGTGTGTGTGTGTGTGTGTGTGTGTGTGTGTAAGCATATGGTTATAGAGTACATGAGGCTGTACATGGATATACAGTACATGAGGCTCTACATGGTTATACAGTACATGAGGCTCTACATGGATATACAGTACATGAGGCTCCTCATGGTTATACAGTACATGAGGCTCTACATGGTTATACAGTATACATGAGGCTCTACATGGTTATACAGTACATGAGGCTCTACATGGTTATACAGTACATGAGGCTCTACATGGATATACAGTACATGAGGCTCCTCATGGTTATACAGTACATGAGGCTCTACATGGTTATACAGTATACATGAGGCTCTACATGGTTATACAGTACATGAGGCTCTACATGGTTATACAGTACATGAGGCTCTACATGGATATACAGTACATGAGGCTCCTCATGGTTATACAGTACATGAGGCTCTACATGGTTATACAGTATACATGAGGCTCTACATGGTTATACAGTATACATGAGGCTTTACATGATTATACAGTATACATGAGGCTCTACATGGTTATACAGTATACATGAGGCTCTACATGGATATACAGTACATGAGGCTCTACATGGTTATACACTACATGAGGCTCTACATGGTTATACAGTATACATGAGGCTCTACATGGTTATACAGTACATGAGGCTCTACATGGTTATACAGTACATGAGGCTCTACATGGATATACAGTACATGAGGCTCCTCATGGTTATACAGTACATGAGGCTCCTCATGGTTATACAGTACATGAGGCTCTACATGGATATACAGTACATGAGGCTCTACATGGTTATACACTACATGAGGCTCTACATGGATATACAGTACATGAGGCTCTACATGGTTATACAGTATACATGAGGCTCTACATGGTTATACAGTATACATGAGGCTCTACATGGTTATACAGTACGTGAAGCTATACATGGTTATACAGTACATGAGGCTCTACATGGTTATACAGTACATGAGGCTCTACATGGTTATACAGTACATGAGGCTCTACATGGATATACAGTACATGAGGCTCTACATGGTTATACAGTACATGAGGCTCTACATGGTTATACAGTATACATGAGGCTCTACATGGTTATACAGTACATGAGGCTCTACATGGATATACAGTACATGAGGCTCCTCATGGTTATACAGTACATGAGGCTCTACATGGTTATACAGTATACATGAGGCTCTACATGGATATACAGTACATGAGGATCTACATGGTTATACAGTATACATGAGGCTCTACATGGTTATACAGTATACATGAGGCTCTAAATGGATATACAGTACATGAGGCTCTACATGGTTATACAGTACACATGAGGCTGTACATGGATATACAGTACATGAGGCTCTATGTAATTTATATATATATATATATATATATACAGTACTGTGCAAAAGTTTTAGGCAGGTGTGAAAAAATGCTGTAAAGTAAGAATGCTTTCAAAAATAGACATGTTAATACATTATATTTATCAATTAACTAAATGCAAAGTGAGTGAACAGAAGAAAAATCTAAATCAAATCCATATTTGGTGTGACCACCCTTTGCCTTCAAAACAGCATCAAGCATCAATTCTTCTAGGTACACTTGCACACAGTTTTTGAAGGAACTCGGCAGGTAGGTTGGCCCAAACATCTGGGAGAACTAACCACAGTTCTTCTGTGGATTTAGGCAGCCTCAGTTGTTTCTCTCACTCTTCATGTAATCCCAGACAGACTCGATGATGTTGAAATCAGGGCTCTGTGGGGGCCATACCATCACTTCCAGGACTCCTTGTTGTTCTTTACGCTGAAGATAGTTCTTAATGACTTTCGCTGTATGTTTGGGGTCGTTGTCATGCTGCAGAATAAATTTGGGGCCAATCAGATGCCTCCCTGATGGTATTGCATGATGGATAAGTATCTGCCTGTACTTCTCAGCATTGAGGAGACCATTAATTCTGACCAAATCACCAACTCCATTTGCAGAAATGCAGCCCCAAACTTGCAAGGAACCTCCACCATGCTTCACTGTTGCCTGCAGACACTCATTCGGTATGCGCTCTCCAGCCCTTCGGCGAACAAACTGCCTTCTGCTGCAACCAAATATTTCAAATTTTGACTCATCAGTCCAGAGCACCTGCTGCCATTTTTCTGCACCCCAGTTCCTGTGTTTTCGTGCTTAGTTGACTCGCTTGGCCTTTTTTCCACGTCGGAGGTATGGCTTTTTGGCCGCAAGTCTTCCATGAAGGCCACTTCTGACCAGACTTCTCCGGACAGTAGATGGGTGTACCAGGGTCCCACTGTTTTCTGCCAGTTCTGAGCTGATGGCACTGCTGGACATCTTCCGATTGCGAAGGGAAGTAAGCATGATGTGTCTTTCATCTGCTGCAGTAAGTTTCCTTGGCCGACCACTGCGTCTACGGTCCTCAACGCTGCCCGTTTCTTTGTGCTTCTTCAAAAGAGCTTGGACAGCACATCTGGAAACCCCTGTCTGCCTTGAAATTTCTGCCTGGGAGAGACCTTGCTGATGCAGTATAACTACCTTGTGTCTTGTTGCTGTGCTCAGTCTTGCCATGGTGTATGACTTTTGACAGTAAACTGTCTTCAGCAACCTCACCTTGTTAGCTGAGTTTGGCTGTTCCTCACCCAGTTTTATTCCTCCTGCACAGCTGTTTCTGTTTCAGTTAATGATTGTGTTTCAACCTACATATTGAATTGATGATCATTAGCACCTGTTTGGTATAATTGTTTAATCATACACCTGACTATATGCCTACAAAATCCCTGACTTTGTGCAAGTGTACCTAGAAGAATTGATGCTGTTTTGAAGGCAAAGGGTGGTCACACCAAATATGGATTTGATTTAGATTTTCTTCTGTTCACTCACTTTGCATTTAGTTAATTGATAAATATAATCTATTAACATGTCTATTTTTGAAAGCATTCTTACTTTATAGCATTTTTCACACCTGCCTAAAACTTTTGCACAGTACTGTATATATATATATATATATATATATATATATATATATATATATATATATATATATATATATATATATATATACATACAGCTCTGGAAAAAATTAAGAGACCACTGATCAGTTTCTCTGGTTTTACTATTTATAGGTATGTGTTTGGGTAAAATGAACATTTTTGTTTTATTCTATAAACTACTGACAACATTTCTCCCAAATTCCAAATAAAAATATTGTCATTTAGAGCATTTATTTGCAGAAAATGACAACTGGTCAAAATAACAAAAAAGATGCAGTGTTGTCAAACCTCGAATAATGCAAAGAAAATAAGTTCATATTAATTTTTAAACAACACAATACTAATGTTTTAACTTAGGAAGAGTTCAGAAATCAATATTTGGTGGAATAACCCTGATTTTCAAGCACAGCTTTCATGCGTCTTGGCATGCTCTCCACCAGTATTTCACATTGATGTTGGGTGACTTTATGCCACTCCTGGCGCAAAATTTCAAGCAGCTCGGCTTTGTTTGATGGCTTGTGACCATCCATCTTCCTCTTGATCACATTCCAGAGGTTTTCAATGGGGTTCAGGTCTGGAGATTGGGCTGGCCATGACAGGGTCTTGATCTGGTGGTCCTCCATCCACACCTTGATTGACCTGGCTGTGTGGCATGGAGCATTGTCCTGCTGGAAAAACCAATCCTCAGAGTTGGGGAACATTGTCAAAGCAGAAGGAAGCAAGTTTTCTTCCAGGAGAACCTTGTACTTGGCTTGATTCATGCCAAAGCTGCCCGATTCCAGCCTTGCTGAAGCACCCCCAGATCATCACCGATCCTCCACCACATTTCACAGTGGGTGCGAGACACTGTGGCTTATAGGCCTCTCCAGGTCTCCGTCTAACCATTAGACGACCAGGTGTTGGGCAAAGCTGAAAATTGGGCTCATCTGGGGGTGCTTCAGCAAGGCTGGAATCGGGCAGATTTGTCTTTGTGAAGGACGCATGAATCAAGCCAAGTACAAGGTTGTCCTGGAAGAAAACTTGCTTCCTTCTGCTCTGACAAAGTTCCCCAACTCTGAGGATTGGTTTTTCCAGCAGGACAATGCTCCATGCCACACAGCCAGGTCAATCAAGGTGTGGATGGAGGACCACCAGATCAAGACCCTGTCATGGCCAGCCCAATCTCCAGACCTGAACCCCATTGAAAACCTCTGGAATGTGATCAAGAGGAAGATGGATGGTCACAAGCCATCAAACAAAGCCGAGCTGCTTGAAATTTTGCGCCAGGAGTGGCATAAAGTCACCCAACATCAATGTGAAATACTGGTGGAGAGCATGCCAAGACGCATGAAAGCTGTGCTTGAAAATCAGGGTTATTCCACCAAATATTGATTTCTGAACTCTTCCTAAGTTAAAACATTAGTATTGTGTTGTTTAAAAATGAATATGAACTTATTTTCTTTGCATTATTAGAGATCTGACAACACTGCATCTTTTTTGTTATTTTGACCAGTTGTCATTTTCTGCAAATAAATGCTCTAAATGATAATATTTTTATCTGGAATTTGGGAGAAATGTTGTCAGTAGTTTATAGAATAAAACAAAAATGTTCATTTTACCCAAACACATACCTATAAATAGTAAAACCAGAGAAACTGATAATTTTGCAGTGGTCTCTTAATTTTTTCCAGAGCTGTATATATATATATATATATATATATATATATATATATATATATATATATATATATATATATATATACAGTACTGTGCAAAAGTTTTAGGCAGGTGTGAAAAAATGCTGTAAAGTAAGAATGCTTTCAAAAATAGACATGTTAATAGATTATATTTATCAAATAACTAAATGCAAAGGGAGTGAACAGAAGAAAAATCTAAATCAAATCCATATTTGGTGTGACAACCCTTTGCCTTCAAAACAATTCTTCTAGGTACACTTGCACAAAGTCAGGGATTTTGTAGACATATAGTCAGCTGTATGATTAAACAATTATACCAAACAGGTGCTAATGATCATCAATTCAATATGTAGGTTGAAACACAATCATTAACTGAAACAGAAACAGCTGTGTAGGAGGAATAAAACTGGGTGAGGAACAGCCAAACTCAGCTAACAAGGTGAGGTTGCTGAAGATGGTTTACTGTCAAAAGTCATACACCATGACAAGACTGAGCACAGCAACAAGACACAAGGTAGTTATACTGCATCAGCAAGGTCTCTCCCAGGCAGAAATTTCAAGGCAGACAGGGGTTTCCAGATGTGCTGTCCAAGCTCTTTGAAGAAGCACAAAGAAACGGGCAACGTTGAGGACCGTGACGAGTGGTCGGCCAAAGAAACTTACTGCATCAGATGAAAGACACATCATGCTTACTTCCCTTCGCAATCGGAAGATGTCCAGCAGTGCCATCAGCTCAGAACTGGCAGAAAACAGTGGGACCCTGGTACACCCATCTACTGTCCGGAGAAGTCTGGTCAGAAGTGGCCTTCATGGAAGACTTGCAGCCAAAAAGCCATACCTCCGACGTGGAAACAAGGCCAAGCGACTCAACTATGCACGAAAACACAAGAACTGGGGTGCAGAAAAATGGCAGCAGGTGCTCTGGACTGATGAGTCAAAATTTGAAATATTTGGCTGTAGCAGAAGGCAGTTTGTTCATCGAAGGGCTGGAGAGCGGTACACAAATGGTTGTCTGCAGGCAACAGTGAAGCATGGTGGAGGTTCCTTGCATGTTTGGGGCTGCATTTCTGCAAATGGAGTTGGGGATTTGGTCAGAATTAATGGTCTCCTCAATGCTGAGAAGTACACGCAGATACTTATCCATCATGTAATACCATCAGGGAGGCATCTGATTGGCCCCAAATGTATTCTGCAGCATGACAACGACCCCAAACATACAGCGAAAGTCATTAAGAACTATCTTCAGCGTAAAGAAGAACAAGGAGTCCTGGAAGTGATGGTATGGCGCCCACAGAGCCCTGATCTCAACATCATCGAGTCTGTCTGGGATTACATGAAGAGAGAGAAGCAACTGAGGCTGCCTAAATCCACAGAAGAACTGTGGTTAGTTCTCCAAGATGTTTGGGCCAACCTACCTGCCGAGTTCCTTCAAAACTGTGTGCAAGTGTACCTAGAAGAATTGATGCTGTTTTGAAGGCAAAGGGTGGTCACACCAAATATTGATTTGATGCAGATTTTTCTTCTGTTCACTCACTTTGCATTTTGTTAATTGATAAATATAAACTATTAACATGTCTATTTTTGAAAGCATTCTTACTTTACAGCATTTTTTCACACCTGCCTAAAACTTTTGCACAGTACTGTATATATATATATAAATTACAATCTGCATTGGGGGGACTGTTCATATCATAAACAATACATCCCATAGCTAACCTGTAATCAGTGTTGCTCACAGCAGAGGTCATGTACTATTGCAGGCTATGGTCTCTGAGACATGCACAATACAACAGCTGGCTCAAGTAGCTTTTACAGGATAGAGGTACCGATGATGGTCTTTAATGAGGGTCCACTTCATCAGGGAGAAAGGACATGCCTGAGACAGCTTTGCAAACCAATCAGTCCACTTATACTGTACAGTACTGAAAGAATTGCCTGAATTAATAGAGAAAACACACTCTGCAGTGCAATGTTTTACTTAAATCAGCAGTAGCACTCTTATATAAAATATAATAATAGACAAACTATTTGCTTAAGCATTAGGCACTGGTGGGAATCAAGTTTGCTAATCGCTGTGAATAATTTAGATTAGCAGAATGAACTGCTGTGCAATTAAGTGTTCTTACTTGGAGTGAATTACTGAGCAAAAGACAACACAATTTCCGAGTTAACCACAGGGGGTAAATTCCCATTATTACCTAGTGGCCAGTGCCTTCAATCGGAATGTTGCTTTGTTCTATCCCTGCTATCTACCACTAGTAAACAAAAAAAGATTGATTGACAGTTATTACACAATGCTGACAAAGAAAATAATACAAAACAATACCACTGCTCAAAGCAATTACTATGTACTGTGGAATAAAGGTTAGGGCTCTGGACTCTTGACCAGAGGGCTGTGGGCTCAATCCCAGGTGGGGGATACTGCTGCTGTACCCTTGAGCAAGGTACTTTACCTAGATTGCTCTAGTAAAAACCCAACTGTATGAATGGGTAATTGTATGTAAAAATAATGTGTTGTAACAATTGTAAGTCGCCCTGGATAAGGGTGTCTGCTAATAAATAAATAATAATAATAATAATAATAATAATAATAATAATAATAATAATAATAATAATAATAATAATAGATTAAATACCAGTTCAAATCTGTATGTTTATAAATTGTGTGAGAATTGCAACATCAGGTCAATCACATGTTTCCTTCTGAATTATTTGTGAGCTTGTTGTGTGTCAATAATATGATCTTGTGTTGATATAAGTGTAACAGATTCTGCAGTGCTGCTCCTGCCAGTGCGGTCTCTTAGGGAACTGTTGAAAACAAAACAGCTTCATCTCAAATGAATACAAATGAATAACACCTCTTAGAGCAGCAGAACGGCATTTTGCTTACATCACATGTAAATTCATTGGCAATATTATCTATTCGAAATGATGTGAAAGGACATCCTATATGGGTTAAAAAAAAAAAGCCAGGGGTAAGCGATGCAAGGCCTACATAATGGACATATTTTACTTTGTTGATTTTGTTGTCTGTCTACACTTCCACTGCTCACTGTCCAGAGTGCTGATCTTGCTGTCTCGCTACACTGTCACTGCTCACTGTCCAGAGTGCTGATCTTGCTGTCTCTCTACACTGCCACTGATCACTGTCCAGAGTGCTGATCCTGCTGTTTCCCAACACTGCGACTGGTCAGTGTCCTGAGTGCTGATCTTGCCATCTCTCTACACTGCCACTTGTCACTGTCCAGGGTGCTGATCTTGCTGTCTCTACACTCTCACTTGTCACTGTCCAGAGTGCTGATCTTGCTGTCTCTCTACAATGCCACTGGTCACTGTCCAGAGTGCTGATCTTGCTGTCTCGCTACACTGTCACTGGTCATTATCCAGAGTTTTCCATATTTTCCTCACTGCATGCTTTAAAAGCCCAACAGTTAAATGCATAATAGATTTTACTACTTTCACCCAGTATTTGTGCAAAATAGACGATCCTGATCAAGGATTAAATAAAACTCTCCTACTAATTAAACATTAATTACTGCCCAACAAATTCAAAGTAATCAGAAATACAGAAATGAGTGTGCTATGAATCCTTTTCTGTGTTGGTCTCATTTCCTGTATAATGTAGATATGTCAGATGAATGCCTACATCTAAGAAGAAATTAAGATCCTTGTAGATTGTATACTTTCAACCTATAAGATGGTTTGAAAACTCAGATGTTAATAGAAATACCAGTACGTCTACAAACATCTCTGTATGTCATGGTAGGTTTGTTGTATATCGTGTGTACATAATTATAATATAAATTGTATTAACGTTTTTATATATATATATATATATATATATATATATATATATATATATATATATATATATATATATATATATATATATATATATATATATATATATATATAATTTCTTTTTATGTCTAAGTGTTTTTTTTCACACATCACAGGTCATAGATCATTTATTTATTACTTTTACTTATGAGAATTTGCCAGGAGAGAAAAAATATCTCTTGTGAGGACCATAGTGTATCAATAGCAGTTTGTGCTTCCTCCTGCAACAATGCTGGTGTGCTGATTGAAAATCACAGCATTTTATGAAGCCAGAAAACCAGCCTAGTGGGAGCCTAAGTGAAATTGAAGTTCTTATAAGTTCAATGCACTCTTATTGTGAACGCTCCCTTATTGAGGGATCAGAGTGTGCCTTCATCCTGGTATGTTGCAGTATGGGTTTACATGTCTGGGTTTACATACACAGTGATGAATGGATTGGTTGTGCCAGTTCGAGTTAATAAATACTGTGAGTCAAGACTGCTGTTGGGCTGCATAAGCACTATCAATACTAGCACTCTACTTTTGAAAAGCACACACAAAACACCTATACAATATGGTGCCATTAAAATAAAGACACATCTTTATTTTTCTAACCCAGGGTTTTTCTTTTTGTAAGCATTTATAGTATCTCTGCTGGGCAACCAATAGTTTAAAAACTAGTTTTTTCTGTACAGGTCCACAGGGTCCAACTGTTTTTAGTTTAAAGATAGTGATGATAACATAATGCAAGTACCATACTCTAGTCTGCATGGGGAATAATTACAAAATGATTATTCTGTGTCCTGGAAAGCAGTACAAAAAGAAAAGAACAGAAAAGAAAACTGCTCTTGGTACCCATTTACATTATGACCTACATTGATTTTGCACTAGAAGACATACAGAAGTTCAGCATGCTCTCAGAATGAGAACAAGAATGAGAAATGAGAAGTGCACAGCATGAGCCATAAAATGCATGTCCACACTGCTTATCCAATCCCCCTCTGCAGGTCTCACTGCACATGCGGCAGTGCAAAGGTGCTCCATGGGATCTGTATGCTGAAGAGGCAAGATAAACAAACTTGTAATAAATACTAAAGCATGCACAGGACTGGGGTTGTTTAAGTGAAGACACCAGAGACCACATGCATGTTTTAACAAGCAGGTAAGCTGCACTTTACACCCAGTTGGAAACCAGATATAGCCACTGTGGCAAAGTGCCCCCCCTGTGTATGTTATATGTTATGTGTTGTGTGTAAGTGTTGGTGTATAGGCATTGGTACACGGGATATAAGCGGGTCTGTGTTTCACGTATGTTTAAATTGTAGATTTGTATTTAGGCACGAGGATGGCACAAATCACTTTCACGTGCTGGTTAAAATGTAATATGTGAGCACGGGGAATTGCACTTTAATTAATTCACATGCAGTTGTACCGAGATTCCAATTGAATGATTGACTAGCAATCGAGTCTCGGTACAACTGCATAAAAGCAGCATGTTTTCACTCACTCAGGGTTGTGTGTTCGGTGAGTGGAGAACGGGTGTGGAGAAGGAGAAAATAACCAAGGAAAAAGTGAATAAGTGTTCTTACTCACCATGTTTGTCTGTTCGTGTCTGTTTACTGTATAGTCCGTTTTGTTTGTCTATTTATTTTGGCGCAAGTGCCGTGTCCTGTGTTTTTGTTACAACTGTTTATTTTCTGTCTGTTTATTCATTAAATGCTGAGCGAAAGCATTCGCTCAGCTCTACCAAACTCCACCTCTCTCTGTCGTTTGTTCCTGCTTCTACCGTGACGTCACCGCCCAGTCATCCTGTCACACCACACATCATGTTGCCATGGCAATGAGGGAAGCACATCAGCTATTTTATAAAAATAAAAAAATGTCAACTGCAGCAGTAACCTGAGTTCTGATTAATCCTGAGCTCTTTACCCATTTACATCAGATACAGCACACTGACATTGCTGGTATTGTTGTCATCAGACACAGCACACTGACATTGCTGGTATTGTTGTCATCAGATACAGCACACTGACATTGCTGGTATTGTTGTCATCAGATACAGCACACTGACATTACTGGTATTGTTGTCATCAGATACAGCACACTGACATTGTGGGATTGTTATCATCAGATACAGCACACTGACATTGCTGGTATTGTTATCATCAGATACAGCACACTGACATTGCTGGTATTGTTGTCATCAGATACAGCACACTGACATTGTGGGATTGTTATCATCAGATACAGCACACTGACATTGCTGGTATTGTTATCATCAGATACAGCACACTGACATTGCTGGTATTGTTGTCATCAGATACAGCACACTGACATTGCTGGTATTGTTGTCATCAGATACAGCACACTGACATTGCTGGTATTGTTGTCATCAGATGCAGCACACTGACATTGCTGGTATTGTTGTCATCAGATACAGCACACTGACATTGCTGGTATTGTTGTCATCAGACACAGCACACTGACATTGCTGGTATTGTTGTCATCAGATACAGCACACTGACATTGCTGGTATTGTTGTCATCAGATACAGCACACTGAAATTACTGGTATTGTTGTCATCAGATACAGCACACTGACATTGTGGGATTGTTATCATCAGATACAGCACACTGACATTGCTGGTATTGTTATCATCAGATACAGCACACTGACATTGCTGGTATTGTTATCATCAGATACAGCACACTGACATTGCTGGTATTGTTGTCATCAGATACAGCACACTGACATTGTGGGATTGTTATCATCAGATACAGCACACTGACATTGCTGGTATTGTTATCATCAGATACAGCACACTGACATTGCTGGTATTGTTGTCATCAGATACAGCACACTGACATTGCTGGTATTGTTGTCATCAGATACAGCACACTGACATTGCTGGTATTGTTGTCATCAGATACAGCACACTGACATTGTGGGATTGTTATCATCAGATACAGCACACTGACATTGCTGGTATTGTTGTCATCAGATACAGCACACTGACATTGCTGGTATTGTTGTCATCAGATACAGCACACTGACATTGCTACTAGTGTTTTCTTTCTTAGGCTTGCTTTAGTATTTGTTCTACCTAAACAATATCTTGCTAGCATGGTGATTGTGTTACAGTAGATACATTTTCAGTTTAAAATCTTAACAATCCCACTGTAGGGTATATTAATGCATTAGCGCTATTATGAAACATATTTTCAGTATTATATCACTTTGTTGGTGGGAATGTTTGTTTACACTAGCAGTCTTTACCAGCGAGTTATTGACCGCCAATCCAGCATTCCATCAGGTTTAATTGTTAATTGTGTAAATATCATTCAGACAACACAGATTGTAGGTGATTGCATCTGCAGTATGAAAAGTATGAAACGTTTTTTTTTAACACAATTTCAAATAAAACATTTTTTGTCATTTAAAGGTGTGCTCATTCAATAAATATGTTAAGCGTTTATAGAAAATGCATTTCCTGTTGCTTTGTGCTTTTGTCATTAAGATATCTATGTTTAATGGAACATCTGAGTTCCCTTCTGATTTAATGATTTCACTGGAGTTGTATTCTAGTGAGTTCAGAGTAAATGAGAAAGCTGACCTGTCTAAAAACTGCACCTAAAGACCTGTGTCCTGCTGATAAAACCTCCAGGAGCTGGAAAAGCTAAATGAAATAGCAAACAGAAACCAGTTAACATGTTCCCATTTAACTCTGCCTGGAAAGATATTTTACCATCACTGTAATTTACTGCAGCCACTCTACTGACTCTTAAAGGGTTATAACAAGACCATTTCAGAAACTGCATTAGCACTAAGACTAAAAGACTACTTATTTTTTTTTATTCCAGCTTTTATCCCATACTGCCACAGTTAGAGCAATTTAAATAGGAAGTGCTTCTGGTGTCATGCAAATTGTGAGCCACCTCTCCTGAGGGCTGACAAAATAGCAGTAGTTGTCAGTGTGATTATTCAGTCCTTGGTTCCCACTGGCATTTGATAATGATGTAAGGGACTTCTATTGCAATGTATAAGCACTGGCAGAGCAGTAGATTATATATGTATGCTGAGCATTGGTCACAGGCAGTGCCCCTGCTGTTCTCTGACAAAGACCTGTGGGATGTTTCGCATCTGTAAAGCAGATGGAACCATCATTTTATCCTCTCTGGCCCACTGCCCTTAACAATTCTCACCTCAAAGATGCCTGGCTTCCTCATATTGCCAAATTGTCAGATTTCCCAGTTTGACAGTAGGCAGTAAGACCCATATCTGATGCAATGCTAAATTGTCAGATTTCCCAGTTTGACAGTAGGCAGTAAGACCCATATCTGATGCAATACTTGATGTATCTTCTCAGTTTGACAGTAGGCAGTAAGACCCATATCTGCTGATATAAATGTGTGTGTGCAGCACAACTTATTTAAAATGTATAATTGTATTTAGGCATGGGGATTGCACTTCACTTCATGTGCATTTAAAGTGTTTAAGATGTGAGCACGGGGTTGCACATAATTAGTTCACATGCTGGGATTCAAGTGAATAATTAATTAGTAATTGAATCCCGGCACAACAGTATATATATCTGTAGATGCACGTTTTACTCACTCGGGGTTGTGTGTTCGGTGAGTGGAGAACGGGTGTGGAGAAGGAGGTAAAGTTAACGAAAATAAACTAAAATAATAATTGATAGTTGTTTGTCACCGTGTTTGTTTGTCTGTTCGTCCAGTCTGTTTAGTGTTAATCCGTTTTGTTTGTCTGTTTTATTTGACCTCAAGTGCCGTGTCCTGTTTTCTGTTTAAAACCTTTTATTTTATTTAATAAACGTGCTGAGCGCAGCCATTGCAGCTCAGCTTCACTAATCACTTCTGCCTGTGTGAGTGATTCTTTCTGGTCTGACGTCATCACTGCAGCTAGCCTGCCACATCCATTCATAAGTTTAGAGGTGGGCTTTTGATGATCTATTAATGTTGATGTTTGGAATAAGCTTCATAAACCTGCATATTGATTTGAGCTCTTTTTACTTTATTTCTTTGACTTTGATCCATCTATGACTTGGGGTCATATATTTATGGTTACAGTGAACTATGAGACTTCAAAGGAGTCCACAGCAATCCCTGTACCATGGCTTGTCTAACATATCAGCAGGGGATGGAGTCTAACCTTTTCTTTTTGTAGAATGTGGTCCAGTTCAACGTCCAGTTTGTAGAATAAGTTCAACGTGTAGTCCTTTAACCCTTTCAATGCCGACGTGTAGTTATTTTGCCTCAGGGCCGAACCCGAATATTTCGGGCCCGGCGTTTCACAGCGCTACCTGTTTTGCTTTCCAATTGCATCATTTAAAATGATGCAGAAATGTGATCTGTGTGTACTGATCGGCTTAAAACAGTCACATGGACTGAAGGGAAGGCTTGATGAACTTTGAACCCAGATGAGATTGTAGTTTGGCGTGAAACATTTTTTTTTAATGGAATGTGGCGAGTGATCTCGCAAGGTAGTTGCACAGGCTGCAGTGTGGTTAGTTTTGGAAGTAATTGTGATTACTCCAGTGGGGTTGAGGATCCTGATTTAGAGAATAAAGAGCTTTTGGATTTAATTTTCACTGTAGACATGGAATGTAAGATGATTCATTATTTGATTTTGTATCTGTTCTTTTGTTATTATTATTGCTCACATATGCTGTATGCCATGACATATTACATTAGTAATATATTTAGGACGAGTTATCGTGTTTGCCAATTTCTTTGCAAGTTGGTTTATTTACTGTTCTTATACATAAATTACCGGTCAGATTGATCTCTTATCGACAGTTATTTAGTAGATGATTTACTTTATAAAACGACGTTCTAAGCCAGTCTTTTTTTTTGTCAGCCATTTTATGTCTGCACGGTTTGTATTTTTATTTGTAATTTACAATAAATAGTATTTAAATAATTAGTGGAAGAAAGGCTCTTCATATGGAGACAGAAGACAGATTACTCCTGTGGGGACATTCCTTTATCTGTAGCACCATCATTGGGACCTGAAATACTGAAAAGGGATAGTAGGAGAATAAATTGTTATGGGGAAACTTTTTTTAAGAAACATTTTAAACTTTTTTTCTGCAAATTCTGTGCCTTTTTACATTTTACCATGTTCTGAATTCTGTAAACAGTTTGAAAATAATATTCTTCAAGGTGTATGCTTTTAAATGCTATGGTTTATGGTTATTAGATCAAATTTGAATATATATATATATACTGTATATATATATATATATATATATATATATATATATATATATATATATATATATATATATATATACCTTTCAAGTCCCATTGAAATATCAAATGTCTGTTCATAGGTTGGTTTATAAGTAATTATTTGTCTAATAGGTGAAAGTACCCTTTTTCTCAGATTTGACAATAACCCATAACTATTAATTACATAATACAATACATCACTGAATGAAGCTTGTCACAACTACAGAGGTTTCCTCTCAGAGTGGGTTTCCCTGTTCCATGACCTCAACAGCCAGGCTCACATTTGGCAAGGTGGCAGCTAGTGCCCTTTATTTTATTCATGCTTAATCCATCTCATCGTTTTATTGGTCAGCTCATGCACCTGACGTTATTTTGTCCTTAGTCAGCACCTTGGAAATCAAGGTTAGCCTGATGGTAATGTTTTCTTTAAAATTGCATCTTTGCATACAGACCAGAAGAACTGCACACATTTAAACACATGAAGAGTTTACGAAGCTGAGAGGAAGATCTTATTTGGAAAGCAGAGAAGGTCATGACGTGAGTGACAGCTGCTCTGCCCAATAACTGGAGATTCAGAATTACAAGAAAACAATTCCTTCTCTGTGACATTATAATCATCTTAATGAGCCACTCTTGTGGTTTATAATGTCACAGTTCCCCTGATGGAATTATTCGTTTTTTTTGTAATTCACCGCAGCTCATCTCTCATTCTATTTAATTTATAGTCTGTAAAGTATCACTGTGTTCAAGTACATTTTATTATTTTTATTTCCACTGTAATATTATTTTAGCTAAGTATATACATGTTTGAATCGTGAATAGTCTCGTGGGTCCTTACAACAAAGAAAGACTATTTATATGTCCTACTTTTAATATACATTTGATATATTTTGCTTGTTTCACATATGATACTGCACAGATCAAGTGTATTCAGCTTGCTTCACTTGAAGCCCTCAGTCCACTCCCTCACGGTTCTGTTTGTCTGGCGCTTCCAGTTTAATTAGAAACCACATTAATTACACAGCAAGACACAATTGAACCTGTCAGATACAGATTCTGAAACTCAGAAAATAGCTTGTCTCAAGCAATTAAGTCAATAAAATTAACTTAATTTAATTAAGGGAGTGATGTCTCATGTTCAGACAAGTTATTGTAATTAGGGACTGCTAAATAGAAATGTTTTGGTGCCTGTGCTGTGAGGAATTTCAGGAAGATTTCGATAAATTACATCTTGGCATGAGTCCATTCTCAACGGCTGAGGGAGGACTTGGAAGGCAGACTCAAGTATGAGTTACAGTCCTGGCTCACTCTCAAGAAGGACTTGGAAGGCAGACTCAAGTATGAGTTACAGTCCTGGCTCACTCACAAGAAGGACTTGGAAGGCAGACTCAAGTATGAGTTACAGTCCTAGCTCACTCACAAAAAGGACTTGGAAGGCAGACTCAAGTATGAGTTACAGTTCTGGCTCACTCACAAGTTTTTTATGCAGATTTACTCTTATCTGTGATGATCTCAGTCCTAGATTACTCTTGGAGGTTTGCTCCTCGCTAGTGGAGGATCAGAAGGGAGCAATCAACCTTTCTTGGTTTGCCAAGATACAAGTCATGCGCAGCGTTGACTTGGTAGATCTAGCACAATCCAAGAGAGTGTTTTCAGATTCACAACACACAGTGCTTTTATTCCACACTACTTCCATTTCCCATTGAGTCTGTGGCAGTGCTCACGTGTTATCTTTTTTGCTATGGAGAACTGTCACAAAGACGGCCGGAGTAGGTGGCGTCAGACCAGAAGCAGGAACTGGAAAAAGGATACCTCAGGTAGTGAAAATGGCGTTTGTGCCGTCTTTATTGAAACATACAACAAAAATAAACCAAATGTTTTAACAAAAAGAGAGAAAACTGTGCTCACTGAGCAAAACAAACAGTCGAACAAAAAACAAGTCACGAACACAAAAAAAGAAAATACAATAAACGATCCAGGTCAGGCTGGGCTGTAGCCGTCACTGTTCCTAGACGTATTCTTCAAGTTAGTTGTCTCTCCTCTCTCTCGTTGCTCTCGCTCCAACTACACTACCCCGAGTGAGTGAAAACATGCTGTTTTATGCAGTTGTACCGAGACTCGATTGCTAGTCAATCATTCAATTGGAATCTCGGTACAACTGCACGTGAATTAATTAAGTGCACTCCCGTGACCACACATTACATTTTAACCAGCACGTGAAGTGATTTGTGCCATCCTCGTGCCTAAATACAAATCTACATTTTTAAATACACGTGAAACACAGACCCGCTTATATCCCGTGTACCAATGCCTATACACCAACATTTACACACAACACGTAACATACAATATACACGGGGGGAGCACTTTGCCACAAGAACTCATCATCTCTCTTTCTCACAAGCCCTCTGCGGCAGCCGCTGCTGTAACTCCAGAAGCAGCAGTTTAATTGATTCCATCACTTCGACAGCTAGCGCACACATTCGCTGAGGATCCTAAGAGGGTCATTCTTACCTCCACTACTTCTTTACAGTGAGCGAATGCCCTTTCCAGGGCACTTCCTTACACGCATAATCCTGCCCACTGATTACAGAGGGGCAGAATAGTTCAGTGGGTCAATTAAATTAGTACAGAACAGGTTTAATGTTTAAATCAGTTTACCACTGTCCTGTCATCCCATTCCTATCCCATTTTCATCAACCCAATAATATCTTTCAGGACTGTATCTGTACTATTAATGATGCAGCTGATGGCAGGTAATATGTCCTATTGGCCAGAAATACACTGAACCACACTGAGGGTGGCCATTTTAATGAACCTTAACAAAAGAGAAATGTATACCTTCTATTCTGCATGCCACATCTTATATAGTATTACACAGTACAGCTGGGTGGTTGCTGCAGTGATTGTGGGTCACACATCCATGGGAAGAACTTGTGTTAAAACCTTGATAGACAAACACATGTAACATCAGTTTGGATGAAGAATATGGTCTGTGTCATCACAAACATGAAGCATCTGAGCTTATCAATCTGTATATATTCAAGGCATTTACAAGTATCTCTAACAGCAACAACTATCCAAAGTAACTGTTTAGAAGATGGTGTGTATAAAGTTAAGGGCTTAATCCAGGGATGGCATTTCTAAGCAGATGCCATATCGTAGTTAGCTATAATATTGCCAACTTATTATCACCTATTTGAAGTTGTTTATTCTGGACCGAGCCACTGACATGATATTAAACTAGTTGTCCAGCCCCTGTATACTGTATATACAGTAATGAGATTTAGCTATGAGATTGGCTTACATCCAGATGATCATGGGATCATTGATATCCACATAGTAGACAGGACCCTGGTTACATGTTTCATCCAAAGAATGTGTAAAATGCAACATTGAGACTATATGTAGCCCTTTGCAGTGCGAAGTTTTTTTTACAATCCCAGATACACATGCTTTTTTTTGTTTGTTTGTTTTTGTTTTTGTTTTTTTTTCTCCCTCTGTAAGAAAAGCAGATATTTTTTTGCTTAATTATTAAATTCATGGAAACCATGCTAAACAACCCAAGCTTGCACTGCATAGGACATCAAGTGAATATTAAGCACCGTCCCATTATGCAAAATACACCACATGTCATATAGTTCAGTAGATTTAAAGAATCCCAAAAGACTACATTGACAAGTTATTGTAATCATGTTGTTTATAGATCTGTCATCACTAAGAGCCCTTTGAAACGTAATGAGGCTGTGAAATGGAGGAGCTGAGAATAAAGGAAAGATAGACAGATAGTGTGAGGGACTGAGACTCGTACCTAATTAAACCCTCTGCTAAGGCCCTTGTGATACTCTGTGCTACAGGAATTTTGTGATTTTGGGAGTTGGCTGTTTTACATCAAAATTACAATATGTTGCCTTTCAGATACCACAGGCAAACTATATATTGTTTTTTTTTGTCACACTGAAGTTTTCATTGGTACCAAGTTTCTGTGCTTTTCATGGTCATGTGACCACAAAAAAACTATTATTATAAACAAAATGCTACTTTTTCATAAAATGTAATATATTTACATCACATTTAGTCCCTAAAATCCTAATTTTTGATGTAATTTTGTAGAAGCTGCTGGATGTGCCTGTGCCTGTGTGTAAATCTTTTCATTATTTCTAGGGATTTTACATGCTCTAGACTGACACCACACCACTTTGACTTTTCCACTTCATATTATGCAGCCCATGGTCTATAGTACACAACCCAGTTTCATGTGCCCAGTATGCCACAAAGAATGAGATACCCTGGCATAAGTATACATTTTTTTAATCTGCACAAATAAAGATTTTAGGGAATGGGTAACATCACATCACAACAATGGTTTGTTACCCATAATTCCTCTGGAGCCCAAGGTAATGTTGTCTCACAACATAAAAACAAGTGATTTTTACTTTTGGTTACGTTACCTCAGGTACTGGTACAGCATGTATCATGGTGGTTTCTTCTGGGGTTTATTCCAGTACTTGTTTACAATGTGGTACTTTACAAACACTCCCCAAACAGAGGCCTGGCTGAGAGGGACAGCATAGAAAGTAGTACCGTATGCCCTTGCGGGAACATTGACGCCCCTTTTTTTGTGGCTTGGATTTTCTCCCAGACTTTGGCAGCATTCGAATAAAATTACGTTCACTAAGCCTTGCCACTGTTTCCAATCTTTCAGTCTGGTATTTCTTGTGCATCAAACACAAGGCTGGAGATCACAGAGGTCTAAAAGTCATGAAATGTGAACTGATCCTCTGGTGTCATACTTTGGTACACTACATAGGAGTTGTACAAAGAAATCTGGCCCATGTACATGCCAAGCTTCTTATACCATGGCATGGTTTTCCTTGCAGCATTGTACGGCTCCAGCATGTGGTCTAATCTATCCACGCCTCCCATGTATGTATTGCACTCTAGGAGACACTTAGGCTTGTTTGTGTGTGTCCTGACCTCGCACAGGAACTGCTATTGTAGCCTCATCATTGATGGTGTTGAAGAGGCACACATCTTTTTTGTCAGTGTATTTAACTGCCAGCAGTCTCTCACAGCGCAGCACGCTGGTTTTGCCACGCCTCTGTTTGTTGGCTACCAACTGTTGTGGAAATCTGTTCCTGTTGGGTCTTATTGTACCACAAGCCAGTGTTTGTTGGTGTGATGTGGACACAGCCCTAAACAGAGTGATCCCTGTGTAGAAGTTATCTACATACAAATGGTAACCAAGACTTGAAAGGAGGTGAAATAACAAGATCCCACACAATTTACAGCGGTCTGGAAGCATGGGAGGCAGCCAGATGCTCAATCTCAGTCCTTCCTTGTGTACACTCTGAACCGATGAGTGTACCCAGTGGAGCTCTCACAGAGTTTGTACAGTTTAATCCCATAATGGGCACACTTGATGGGAATAGCCTCCCCTTGAAAAGCAGGAGGGACTCGTCCACAGATATATTTTGGCCAGGTGTATACTGTATGTCTCCAAATTTATTTTGTAGATGGTCTAGAAGTGGCTTTAATTTGAAGAGCCTATCAAATTGAGGCTGGTCCCTTGGGAGAGCCTTAGAATTGTCATTGTAATGTAGAAACTTTAAGATTAACTATAATTTGTCCCGGCTCATTGTGGAGGGGAAAATTTGGGCAGCAGGGATTGGGTTGGTGGACCAAAATAAACCCATTCTAGGTTCCTAGTCCCATGAGAAGCGATAAGCTCCAGAAGTTTTTCATTTCGAAAACATTTGTGGAGACCCACTTGCGCCCCCTAGAATGTTGCCCCAGGTTGTTCCCATGCTATGCCAGATATTGCTGGGCATACTAATTGGTTTGGGTTACCAAATATTTCAAAATGCTTCTAGTGATGAACAACTGAAAAAAGTTAATTGGGGTAAACCTTTGTGTTCACAATGGTACCTGGTGCGTCACAAAAAGGGTGTATTTGAGGCTGCATGATGTAGGGGGGGGCTCCAGTGGTAGAATGGCTGCCACCCCTCGGTTCAGGCCCACCTACTGTACTGGGTTCAGGCAGGGGCTCAAGCTCAGTTTCCAGGGGCTTCTCTTACTGATGACTGTTGATCTGCTCACTGGAGAAAGTGCTACTTGGTTCATAGTCACTGTCAGAATCATATGGCACAAAATCACGCTCTGAGCCAGACTCCATTAGGAGGTTAGCAACAGCATCTGCACTGGGCTGCCACCTTGCCATTTTCTTCCCAAAATAACCTCCACTGCTCAGTACAAATACAATTATAAATAAAAAAATGCAATAATAAAATTAGATCCTATATAGTTACAATGTGTGTTGTGAGGGGAGAGATAACTCCTTACAAACACAAATAAATGTTAAAGCCAAGTCGTTTTTAAAAAGAAAATCTGAATTGCGAATTTCAATATAATATATGTTTTATATAATATAAAGTTATTTTGTTTAAATGAAACAGAAGAAAAATCAAACCAATAATTGCAAATCGTTTTTGGGGATATGGGAAAAGGAGAAAAAAATCTAATCAATATAGTATAAATCAAAGTCTTACTATTTTTTACTTTTTTTTTTTTTAAGAAAATATAGAACAGGCACAAATCAGATCAAATAATTATAAAAATGTAGAGAGAAAAAAAATATATCCTGAAAAGTTTTCACCGGAGGTAAAATAAAAATATCAATAAATAACTACTCAAAATCGTTTAAAAAAAAAAAAACAATTCAAATGTTTTTCAAATGTAGAAAAAATCAGATGATTTTTATTCTGGTTGAATATGTAAAGAAAGTAAAAAAGAAATAGCGAGTTTATTTAATGAAAGGATGCTGAAAATGGCATGGAAGTATAAACCCTCACAATATCCCTTCAGCTTGTAGTATGACACTAAGCACCTAAAGGGCAGGGTTTACTGTATGGCTGCTAATAATTACGAGGTCCTGTACAATTACATCGCTCTGTTCTCAGAGTAGCCTCTTGCTGTTCTTTGAGTTACAGAACTACATGTCAGGGTGAGTTAGTTAACGAAGCAGGCAGGAACCAGGACCCTCTAATTTATAAAGCGCAAGGAGCTGCCTTTAATCTAGCAGGTCAAACATATGCTTAATTGCATTGAATGTGGGAGTATCAGAGAGAAAAGTGTATGTGTGTGTGTGTGTGTGTGCATGTGTGCGTGCATGTGTGTGTGTGTGTGTGTGCATGTGTGCGTGCATGTGTGTGTGTGTGTGTGTGCATGTGTGCGTGCATGTGTGTGTGTGTGTGTGTGTGTGGCTAAAGGGGAACCAGGCTCGATTCAGGCTGCTGACCTTAGAATGGAGTTCCTGTTACACCAAGCACTTCTAACTGCACTGGGCAGTGATGCACAACACACTGCTTATGGTAATAGAGTACTGTACATGGATGAATGTATAGGAAACTGTGCTTATGATGTTTACATTAACATGCAATTTATGAGGAAAGTCAGACACTATATTCCACTTTTCTGTGTACCCCCTTTACCAACACTAGCTTTTTCTACCTCTACTAACACTATATAGCTTTACAATGTATGGAAACGTGGTGCTGTGCAATCCTCATGCAGCTACTCCAAGGATGCATGTAATGTTTGCTTGTGTAGCTGTCATATTTAAAAAGATCAATGTCTTGCAGGTTTCTTTATTTGATTTATAAAGCTTACTAAGGAGACATTAGTCAAAATACGTGTACAGCTGCCTTGTATAGAAGACATATAATCACAGACAGAATGCATCAAATGCGAGTGTAGAGAGTAGTGGGTTAAGTTTGGAGGTATAATCCTGTTTTGTTCTGTGTAAGTACAGTATGTTTTTTTTTTTGAACATCATATACTTTGTATAATAGCTGTTTGTTTAAGTGGCAGTTTATTCACTTTTGTAGAAAGACACTTAGACCTGACTGGAAAGTGTTGCTCTCAATGGGGATATAAACGGCTGGTTTCGCTGACCTGATTTGCACTAATCTTGGACTACCTCACATATGGTATCATTAGATAGTCCCAGGTTAGATCTGAACAGGGGTCTGTGAAGCCAGTATAATCTCTGCTAGTTTTGACATGTGCCATCAATGACATATTGGGCCATATATAAAGTTCTATGATTTACAATTACATTCAGTTATTAGTAAACAATCATGAGATTCCCAACAAAATTGTCAACATTTTCACCAGTTTTCAAGTAAAAGTCTGACACATCTCTCCCATTGTTTCCATTCTCCTTTAGAAATAGACACAACAGCTAAGAACATATTTCTCCAAGAAAGACATATTGAAGTTCTGCACTTCATTACCAAGTGTGCCCTTCACCCAACCCTTAACTCGCTTTACCAATGGCTGCAGTTGTGTAACATGTGCACAGTGCAGGATGCTTCTCTTGTGCCAGAAAGGGAATGACTCACAATTCGAAGAGGCTCACTGGGTTCAATAGGCACTGAGAAGTATTATACAGAAATGACACTTCATGGGCTGCCTTGAGCAAAACCAAAACAATAACTCTGAGCCGAACAGCATCCTCCCTTGCTGAAGCATGCAGTGTAACTTTCCAAAACAGTCCATTAGTTAGTGAATTACCCATTTACCAAAGTCAGTTAAAACTGTCAATACATATGAATGTATGAAAATGACAAGATATCAGTATTATTCAAAAACTTGTGGAATGAATATTTTACATAGCCATGGTTGCATGGAAAACTGCCAATGGTGAATAAAAGTCATGGAATAACAGGCATATGGCAAAAGAGCATTAACTTGCAATGGCAGGTTAAGGGAGAATACCTACTGTTAATTTATTTACTGTTAATCCACATGTATCTGAACTTCAATACATGGGTAAGTGCATATCAATTAAACGTTATGTATGCCTTGCAAAATAAAGCATTACCCAATGTTCTTAATATTACAAGCATGTGTTGAACTCTACCTCCATAGCTGAGCGTTATTGCTGGTGCTTACAAAAAGCATTTCTCTTGGACAATACAAAGTTAGAAACATAAATCAACTGGAATAAAAAAATGTACAACTTGTAAGCGGAAGACAAGTAAAGAGAGAAGCTGTGCTACCATCCCAAACAAGCTTTACAGACAAGCATATCAACATTACACCCTTGGCAGTGTGGATACTGCACACTACAATCCTTGCTTTAAATGAATGCATTAAATTGGGACACATCAATGTAGTCTGATCGGGTGAGTTGCTATATTACAGCAGTTAACATCAGAGTAGGATTGTATAACACTATTGGCTGGTTTCAGAACATGATTAGCCTTAGGTTTGACACCAAAGAAACTCCTCTATTCTGCAGCATCACATTACTTGCTTTATTGACCACACTTTATTGAATGCTCATGTCACTGGTCCATTCATTTGATGCTGTTACTCACTTCTTTTCATTTGCATGTATTTAACTGGGGATCTGTGTTTTGCAGTGGAAAGAGGTGGCATGTTCACAGCAAGCACTCTGATGTTCAAAAAGTAAGAAAGAATAGAAGAGGAAAAGAGCACAGATTTTAATGCAATGTGGTGATGGTCTTTGAAAAAAAAACAATGTGTAGGATTTTCTCTCCCGATAAAATTACCCTTATATGTGTATAATTGGAGCCTCATTTTGAAGATTCAAGTCCATTTAGAATGATATTGCCAGGCACCGCCTGACCAGCAAAATGTATCCACTTCGCTGCACAGCAGTTAGACGAGAGAAGAGAGTATGGAAATTAACTTGCATACTGCTGGGGAGACACATTGATTAAACTAAATGATAAGGAAGCCAGGCATACAGTTGAACAATTCATTTCTGGAAGGTAGAGATTGTTACACAAATCACGGTGTAATTTTGATCTTCTCTGATGCATGTTTGACACAGTGTTAGTCCCTTAATAAGGCTTTTAGATAAAGGCACAACATGCCAGAACAAATCTATGCAAGAGAAATATGACCTTCCGTTGCTTCAAGCAGGCCTGCTCAAGTCTGATCTGCAGAGCTAGGGTCAATTTATTCCACAGTCGTTCAGATATACCAGTATTACAAACTTGCACTGAATGTATTACGAAAAAGCTAACACACCTTATTGTTTCAGCAATTAAAGCAAGATTCTTTTTGCTAATGTTTAACTACAGGCATCAATGAAAAACAGCTGGGTTAGTGATTATCATACTAAAAAAACTATTTTATTTTCATAAATGGTCAAGTAAAATCATCTCAATTACAACTGTAACCTGCAACATTCACTCTCTTATAAAGCCACTGAATTTGTATGTGCAAACTGTTAACAGCTCATTAAGTAAAGCAGTGTGGCAGGGCAGACTCCCTGCACATGAAAACTTGTATAGGTGTGTAAATCTTGTAAATATTGTAAGTGGTTTGGGCAGGAATGCAATATAAAATGCCATGAACTTCCCCTTCCAATTTAGCAGGCCAACCAAACAGACTACATTGATTATCTCATTGCCAGTTCATCTATCTGACAACATACAGGTAGTAGACAAGAAAATGGAAACACCTGGGTAAATGAGGGACACCAAGTATACTGAAAGCAAGGGCTTCCACACAGGTGTGGCTCATGCGTTAATTAAACAAATAACATCCCAGCATGCTTAAGGTCATGTATAAAAATGCTGGACAGGCCTGGTTGCCTATAATTATGGCTAGCATGTCTGCAAGAGGACACCTCAGTGACTTTGAAAGGGGGGGGATTGTTGGGGTGCGTTTGGCAGGAGCTTCAGTGAACAAGACAGCTCAACTTGCTGATGTTTCACGAGCAATGGTGTCTAAGGTGATGTCGGCATGGAACTCCGAGGGAAAGACATCATCAGCAAAGGGCAACAGTGGGCGGAAGTGCATACTCCAGGATCGTGATATCCGTGCATTAATTCAAAGTGCAAGGCAAAAGCTGAGAACTCCACAGAGCAGGATACCATAGTGGCCCAATGCCCTATTAAGTGACTTTACATTGGTGTTTCCATTTTTTTGTCCACTACCTGTATACTGGGAAACAGCTCCTCAGCAGTTAGTTTAGGGATTCAAGAATGGCAGACATGTGGGCACTCTTGAACCCACTTTGATTTTGTTTTGTATTTTTTATGAATGCATATCAGCATTTGACTGTAATCTCCTGCCTCCTGGCTCTGCTATTTCTGCCGCTAGCTAGGTTTTGGTGCTGTTTTCTTTTGAACACTTTGATCACAATAAGTACAGTTCAAGGTGGTGAACTCATTAAAAGCTTATAGTAATGGATGCACACATGATAAAACACAGATTAAAGCTTGGCATAATACATCTTATTAAAGCAGACGTGACATTAAAGCAGACAAGAGTCTTTTATAAACACATTTACTCATTAAACCCAGCAAAGGTAAAGAACATCTGTATATTATCTATGTATCTATGAGAGATCAAATACCAAACCACTCTGTACTGCTCAGCAACACAATCTTCCCTCTACACGCCATTCATGTGAAGCTGACAGAATGTCAGTATGCAGGCAAATTGCTCTGGAGAAACCTGCAGAATCAGTTACGGGATGAGAGGCTTCATATGTTTCTACTAAATCAGATGGGCTCTAGGACTGGGGAAGTCATATTTCAATACAAATTGCCTACATCATTAGGTGAGATGTTTGTGGCGAATGTGTGAAATGCCGTGCATCAGTGCAAGATTCTGGCAAGCATTTTGAAAGCACTCCCTACAGCATCAAGGTAGCACTTTAGTTTAAGCATGTATTTGAAATGATCAACAATGCATATACATGGCAAGGCCACTTTATTAGAACCTGAAGAAGAGATGCAAATTAGGCTGGTCATGTGATCCCGCATGGCTGTCCTCTGCATGCCTTATTGTTACTGTTCAACTCTGTCTGCAAGGACTGCTTCTTTAGGGAAGACGTTGGTTTATGATTGGAAAGAAGACATTGCAGGAGTGGGGACATTATCACTGTCAAGGGGAAATTATGTAGGAAGTGCTAGACTACTTGAAATTAAACCACAGCTTTACAGTAAACAGTTAACTTAATTAAACAGTTTGCAATTTAAAAACAGCAATCCGTGTATCTTTGTAAAGCACTAACATGCCCCAGTTGGATGCAGTTGTACTTTAAACAGTCTACTTTATGACATCATGCCCAGTTTATAATGAGACTGCTTGACATCTAGATACGTCTATTACTATTGTTCATCTTCTAGCTAGCAAATAGGAACCATATACTGTAGATTCTGGAAGAGAAAGGGTTTTATTTTACCTCATGATGCATCTTCTTTAGCTAAAAGCAAAATCAATAAACAACACTTTGAAACTTCAGTTCATAGGGAGAGTTATTTTTGTTACTGTAGACTGCCATGGAAAGCTAGTTTCAAACCCCCCTAGGGATGATTTACATCAGTCCCAAGTAACTCTCTGTCTTAACATCCTGCTGCAAATGTACCAACCTTATTATTTTTATTATATACATTATGTTTCATTTTGCTTGTGGACATGTTTGTTATTTATTTATTTATTTATTTATTTATTTATTTATTTATTTTTATCATTTCCCAAAGCGAACAGATTTTGTTATTGTTGTTTTGTTTTCCTGCCAACTGTTTTTTTTTTTTTTAATTAGTTCACATTGGAGATGCAATTTACAAAAATAAATGAATGAATAAATAAATAAATACATCAGCACGTACCCAACAATTTCCACCAAAGCAGCACAATGTGTTCAAATCACTTTCCAAAGTGCTGCACTGAGACAGACATACAAGTATAAAGACAGACAGATAGGCAGACAGGCTATATCCATTATAACTAGGCTTGCCACTATTCAATTTTTATTTTTTTGCCAAATCGACAACTAATATTGATGTTTATTTTTTAAAGAATTTACCAGGGTTTTTTTATCTTTCTTCTTCAATTCAAGCAGGGAATGGGTGAAATCGACCTTTATGCTTAAAAAAAAAAACGTTTATTACACAGACTTTTATAGGATACATTTACTAGTAAAAATATGCACAGGACAAAACAGATAGTTGAACAGATCTAACTTATTATTCGGAGTCTGAACTTCCCCCTACCCAACCCAACCCCCCCTCCTGCTTCAGCACAGCTGGACTCAGATACCATGTTTCCAGGACACCTCCCTCAACTAGTAGCATTGAGCAGAATCGCTTCAAAACACAGACCATGCATTAAATCATTAGGGGAAACCAGCACTGAAGTCTTTTCTTTCCTGCATTTTCACCAAGCAAGCTTCCATTGTACTGTTTTAAGACAGTTTCTGAGTGCTGTCCTTCATGATTGCATGTGTTCAACCATTCTGTTTGCCTTTGCAGTGACTTATGCTTTGCAGTTTCATACCAGTTTTCATACCAGGATATTTTCTTCATCTCCTGTCCCTCGTTTTTTTACAGTTTTCACTTCAAAGTCAGGGTATTCTGCACAATACTTGCACCACGTTTTTAAATCTAACAAGTAACTGTCACCATGTACAGTATATAGCAAAAGCTTACCTACACCTTACCCGCTAATTTCAAAGTCGGTGCATTGAATGACAGACACTGTAGCTGGCAAATGAAAGTGCACAGTCGGTGCCAGTCTGGTGATTGACAGGCATTTAAACGAATGTAACATTGTAACAGTGACTCTCAGCCATTCAGAGCAGAACGGAGACGGGACAGACAATAAGTGTAAAAAACGAAACAAACTAGAGACGATTTCTAAATGAATATTTTTGGTAAGAAAATAAAAAACAGTGAGTGGTTTTACTGACGTTTATCCTATATAAATATATTTCAGTCAAACTCATACTTTCTGGGAATTCGACGTTTAACGAGCTTTACCGATTAATATTGAAAAGTAGCAAGCCTAGTTATAACTGATAAGAAATAATAGCTCAAAAACAAATAATTTCTAATTATTTCTAATCATATTCTATAATTGTTAATAGACTAATTAATAACATGTTTATAGATTGTTTATAATCACATATAACGGACACCTAAGCTAAAGAGTTACCCTGTTTAAACCTCTTTGAAGTTATATTTTTAAATGCTTTATAAAATATTGTGCATGTATAAATGCTTCCAGTAACTTTCTGGAATGTACTGTAAACATGTACTGTAACAGTTTTAAGGAGATTTTTGCAATGTCTGTCTGTTCCTGGAATATCAATGCTTCAGTCTGCTCAGGAGGCAATCTTCCATTGAAGTCCAGAAAGTGTACACAGTGCTGCTGAAATTATAACCTTTCTTTAGTTAAAGACTTATTTACTATCGGAGCAAAGCTATAAGTGGCTTTAGGAATTTGAAATTAACCTCATTAAGCCTGAGGATTTGTCTGATTTATAAAGATACTCTTTTAATTCACACAGGCTTTTACTATTTAAACTAATTTATCATTATTACATTGTTTTTCTTTGGATATAGCTGTGATGGCCCTGAAACAATCCAAAGGGTCAGATTGTAGACCCTGTCACATCTAGTTTCCTTTTTGCAATTTACTCTTTAAGGATAGGAAAGTTGTTTTTTTTAAACCAGCATGTAACATTTTACATTTGTTAACATTCTATTTAATTAGCCATGTTTCTGCCATGTTCTTTATCTTCCAGCTTTGTCTGCAAATTTTACAAGCTTT
This sequence comes from Acipenser oxyrinchus oxyrinchus, assembly GCA_030684275.1. Lineage (NCBI taxonomy): Eukaryota > Metazoa > Chordata > Actinopteri > Acipenseriformes > Acipenseridae > Acipenser > Acipenser oxyrinchus. The sequence goes on from CM060253.1 coordinate 55,963,985, forward strand.
CTGTTATCCCTTGTTTCAAGATGTTGTCCTGTGTCCTCCTCTGGGCAGAGGTCCTCCCTGTGGCCATACTGCAGTCAAGGGGGGCACCACACTGCTCCTTCGTGGGCCACTTTTGCTGGCCCTTGCTTCAGTAAAAGCAGCTCCTGGAAGATCAGGTTAATGTTCTCCAGTATCTTCCCATCATCATTACCTATTGGAGAGTCCTGGGGTATAACATCCATTATGTTATTCCAACCACAAGTACTGACTTTCAAATACGGAGTCATCATTAAAAGCATCTCGCCAATGTGGTGAGGCAATTAAAAAGGCAAGTAGAATGTTAGGCTATATTGCAAGAAGCGTGGAACACAAGTCTAGAGAGGTGATGCTAAGATTATATAACTCCCTAGTTAGACCCCACCTAGAATACTGTGTGCAGGTTTGGTCACCTCACTACAAACACAGCATTATTGTGCTTGAGAAGTTATAGAGAAGGACAACTAAGCTGATCCCAGGACTTAATGACATGAGCTAGGAAAACAGGTTCAAAGAATTACATCTTTTCAGCCTAGAAAAAAGAAGGGAAAGACAGGACTTAAATGAAGTCTAAAAAAAGGTACAGAGGAACTTAACCTGACACTACTTCAAATGTAACACAGAGAGAAAAACGTTTAAGTGTGTAGTCCCTATAGAAAATGTAAGTTTAGAACAGAAGGTAGGAAGCACTTTTTTACACAGAGTTATAAATGCATGGACTAGCCTACCAGGTGAAGTAGTAGGATCTAAAACACTGGGGACATTTAAAACAAGACTAGATTCTGTGCTTTTAAATTAGATCCCCCACTAGGGGAAAGGTGTGCTAACAAGAGAGGAGTTGCTCAACAAAAATGAAAATGACAAATTTGAATGACAAGAAAACCTTTGTTAAATAAACATTAAAATATAGTATGGTCACTTTCTGGGTGAAAATCAGGACCAGAAATATATTTATTCCGATATTTCTGGTGTTACTCCCGCCCACTTCCCCTGACATCATCCTAGTAAAATCAAAGTACGGATACAACTACAAGTAATAGGTTCTCTGTTTTAACTTAGTGAAAAATACAATAATATTAAAAGAGGAAAATACATTATCACAGTCAGTATCACAACACAATAATATTAATAGAGGAAAATACATTATCACAGTCAGTATCACAACACAATAATATTAATAGAGGAAAACACATTATCACAGTCAATATCACAACACAATAATATTAATAGAGGAAAACACATTATCACAGTCAGTATCACAACACAGTTTTTTTGTTCGTATTCCTGTGTAATAGAGATTTTTAAATGGTGTTGTTTTGTATTTGTTACTTATTTTACATATCTTGCTATCTTATTATCAAGAGATTCCCATGGTATTTTGGCAGCAGTGTGGAGTAGTGGTTAGGGCTCTGGACTCTTGACCGGAGGGTTGTGGGTTCAATCCCAGGTGGGGAACACTACTGCTGTACCCTTGAGCAAGGTACTTTACCTAGATTGCTCCAATAAAAAAACCCAACTGTATAAATGGGTAATTGTGTGTAAAAAATAATGTGATATCTGTATAATGTGATATCTTGTAACAATTGTAAGTTGCCCTGGACAAGGGCTTCTGCTAAGAAATAAATAAATAATAATAATAATACATTTTGACTAGTATGATACTACAGTATTTCACAATCACCACATGTTTTTGTAATATGATCAGTAAATCATGCTCAGAGTATTGATGCAGATGGCAATGTTACAGACAGAAACAAACAAACGATGCTCCACAGGCCCCGAGGCCACATGTTGCCAGTGTTTTTAAAAGATTGTATTACAATTTCACGGCTTCACCCATTTCATTCTACTGTCCCTGAAAGCTGCCGGAAGGCCCTCGGGTCCCGCGTTTAAAACAAGACTCCCCATATATTTCTAACATTACCCTGAAATGGTTTTGACACATCCATTTAAAGTTGTCTCTTTAATTTCTCTGTGCCACAGGGGATCTTTACTGCTATTTCTCCTCTATACTTTCTTGCTGGATACTGATACAGCTGGAAGACACAGCACAATGCCCACTTCCCTTATGTGATGGCTTTTAGCTGAAATACTGATATGTATATAAATATAAATAACATTGTGGCCAGTGGGGTTGAAATACAAACCTGTGATAGAGTGGAAATTTGCTAGGCAACACACTTCATCACTGACACACTTCTCTTACCTGGTTACCAAAGGACAATTGTACAAACGCTGATTTATCGTTCACTTACTTGACATCTGAAATCTCGTCTTCTGATTGATTCCTGCACCAACCATGTGATCATGATACATTACAAGACCCTTTATTAGGAATCAGAACTGTATAACCAACTGGCTAGCATTAATAGGTGTAATTAAATGATAAAGTGTCAAGGTTGAAACAAAGACCTGGACTGGAAGTTCAAAGGTTGATGAACCTCAACCTAGAAAACCACTGCCAATACTGTACAAGGGTCCTAATTTCAACGGGGCTCCAGACTTTTATCAGCTACATAGGTCTCACACATGCAGAGTCATTTCACTGTCTTCTGTCTGAAAGCATGCTATTGGCTGAAAGCATGTCAGTCAATAGGGGAAGCAGCTGGTTGGTTAAAAAAAAAGCCATTGCAGGTGTGGGAACAATATCCACATCCAGTTTAAGTGCAACACTAACTAGAATCATGGCTTGCAAACAGAGACTTAGCCAAGAGTGTAGAACCATATACTATATAACGCATACAAATAAGAATACATGTTTAGTATACAATCTATGTTTTCTTTTTAAATAGACAGTGGAGGTATGATTTATGGATTTAGTTTGCTTGCTACAACCACTTTGAGAGAAAGGGAAGTGGGTTGGCATGCTCCCCATGCTCTGATTCATGTATCTCTGTATAATGGAACCCCATGCTGCGATTTGCAATAACAATGCAGAGTTGCAGCCGGGGGGCATACACAGTGACAGAGCGGCGGGTACTGCTGTAGGCGACCAAGCACTGGTATTAGGGAAGACTAGGGCTCTGCCTGCTGTTTCAGATTAACATTCTTCACACAAATGTCAGTACTAGTGTTAAGAAAAATATATGGAAAACTATTGAAAACAGTATTGTACTGTGATATTGGTATATCTGTTAGTTATGTGTTAACATATTATTTAAAAGGGTCAGCTGTGTCATTTGTGGGTCCTTGATCTCAGGGCTCCATTGAATCCCCTTCCCCTAATCTAGTCAGTGATTTGAATTGGCCCTGAATGTGTCTGTTTATTTAGAAATTCATTTTTCTTGCACACATTGCCAGTCCATGTGCCAATGTGTTTTGTTCTTCTGATGTTTTCATTGTTATATAATCATATTGGTAATTATTCTATCTTATTCCCAACTGTAACCAAAACAGGACACCTCTGTGAACAACCTGTCTAATCTCAGCAAGCTGTCCTGTTAAATCAAGAAATACATCAGAACTGATAGAGAGGAGGGTGTACCCTTGAAGCTGTGTTCACAACAGTATCATTTGTTCATTTTATTCATTCACAGTGTTTATTCCGGGTACAGCCTTTTTTTTTAACAAAAAGACCCTGTCATGTGGCTAGAAATCCAATCCAATATTCTAGTTCATAGCTATTCAGACATGCCTTAGTAAAATGTAATGTTGTGGATATGTGGATTTAAATGTTATGATAAGTATTACAGACACCTGATAACTAGGCTTTGTCATGATTCAACTCCATAATAGAGTCAGAATCAATCTAGAATCCAGGGTCTCAAAACTGAATCTCAATTGATCAGTGATGTCACATTGACACTGCACTCAAATTGTTAAGTGTGTTGCTGATATGCATTGTGTTCTACACTGTAAAACACAATCAGAAGATTATGGTTAGAATAAGGACCATGACTGGGGTTGACTGGACTGTCTAAAATGACTTTGCTGTTCTCCTCTGTATTCTCCCTGAATCCCATCCTTCCAGCCTCTTTTAAATATGTTATTACATTTTTCTAATTTGATTTTTAAACAGGCAACATATTATTATAATAAGCCTCGTTCCCTTCACTCAGCCCACAGTCAATAAGTGACTATTGCCGAGGGGTCAGGAGAGAGAGCTAAAGCAGGCAATGGAGTCGCTGCAAAGGAAGGTTCTTCCTTGAGCAGCAAATTCATTATTAGTTGCGTTTTTCTTGTTAATTTAAAAGACTGAACCAATTTCTAAATAAGTTGCCTTTCCTTGTCCTTGAAGTTATAGGCAAACAGGTGTCCTTAGCTGGAGGACTTTTTGTGGCTGCACGTGTTTAACTCTTGGCACCTGGAATGTGAATAAAGCTAAAATGCAGCTCTACCAATTTAGTATCCAGATACAGGGTTGCAGAGTTTATTATGTTTGTTAATTTCATATGAAACAATGGAAGGCTTTCCTGTTGTTGTTTTTGTTTATTCAAATAGATGTACTAGCATGTGCTGTTTTATGACGTGCTATGAACCCCATATACTAAGCTTCTCACATCAGTCATTCCACAGTCCCTATATACAATAAAAACGGATGTCATCAGTGGTTTTATTCCACATGTGTGTAGTCCCTATAGAAAACTTGACATGCCTTTGTATTTGTTATCATGTTGTGGATTAAGAATGAAAATGCATCCTGATGTATTGCACCTTAAAAAATTGCTAATTACTTTACATTTGTTATTATTATTATTATTATTATTATTATTATTATTATTATTATTATTATTATTACTATTTTCAATTAATAAGAGCTAGCTTCCAATAGATTTAGAAATACATTTGTAAAGAGGAAATATTTAACAAGACGTTGTTACATTTTGCTTTACAATAGGATCATACATATTTGTTCTGTTTTACAGTACTGTCTTTTTTTCAAACTGCTATATTGAAACATAAAACTATTTTTTCAGGGTTTTTTTTTTGTTGCATTTGTATTGCAGAGTACTGGATCTTTAAGTTCCATTTCTATTGTATTCTTTAGTTCTGTTCTATTAAGGCACAGCACTTACTGTCCTTGATCTTTTTCATAACAGATCTCAAGTGTTTGTGATAAAGGCCCCCACTCACAACATTTGAACTGATTAATTATGTAAAGGCTGAATGTAAATATTCATTACATGTTGGCATAAATCAACACGTGAGGTCATTGCATCACTGAGTTAAAAAGCTATTAAGACACAGTGTGGAGCTCTAGTGTCCCCAACACCTGTGTTACTTTGAATTTGACACATTGCAAAGCAATAGGGACCCTATTCTGGTCTATGCTTTGGCTGGTTTGTTTAACAGTATGGAAATGTTATGCAGTATGCATACCAAAAAAAAAGTAAAGCTTTGTGAATGGGTCCAGTAATTCTGTGAAAATTAGGGATTGTTGTGTTTTATACTGTAGATGCAACACAATGACGTCTTGCTCTTGCTGATCGACAACGGGGTACTAATTCATAGTGTATAAATGAATAGTAATACTTGCTTTACATGGTGCATTAACATGTAATAGAGGGGGGTATCGTGTGTATCCTGTTACAAGACTAAAAGCACTACATAGGACTTGACTGTTAATACCCCATCATTAACAACTGTTTTTTTTAAATTTTTTATCTTATTACACTTCATTCAAAGTAGACCCTCAGGACCATATGATGCATTGTGATTCATATTGATTCATATTGTCATATCGCAACCCTAGGTTATCAATACACTCTTATTGATCAGGGCGTGCTGTTGAGTGCCTGCCGTCACTGCCCTTGCTTTCACCAAGGTCTTAAACTGTTACTTGTAACCCAGCCTGGCTGGGACAAGGTCCAGGATTGGAATGGACTGAAAGAGCTACAACCGAGGAGCATAAAGATTAATGGGATACACAGGGACAACAGATTTGGTGCTCTGTTTGTATGAAAAGCTGCTTTGTACTGCCTGCCTTAATGATATTGAAATTCTATTACATTATGCAGTCATGTCATATGGAATTTTACAGTTTCTAAATCCTTTATAACAATTCCAAATGATAATAATAATAACAAGTAGCTAGATGGCCATTTTATTCGAATGAGGGGTCAATAAATCTTTCTTGAGGTAATTATATAGAAGCATGAATACAGTATGTCAGTATTTAAATCAGCCTGTTCAAATAGACCCCCATGAAGAAATGATAATGCTTGTTCAATAACAGACAGAAAACTTGCAGTTTAAAACCCATCATTCAAATTGCCACTGGAGGTAATGGGATCTTATGACGTGGCAAGGTAAGAATGGGAGCAATATGTATTCTCATATAATAATATTTTATGCGCTGTACTAATCTTGGGAAACTGGGTCATTATGAATTGTTTAATTATATTAATTATACAAATAATGTGTATATTGATAAGTTAAGCTGTAGCAGTCATTGTCTAGTCTCAGAACTTCAGCATGCCTGTTTAAATGGTGTCTCTCTGAGGACGTGCACCACCTCTTGAATCGCACGCTCGTCAACATGCTTGCTCAAGAGCCTTCAATGTAAAAACAGCACTGATCAATCTGGAAGAAATACACACAAATTAGCAATCTATCAAAGAGGGCTTCCTCTAGTGATTCTCCAATTATTCTGAAGTGCTACTACTGAAATCCCCTTGCGGATTCTTAACAGGCTCACAAAAAAACAAAACAAAACAATCAAACAAAAAAAAAAAAAAACCCACAGCCAATTGTCAATCTTTTTTGTATTTTTTATTTTAAAGTGGAGAAACACAGAAACGACCCTATTTTCAATACTGTAAATTATATCAATTAAACAGAAGTAGATCCTGACTAAATAGTGTTTAGATAAATAAAAGAGTATTATTAGGCTTCCAAGCCATAGGCTGGGGAAGCCAATTGTTTTTATAGGATTAGTATTTTTATTTTTTTTCTGCCAAAACATGCTCAAAAACTCACGAAATTCGGTACACTGGTAGATGCCTATGGGGGATAGTCGGTGATATTCAGCAAATTTGCGCAAGTCACATGGTTCGGCAGCCATATTGGATTTTGCAAAATTTGTTAAAATGCCTATGTTTCGGAAACCGCTTACTGCAGAGTTCTGAATATTGCTATACATGTTGAGGGATAGTCCATGATTAACGGTTGTTAATATGAAGCTGATTGGTTCTGTGGTTTGGCAACCACATTGATTAATGACATAAAATTACCATAAAAATATAAAATCATCAAAATTCAAACATCTTCTTCTCTGAAACCGCTTATCCGACTGAAACAAAAATTGGATTAAAACATCTCAGCATGGTCATCTGTTACTCTTGTTCAAGGGAAGTTGCTACTGTGAAAATCATGGCGTCCACGCTGCATGACATCATCAACATACGCAACTGGCTATAAAACTGCGTATAACTTCTTATCGGCTGCACCAAAATGCACAAAATTTGACACAGATGTAGAGTACTATGAGATGTTGTGTCGTGGTCAATATGGCGGCCTTTGGTCACATGGTGTGGCAGCCATCTTGGATTTAATGAAAAGTTTGGACAATATTCAAAAGTCTTCTTCTCATGAACGGAAAATAGTACAGCTGTGAAAAATGTTGTACATTGTGCACTCATGTCCACAATTGATTCTACTTAAGGAAAAATGGATTGGGAACATGGTGTGGCAGCTATGTTGGATTTTGCATAAAACACTTAAACAACAACTGCTCATGAGCCCTTTGCTGATTCACATGAATCTTGGGTATACGTTATCTTTGTACTGTCCTCTAAAAAAGTTAGTCAGGAAAAGTTCCTACATCAACAAACATGACCGCCATGAGCCAATCAATATGGGTGACCTGCCAGTTTTGCAATTTTTCACCCTGAAATGACACATTTCCACCACAGGGGACAGCTGTTAACATGGAAAAGTCTGCATGGTATGGAAAAAATATAGCAAGGTATAGCAAGGTATAGAAAAAAGTATGTTTGTAATTTATTAGATGTTACTCTTGTTGTTTTACAAAACTGGTGTGTTTATATGAGCACTATAGGTAATGCAAGTAGTGTAATGTGTAATGCATACATAGTTTTAAATAGTATGGTTAAGTTCTGCTAAAGGTCAAATTTAAAAATGGCTGTAAAACTTCCCATAATTTCTTATTGACTGCAGATGGATGTTATATAACATGCAGAGTTCTGATTGAAGCCAAAATGAGCATACATGATATAAGTATGATTATATTTTACGGTTGTTCAAGGGAAGTTGCTACAGTACAAAACATGGCTGCTGTGGGCCAATGAGATTTCAGCATTGATCATCTAACCAGTGATTCCAATATTTTGGCCAAAATTGACACTGTGTCCAAAATGATTTGTGATAACATCAGCTGCAGAGTCACTTACAATTACGTCTCACCCGAAAGACGGAGCAAAAGGAGGTTAAGTGACTTGCTCAGGGTCACACAATGTCAGTGGCTGAGGTGGGATTTGAACCGGGGACCTTCTGGTTACAAGCCCTTTTCTTTAACCACTGGACCACACAGCCTCCTGAGTATCCAATGGACTTACAATACAACCTCCAAACATGCCAAGCTGCACCTATTGCCAAATTAAGGACTCATCTGCACATAAGTACATTGTCTGATTCAGCTACAGTGGAGTAAGCTGTCTCTCAATTCTCCTCCCCCTCTCTATTCTCTTCCCTACCTTGTGCACTAGCACAACAAACTAAAACATTTATAAAAAGAGAATCTACTGTATACTTCATAACTCAGACCTTAAAATCAATTAAAAAAAGGCTCTGTTCAGGTTTCTGGGGTAAGACTTAAATCTGCTGCACTGGAGTAAATGGCTTAACCCTTAGCGGTCAGGTCCAATTTATTTTCACATGCGCAGTTTATTTTAGATGCGCTGTTTAAAAGTATTTTTTCACAGTAAAACAGGTTTAAAAGGCACTGCATATCAACAGGACACTCAGTACTACATCTCCAGCACCGCCCCACCCCTCGTTCGCTATATTTTTCAAATACTTCTTAATAATAGTACATACCGATAAATCATCTCTTGATCACTCATTTTATCACCAAACTCCTCAATAATGCGATCCAAGTCGTTATTTTATTACTATAACATCTAACTCCCAAGTAGGCATCCTAACAGACTTGCTAACAGGCTACGGCAGACCCCTATTGTTTCCTGTAGGCATCCTAACAGACTTGCTAACAGGGTACGGCAGACCCCTATTGTTTCCTGTAGGCATCCTAACAGACATGCTAACAGGCTACGGCAGACCCCTATTGTTTCCTGTAGGCATCCTAACAGACTTGCTAACAGGCTACGGCAGACCCCTATTGTTTCCTGTAGGCATCCTAACAGACTTGCTAACAGGCTACGGCAGACCCCTATTGTTTCCTGACGTTGACTCTTTATATTGCAAGGAATCCCCCCTTCATCCATCCAGCCTATGGAAAACACTCCACCTGGCATTAGTGCAGTACCCTGACCAATCACATTAGTGCAGTACCTTGACCAATCACATAGCCATTATACTTAAAATCCTGTCTGGCAGGAAAAAAAAAAACTTAATTTCCCATTAGACCCTGCTTCAAAAGTCTACATAGCCATCTCGCATTGATGACGTCATAGCACCCCATGTCTCCTGACACGACAAAACAACTCATAAAAGGTAAGTAAACACAGTGAAAATATAGCAAATTATACAGCAAGTGCAACATGGTAATAGAGTAAGTGTGCTTCGAAGACTATAATAGATAGCAAAGAAAAATGAAATACGTATACATATAAACTAAACATGCACACAAAACTAAGGGGAATCTAAGGGGATTGTAACTTGTCACCGGGTGACATATCCATATAAAAAGGTGGAGTTTATCATGGAAAAAAACATAACAAAGTCTGCTTGTTTTATAGAGCTTTTAACCTCATCTCACCAGCAAGGCCCATAATCCATACTGGTAGCCTCGCAATACCTTCACACTTAAAGACACCTGTTTAATTTTAATAGCAGTCACTCCTTCCCTCTGTCATAAGTCTAAACAGCTATCATGGAAACATTTATTAATAATAAACGCATATTTAACTTTCAAATGCTAAATGAACTAACAGTGTTTTTTTTAAATTCACAATTATGACTGGTTAAGATAACACAAGCCCTTTAAATTCCATCCAAACCTCTTTTCACTCTGCTAAATTCTGAAGATATGAATTGTGACATTTCTTGTAGCTGAGTTTGATACTACTAATAACCAGGGTTGCCACCTTTAAGGATAGTGCAAATCATGACATTTAACCAATCAAGCTATTTCTAATAACCAGGGTTGCTTTGTTGTTAAATAGATTTTTTTCCCTTCTCTATGCTGGAGTTGCTAGCCTCACAAATCTAATTTAAAGACAAGTGTTTGATCCGAGCAAAGAAAACTGACATTTGAAATCCTCAGTTAGAAAAAGGCTGGCTTTTAAATGTCTTCACCTTGAAGATTTTATATTCTTTTTTCATTTAAAAGGGTGTTCTGGACTTGCAATAAAATGGAAACATTCTTAGAACCAGGGCCGGATTTAAGGGGGGGCAACCGGGACATTTGTCCATGGCCTTGAGCTGCCGAGGAGGACCACGGCCCTGAGCTGCCGAGGAGGACCGCGGCCCTGAGCTGCCGAGGACCACGGCCCTGAGCTGCCGAGGAGGACCGCGGCCCTGAGCTGCCGAGGAGGACCGCGGCCCTGAGCTGCCGAGGAGGACCGCGGCCCTGAGCTGCCGAGGACCACGGCCCTTAGCTGCCGAGGAGGACCACGGCCCTGAGCTGCCGAGGAGGACCGCGGCCCTGAGCTGCCGAGGAGGACCACGGTCCTGAGCTGCCAAGGACCACGGCCCTGAGCTGCCGAGGAGGCCCGCGGCCCTGAGCTGCCGAGGAGGACCATGGCCCTGACCTGCCGAGGAGGCCCACGGCCCTGAGCTGCCGAGGAGGACCATGGCCCTGAGCTGCCGAGGAGGCCCACGGCCCTGAGCTGCCGAGGAGGACCATGGCCCTGAGCTGCCGAGGAGGCCCACGGCCCTGAGCTGCCGAGGACCACGGCCCTGAGCTGCTGAGGAGGCCCACGGCCCTGAGCTGCCGAGGAGGACCATGGCCCTGAGCTGCCGAGGAGGCCCACGGCCCTGAGCTGCCAAGGAGGACCATGGCCCTGAGCTGCCGAGGAGGCCCACGGCCCTGAGCTGCCGAGGACCACGGCCCTGAGCTGCCGAGGAGGACCACGGCCCTGAGCTGCCGAGGAGGACCGCTGCCCTGAGCTGCCGAGGAGGACCGCGGTCCTGAGCTGCCGAGGAGGACCACGGCCCTGAGCTGCCGAGGAGGACCGCGGCCCTGAGCTGCCGAGGACCACGGCCCTTAGCTGCCGAGGAGGACCACGGCCCTGAGCTGCCGAGGAGGACCACGGCCCTGAGCTGCCGAGGAAAACCATGGCCCTGAGCTGCCGAGGAGGATCGCGGACCTGAGCTGCCGAGGAGGATCGCGGACCTGAGCTGCCGAGGAGGACCGCGGCCCTGAGTTGCCGAGGAGGCCCACGGCCCTGAGCTGCCGAGGACCACGGCCCTGAGCTGCTGAGGAGGACCACGGCCCTGAGCTGCCGAGGAGGACCATGGCCCTGAGCTGCCGAGGAAGACCACGGCACTGAGCTGCCGAGGACCACGGCCCTGAGCTGCCGAGGACAACGGCCCTGAGCTGCCGAGGAGGCCCAATGCCCTGAGCTGCTGAGGACCACGGCCCTGAGCTGCCGAGGAGGACCACGGCCCTGAGCTGCCGAGGAGGACCACGGCCCTGAGCTGCCGAGGAGGACAGCGGCCCTGAGCTGCCGAGGAGGACCACGGCCCTGAGCTGCCGAGGAGGACCACGGCCCTAAGCTGCCGAGGAGGACCACAGCCCTGAGCTGCCGAGGAGGCCCACGGCCCTGAGTTGCCGAGGACCAGGGCCCTGAGCTGCCGAGGAGGATCACGGCCCTGAGCTGCCGAGGAGGACCGCGGCCCTGAGCTGCCGAGGAGGACCACGGCCCTGAGCTGCCAAGGAGGACTGCGGCCCTGGGCTGCCGAGGACCACGGCCCTGAGCTGCCGAGGAGGATCACGGCCCTGAGCTGCCGAGGAGGACCGCGGCCCTGAGCTGCCGAGGAGGATCGCGGACCTGAGCTGCCGAGGAGGACCACGGCCCTGAGTTGCCGACGACCAGGGCCCTGAGCTGCCGAGGAGGATCACGGCCCTGAGCTGCCGAGGAGGACCACGGCCCTGAGCTGCCGAGGAGGACCATGGCCCTAAGCTGCCGAGGAGGACCACAGCCCTGAGCTGCCGAGGAGGCCCACGGCCCTGAGTTGCCGAGGACCAGGGCCCTGAGCTGCCGAGGAGGATCACGGCCCTGAGCTGCCGAGGAGGACCGCGGCCCTGAGCTGCCGAGGAGGACCACGGCCCTGAGCTGCCAAGGAGGACCGCGGCCCTGGGCTGCCGAGGACCACGGCCCTGAGCTGCCGAGGAGGATCACGGCCCTGAGCTGCCGAGGAGGACCGCGGCCCTGAGCTGCCTAGGAGGACCGCGGCCCTGAGCTGCCGAGGAGGACCGCGGCCCTGGGCTGCCGAGGACCACGGCCCTGAGCTGCCGAGGAGGACCACGGCCCTGAGCTGCCGAGGAGGACCGCGGCCCTGAGCTGCCGAGGAGGACCGTGGCCCTGAGCTGCCGAGGAGGACCGCGGCCCTGAGCTGCCGAGGAGGACCGAGGCCCTGAGCTGCCGAGGAGGATCGCGGCCCTGAGCTGCCGAGGAGGACCGCGGCCCTGAGCTGCCGAGGAGGACCGCGGCCCTGGGCTGCCGAGGAGGACCACAGCCCTGGGCTGCTGAGGAGGCTCATGGCCCTCAGCTGCCGAAGGGGCCCTGTGATGGGGTGCAACCTATTTCGTGGTAGTTTTGTGCTTTTTGTATTGTTTAGAGTGGATATGAGTGAGTTTGGGGTGTGGTTCAGTGAGTTTGTGTGACAAATGCGTGGAATGTGCCTGGGCTAATGAGGTGCGAATTGCCCAATTAGCCCAGGCACCTGTATAAAAGGGAGTGGTTGGGTATGTTAGTTGGTGAGTGTTTGTGAGAGTGAGAAGACCTGTATGAGAGAGAGTGAGTGGTTATTTTTGGTATAGTTTGTTTAAAGCCTGTTTTTGTTTGTCTTTTTGGTTGGCCATCGTGCCTTTTGTTTTGTGTATTTTGTTTAATTAAAAGTCTTTTTATTTTCCCTGCACATCCTGCCTCTGAGTCTCCTTGCCTTGGTCAGCCTGTCACAGGCCCGCAGCCTGGTTAAAATAAATATATAAATAAAAATTGCTATTTTACAGTTTAAAATCCAATCCACTTGCCCCGTGATCGAGCTAGCTAAACACTTGTGTCTCTTACTGGTCAAGCGCATGCTGGAGGATGGCAAGAGAGAGAGAGAGAGAGAGAGAGAGAGAGAGACTAATACAGAAAAAAATGGAAAAACTTAGCGGTGCAACGAAATGAAAAAAAACTAAAGGAAAAGCAAGCTAGTGAAAAATGCCTGCTGGAAAACATTCTGAGACTATCAAAATTCGATTTTAAATCCTATAAAAATTAAGTAACGACAATGACAAATGAATCTGAACAACTGGTCAACGAGAGTTTTGGTGACGCTACTGTTCCAAATAATGGGCCTGAAGAATTAGAAAGTCCCAGACCCAGTCTGCCAACATCGCTAATTAACAATCAAGATAACTTCAATCTGCCTTTTGCTTTAATCCACAGACTTGTGGAATAACATTCTGGAGAGATTCGACAAAACTAGTAAATCCATTCAAGTACAAAACATCGAACTGTGAGTGGTAGCTGAATTACTTGAATCTCTGAAAACATTTCTGGATGAAATTCTTGATCATTTTGATGATTTTGAAAACCGTGCAATGGAAACTGCAGTGCTGAAGAAATATCGAGACGAAGAGCGATGGCAGAGACGAACACCAGTGGTCTGCAGGATCACGATTGCCCCGGTGTAACTAAAGTTTTACTACAGGGCAGAGACAGATTTCATGTCTATATTTTCCTAAAGATTATGGATACCCTTTCAACAGATTGCTTGCACTGATCAAAAATGTATGTTACTGCATAACTTGTTTGGCTTCCATACCGACTTTCAGAACATGTCAGAATATGACATCAAAAACAAAGCTGTTACACTCGTGCAAGCCTATCCTTCAGATCTGGACGAATATTTCCCATCAGAAATTTTCCAGTTTACTAAATTTGTTTCTGGCAAGGACAAGAGAACAGCGTTTGACCACCTTCAACTTATCCTGAATTCTCAAGTGATTTTCACGTTTCAGAATGTCACCCCTGCTCTGCGCATTTACCTATCCTTAATGTGCACTAACTGTTCTGGAGAACGATCATTCTCGCGCATGGGACTCATTAAGAATGAACTGAGAGCCACCATGAACCAGGATTGCCTAAACAGCCTTGCCATCATGTCCACGGAATGTGATATACTCAGAAAACTGGATTTTACTGACATTGTTAGAGACTTTGCACAGATGAAATCAAGAAGATTAATTTAAGGTAAGTCTGATTTAATTACTCTGCGATGAAAAGTTTACTTAGAGCAGAGGTGATTAGGAAAATGTAAGCAACATGCGGTTTAGTTTTCAGATAGATTGTGGTATTGAGCACATACTAACATTTTAATATTCCTAACATTGTCTTTTAAAGGCTCTTTTCATCTTAATCCAGTAATTAAAAGTTTTTTTTGTGTATTTAAGTGCCTAGATGGCGCTGTGTAATGCCAAGTCTTTATATTATTATCATTTGTTTATTTAGCAGATGCCTTTATCCAAGGTGACTTACAGAGACTAGGGTGTGTAAACTATGCATCAGCAGCTGCAGAGTCACTTACAATTACGTCTCACCCGAAAGACGGAGCACAAGGAGGTTAAGTGACTTGCTCAGGGTCACACAGTGAATCAGTGGCTGAGATGGGATTTGAACCAGGGATCTCCTGGTTACAAGCCCTTTTCTTTAACCACTGGACCACACAGCCTCCTTTATAGCTAATTGTTTCATGAATGTATTGCACGTTTGGTATTTACGTTAAAACAATGGTGTGGTTATTTGAATCTGGTGTCAGTCTGGGGGGGGGTGAGGGTCTGTTCTGGTACCTTGTCCAGGGATCCATGATACCAAGATCCGGCCCTGCTTAGAACTATAACACCCCCAGGAGGAACACTAAACACTTATAGCAATTTAAAGCTGTAATCTCTCTCTCTGTTTTTTTCCTCTCTGCTCTCATTCAGAAAAAGAAAATAGAGGCTCAGAATCTCACCATGTTCGATTAAGATGGGCTTGTATTGCCAATGTGTCTGTTTTCTCTGGCTCCAGCTTAGTGGCGATGCTGTTCCTGTACAGGTCAATGCACAAAACATCTAGAATTGAAAATTGTTTCCATTTCCAGCTTTAAAGGTTAGACTTACCTACTCTAGAGTGCTATGCTTGTCAGCGGGGGATTACATGAGATGATGTCATAGGTGGAGATAGCAGATAGCATTTGTGATGTTTTATTTATTTATTCTTCTAAAACATGTGCTCAATCTGCCTACATTGAGAATGCTTTATTTACCTTTGTTGCAGTGACTTGATTAATCTGCAGAAGGGAAGGCACTCATCGGAGCAGCATGCTCAATAAGAATTACTTAGTGAAATATTATAAAGCTGCTCGGATTACAAGAAAAATCCTGAGATCCTGCAGATACTCATTTTAAACCTTGCTACGTAGTAAAATAAATACAGCATTGTTTCCATCTATCAGTATTAAAGACCAGTGTAGCACATTTAACTGTTTCCATATTAGAAACAGAAGCCTTCTAGTCAGTCCACATTTAAGAAACAATTGGTCCTATTAAAATAATAATGAATATGTATTTAAGGATTTTTTTCAAGAGAGAACTTTTAATCACACATAGGTATAAATGCCATACCATGTTTAGAAGCAACTAAGAAAGGTTTTATCAGAACCAAACCTCATTAAAAATGTATCAAACAGTATTTGGTGCAAGTTACTTTATTTTGGTAATACAGAAGGACCCACGTGTCACAATGATGTGGAATTTAAAATAAAACTATATAAACTGTGCAGCAGAACAAAATAAAAAAAAAACTTTATGATTTTATGAATGCTTGGAGATGAACACAAAACACAAGTTGAATGGTTTCAAACTCCAGTTCAGGCAAGTAGTCCCTGTATCTATTTAAATGCATGTTGTGATATCTGTAGGTGCTTTATTGTAGGGACTCGGAATATTTAAATGCATTTTAGCTCCAAATGCCAAACCTGTGTGATTCGTAATGAAGGGCACAACAATTATGTAAATAGGTTCTGGGACTGAGGAGGATGATGTAAGTTTGCCATTAGCTCTACATCTAGACAGTCAACTTCTGACCTTTCTAACAGCAGACTGCCTTGCAAACCACTGACTCAAATGGTACATGGCAGATCAATACAAGTACTGAATTACCAGAAATATTAAATTAGAGTTCAGACCACTTATTTAAAGCACGGATTACCCTGTCACGGAGAATACGAGTTTAACTTCCATGCAAACCTATTGCGCTGTTTATTGATGGTATTTCTAAAGACTGCTTGGTCTGTACATTTCAATTCTTTATGCATGTTTTATACAGTTGAGCCTATTCTGATGAGCCTACTCCTGTGGGAATGAATGGAAGCGTCTTGATTCACCCACAGAAACCCAGGTAATAAGAACCAATTGAAAGAAAGGCATATAACTTGGCGCAAGTGGACATTCTTAGACAGTCTGGACAGTCTGCATTATTATCATGCAGGGGATGCTTGTGAGCCTGGCTTGTGAATTCTGGCTTAAGTCATGATTCTGCCAGATAAAACATTTCATCTTGTATAAGAGAAGAAGAAAATGAAGAGGGATATGTTTGTCTGATGCTTTTTTTTCAAGCTTCAGATTGATTAGCTCTGCACAGAAACATAAATGCAATTCTAGTGATTTAACTTGTCATGCCAATAGCCTAGATTTCCCAGAAGGTTTGGTCCTGTAAGCACGATAGATTCTCCACTTGGAATTTTTATGTCATCATGCACTTCGGTGCACATTTTGTCTAACTTGGCTAAGTGCCTCTTCTGAAAACAGTATGAATTACTGGGATACAGAACCTGGCTATGCTCCATTTGATGTGTCTCCTTAAACATACACTTCAATAATGCAGCAATCGCTAAACTGTTAAAATGGTTACAGAAGTATTAATGTCATCATTAACAACATATGTCCCCAGAGTATGTGTTTGACATTTAGAAAAGACACAAATGCCAGAGAGGTCTTTCTTCCCCAGTCAAGGTTCACAGAAGCTCCTACCACAGAGTCATACGTTTCTATTCCACTGGACTTCATGAAGATGAGGAGAGCTGCGGATGGAGTAAATGACATATCAGCGCTGTGTGTGCTCTGCTGATTTCCTCTGCGCACACCCGGCTCGTCTATAATCCTTTTCCATATGACAGCTCCGGCTGACGTGCATCTCTGCTACACAAGTCACCTCGTGTTGCACCTGTCAGCCATCACAGGAACACATTGAGAACTTCCACTTGACAACAATAGAGGGGAGAGAAAGGGATTGCTTTGAATTGCCTTCCTCTTTCTCTCACCCAGCTGGGATTCTGCACTGGTCACCCATATTATTAGATTTTTATTAGCTGTATCTGTACCTACTACATATCATATTGTGGCTTAAATAGTTTTGACTTTAATGTGTTCATAACCTTTGATTCAAATGGGTTAATTACTTAACTCATAGCTCCACCTGGTGGCTAAAACTATATTCAAATATTCTATATTTTACAATGCCAATTTCAATCAACCTACCTAATACTATTTATGTAAATGTAAGTAATATGTCATAAAGGACTTTTTTCATCCTTTAACAAACTATAAAAAGAGCTCATAGCATCCAAAGCAACTGTCCCTATGTTTCAATACTTCAATCGTTGTTGGTGTCAATCCGTGCATAAATCTACCAATAACATAGGCCCTCACTGTGGCTATGTCCTGGAAATGTGCTAAAGTGAGAAAATAGCTTCACCCTGACTCACTCTGCTCTCCAAAGGGCAATGCTTTTACTAGGGGAGCCACTGGGGACTCCTAGCCTGTTTTGTTTCCAATTTAAAATGAAGTAGCAGACAATAAAGGTTTCTCTTTTCACATTATATATAGTAATATAGTTATATAGTGTATGTGTTCTGTAATATTTAAGTCTAACTGGCATGCCTTGCCGTGTAATAAAACGCAACAGACCTTGATAGTTATAGACTTGCACTAATAGAATTAAAGTATTAAGTGCAGGATCAGGCAATATCCAACATTATTAAACATTATACAGGAACTCTTAATGCTGGGGATAGAGGGCAGTGCTCCAAAGAGCTCACAATTTAAACAGCCATTAAAAGGAAGGGCAACATTGCACAAATAGCCCTTGCAACAATAGAGAAAGAAAAACATCCAGGCCATCCAGGACTATGATAAGACCCCTAATGTACAGGATAACAGCTGACCAACTGCAAACCAGTTGTTAAAATGAGTTGGACTTAAATTTCCAGGGGGTTCTTTTTTAAAACGTTAGGGTATATTTTAATGATCTAAATAGCTCTAACGCCGACATGTCAGTGTATTTAAATTGCATATATTGCTATTAATAAATAGGTTAATAAATCACAACAGCAGCATGATTGGTTTAGTGTTAAAGTCTGGCAGTGTTTTATATTTCAAAAGAATCTCAAAAGGATAGCATTGGAGCCAGCTGCACCATACTGTGGACTGCAAGTCCACGAGGATTGCTTCCTTCCAAATAACATGTCCTTCATGTTTGATTAAACTGTGGATAAATGAGAGGGTGTGTAACACATTAAGGAGCATGGCTTTGCTAAACAGCCTGATGGTCTGGAGACTCAGGGATTTCTGGAGCTCCCTTGCCTTAAGTATTGATGTTATTTCAGTTATTTATTTTATTTATTTTATGTTTTAGATAGTGAGACTGGTTTACCAAGGCCTCCCCAGAGCGTCAGCAAAACTTGACGATACAATTAGCATCACAGTGAGCCGTCCTTGGACTTTTCTGGCCAGGGGTACAGAAGTGTAATTGTCAAGGTTGAGGGCATGTCATTACATTGAAATACTGACGTATCAATATGAGCTCAGAGCAGTGGATTCTACTATCTTTGGTACCCATACTGTGCATTACTGCAGTACTGCAGATTGCACCAGTTGGCATTGCAAGCACAAAACTCATGCAGTTTCTTTGCATGCCTCTGACAGTGCATAGTTTATATTTAAATATAGGCTGCATAGCTATTTTGAATGGTATTCATTGAACCAGTAGGTTGAACATCAACAATGAACTGTTCACCTTATTTTCCTATTCTGTCAGTTAACAATGACACAACATAAAAACATTAAACCCCATTATAATTTTAAAAGAGAGTAAACAGTAATTCATTTAATTAACCACAAGATAGACAGGCAGGGATAGCAGCTTCACCCCCCTGTTTTCAATGTTTCTGAATGCAAGGCATTATTGGTGTTTCTTTTTTGTATGTTGGGCTTTAGAGAGTGTCTTTTTTGTCTGTTAACAAAGGAATCGTTTTCAGTTGCTTATTTTTATAACTGCAGTTTGTGTATTATGCAAAGAGAATCAATGAACTTCAAACAGTTATAGCAGTTAGTATCCTTTATTCAGTTTAAAGATCACACTTGAGTGTATGCATTTAGGTTGAATCGCCATTTGACTCAAATCAATGGATTCATTTAAAGGCCTTTGAAATGTTAGATGTGTTAAGAGCTCTTTAAAATTTCCAAGTATTCACCTTGTATCTGTCTCTGTGATAGGGGGTTGTGGGTAATGCACTGATAAAGAGACAGATACAAGTGTAGCTGACATTGATTTATTCACAGATAGATTTACAAACAGATACCCGCATGACGCTACCAGGGGGGAAACAACAAAACAAAACAAAAACTACAAACAAAAGGTTGCAGTCAACAGGCTTCTTAAATGTTTCATTGTCCAGGTTGCCCAGACGGTCTTCTCCTTTGCTTTTCAGGAGCCTCGAGGTGTCAGCTGACCCTTTTATCACGAGACGCTCTGCCAAGATCTGCCCACCAGCTGGTCATGGAGCTGCAGCTGTCCAATGGGCTGTGTGCCTCAGGTGGAGCGTCTGGCTCTCTAATGACTGGAAACAAACACGAAACCCCTGAATAAAAACATTCATTCAAAGCAACATCTTGTGTTAAATGGCATATAAAGTGTAACAGGAAATGCAAGTGTGACATGAAATGCAAGTGTGACATGAAATGCAAGTGTAACAGGGAGGAGGTTGGGTGTGAACCGGCGACCCTGCACATCGCAAGCGACCATCTTAACCACTACGCAAAAGAGCCGGGCTCGTCTGCATTTATGGTTTTAGAGCTTTTAACCTCATCTCATCTCACCAGCAGTGGACAGGACAGAATCCGTAACAACAACAGTGTGTGACACAGCAGTGCGGGTTACATAAGTCACATCATGGAATGCTGGAGTTGTTTTTAAGTTTTAATGTAAGTTCTATAAAAAGAATTAGATAAACTGCTTTTATTATTTCTCTATCAAAACCGATACAAAAGTATATACAGTAACAGCCTGTATAAACTAAGGTATTGTAATACAATACCGTACAGTTAAACATAACAGTGAAAGAACAGGTGTGTACAGTACCTTAGTATAGATCTTGTGACTAGATCTTGTGATAAACAACTTTAACATAATTACAATGTTATGCATAGTTAGAATGCACTTAACATTAAAATATTTTTGCACGATATCTGCAAGTACATTGTATTGTATCAGAAAGGGGTTAGGGTTAGGTTCAGAGTTAGGGTTAGGATTATGGTTATAACATGCAAAAAAAAGTAAGTACACTGTCACTATGCATAATAACATTGTAATTATGTGTAAGTACCATATAAATACACAGTAATCTGAGAAACTTCATGTAAAGTGTTACCAGGAAATGTATTTTAAACCCTCTTTTTAAACAGTTATTTTTCTGTATTGCTTTTGAAGATCTTCTAATCAATAGTATACCAGAAGCACATCAACTGCTTATAGATGTATAGCCAGGAGGGAGTTTATAGATTCTTTCTGCTGTTCTACAAGAATTGAATGGAAACAGAGTTGGGCAATTCTGCAGTATTTAATAACAACAGCATCAAGATGAGATCAAAGGCAATATTACCTAATAGAAATCATTATATATTCATAAAATGCAGACTCCATGGACTGTGGACACATCACACTGTGATATACGACCTGTGTTCTAAGCTGTAGTGATTAAGCGGATCTGACTTAGATAGTCAAATAGAAAAAGCCACCAATTATTGCATAATGAAAAGTAGCAGCTTATATTAGATAATATTGTTAAAAACTCACAGATTGAGAGTAAGGTCCATTTCTTATAAAGTATCCACACACATACACAGCATACTCTTTTTTCAAGTCCCCCATCCCCCCCCCAAAAAGCATACATAAAAATGCTGCCATCTAAAGCAAGCCCCAAGATTTTAGAAAATAAAATGCAATTCGTCATATTGAAAGAGAAAATCTACCCTCTTAACTGTCTTCCTGTATCACAACACACTGTCCTATAGCACACACAGAGAGGCATCCAGGCACTGCTACATTGTATGAACCATCTAAATTCAAAGGAGTCTTCCACCTAGAGTTCCACCTAACCTAGCGTTAGTGCAACTACCTGGAAGCTGCTTTACAGTATTAACAGATGCTTCTGTGAGCAGGTTGTTTCATTTACTATGCGTGTATTGACGAAATAGAATTAGTTTAGTTTGCCTGATTACTTTGTTGTTGCTTTCTCTCAGAACATCAATTGAATTAAAGTATAAGGGTATTATTATGTTTTTCATAGGCTGGCAGTGTCTGCTAGTTAGTACAAAAAGGTTATCTTTTAACAACTACAGAGAATTGTGAGGGTCTGGAACCAACTCCCCAGTAATGTTGCTGAAGCTGACTCCCTGGGATCCTTCAAGAAGCTGCTTGATGGGATTCTGGGATCAATAAGCTACTAACAACCAAACAAGCAAGATGGGCTGAATGGCCTCCTCTCGTTTCTAAGCTTTCGTATGTTCTTCTTATGTTCTTAAAAAAAAAGTCACAAACTATATAGGGATGTCACGGTATTACATTTTGACGGTATGATAACTAAAAAAAATACCCCGATTATCATCATACTGTGGTATAAGCCTTTATATTATACAGCTATTAAAATATACCCCTGTTATCATCATACTGTAGTATAAGCCTTTATATTATACAGCTGTTAAAATATACCCCGGTTATCATCATACTGTGGTATAAGCCTTTATATTATACAGCTATTAAAATATACCCCGGTTATCATCATACTGTAGTATAAGTCTTTATATTATACTGCTATTAAAATATACCCCTGTTATCATCATACTGTAGTATAAGCCTTTATATTATACTGCTATTAAAATGTACCCCGGTGTGGCAAAGTGCCCCCCCCCCCCCGTGTATATTTTGTGTTACGTGTTGTGTGTAAATGTTGGTGTATAGTCATTGGTACACGGGATATAGGCTGGTCTGTGTTTCACGTGTATTTAAAAATGTAGATTTGTATTTAGGCACGAGGATGGCACAAATCACTTCACGTGCTGGTTAAAATGTAATGTGTGGTCACGGGAGTACACTTAATTAATTCACGTGCAGTTGTACCGAGATTCCAATTGAATGATTGACTAGCAATTGAGTCTCGGTACAACTGCATAAAAGCTGCATGTTTTCACTCACTCGGGGTTGGGTGTTCGGTGAGTGGAGAACGGGTTTGGAGACGGAGGTGATCATTGTAAAAGTATTAGTGAAAGTATCTGCTCACCGTGTTTGTCTGTATAGTTCGTTTTGTTTGTCTCTTTATTTTGGCTCAAGTGCCGTGTCCTGTTTTTGTGTTCGGTTTATGTATTAAATGCTGAGCGCAACCATTCGCTCAGCTCCACCAAACTCCACCTCTCTTGTTGTTTTATTTCCTGGCTCTGGTCTGACGTCACTCACACACGCCATCCTGTCACACGTGGTGTCAGAACCGGGATAACAGCGCCTCCAGGACTCAGGCCAGAGCGGGAACCTCAGTTTTTTTTTTTTTGAAAAAGAAAAGGAAAAGAAATGGGGAGAAGAGGCTGGAGAGGAGCACAGGAGGGCAAAGGGAGAAAGGCGGAAGCAGGGCTGTGGTGTTTCGACTGTGGCCAACCTAGCCACACCACCATACCCTGCTCCGTCCACAGGACCCTTCAGGCAATGGCCCAAAGACTGGGATGGGGGGTGTGGTGCCCTGGCTGTGGGGCATATGGGCACACGTTGGCCCTATGCCCCATGCAGGATGAAGAGGAGGAGCCCTTGCTGCCACGTCCTATGCCTGAATGGGAGGAGCCCGAGCGTCCACAGCCCAAGCAGGAGGAGCCCGAACGTCCTACGCCTGAGTGGGAGGAGCCCGAACGTCCTACGCCTGAGTGGGAGGAGCCCGAATGTCCTACGCCTGAGTGGGAGGAGCCCGAACGTCCTACGCCTGAATGGGAGGAGCCCGAACGTCCTACGCCTGAATGGGAGGAGCCCGAACGTCCTATGCCTGAATGGGAGGAGTCGGTGCGTCCACAGCCCAAAAGGGAGGAGTCGGTGCATCCACAGCCCAAAAGGGAGGAGTCGGTGCGTCCACAGCCCAAGAGGAAGGAGTCGGTGCGTCCACGGCCCAAGAAGGGGAAGGTAGAGCGTCCACAGCCCCAGTCTCCACCAGCAGAGGGTGAATTCCTGCTGGTTCCACCTCCATCAGCAGGAGCAGAGCAGCAGGAGCTGCCTCTGCCTCCGCCACTTCCACCGCCAGGAGCAGAGCAGCAGGTTCTGCCTCTGCCTCCTCCACCAGCAGAGGGTGAATGCCTGCTGGGTCCCTGTCCACCAGCAGAGGGTGAATGCCTGCTGGGTCCCTGTCCCCCAGCAGAGGGTGAATGCCTGCTGGGTCCCTGTCCCCCAGCAGAGGGTGAATGCCTGCTGGGTCCCTGTCCCCCAGCAGAGGGTGAATGCCTGCTGGGTCCCTGTCCACCAGCAGAGGGTGAATGCCTGCTGGGTCCCTGTCCACCAGCAGAGGGTGAATGCCTGCTGGGTCCCTGTCCACCAGCAGAGGGTGAATGCCTGCTGGGTCCCTGTCCACCAGCAGAGGGTGAATGCCTGCTGGGTCCCTGTCCACCAGCAGAGGGTGAATGCCTGCTGGGTCCCTGTCCCCCAGCAGAGGGTGAATGCCTGCTGGGTCCCTGTCCCCCAGCAGAGGGTGAATGCCTGCTGGGTCCCTGTCCACCAGCAGAGGGTGAATGCCTGCTGGGTCCCTGTCCACCAGCAGAGGGTGAATGCCTGCGGGGTCCCTGTCCACCAGCAGAGCATGAATGCCTGCTGGGTCCCTGTCCACCAGCAGAGGGTGAATGCCTGCTGGTCTCCCCTTCCGAGGCGGAGCCGCACCAGTCCCCTGCAAGAGAGGGAGGGCCGCACCAGTCCCCTGAAACAAGGGTAGACTACACGCTGCTCCCACCTCCGCCGCCAGGAGACTACACGCCGCTCCCACCTCCACTGGCAGGAGCAGAGCAGCAGGAGCTGCCTCTGCCTCCGCCACCTCCATCGGCAGGAGCAGAGCAGCAGGAGCTGCCTCTGCCTCCGCCAACCCCACCAGCAGAGGAGGAATGCCTGCTGGTATCACTTCCCCCACCAGCAGAGGATGAATGCCTGCTGGGAACACTTCCCCAACCAGCAGAGGATGAATGCCTGCTGGTATCACTTCCCCACCGTCACGAGGAGAGGAGCAGGAGCTGCCTCTCCCTTCACCAGAGAAACCAGGACTAGATGCTGGCGGTCCTCAGCAGCCCTTGCATAGGCTGCTGAGGAAAGCATGGGAAGAACCGCCCGGCCGCAGTGGCCGAGAAGAGGGCCAAAACCCGCACCCCAGCTTGTCCTGACTCCCTGCCCGCTTCGCCCAAGGATGCCTGTCTCGCCGCCCAAGGATGCCAGCCTCGCCGCCCAAGGATGCCAGCCTCGCTTCGCCCAAGGATGCTTGCCTCGCATCACCTGGGGCTGCCTGTGGCTCCGCATCGCCTGGGGCTGCCAGCCGCTCCGCATCGCCTGGGGTTGCCAGCCGCTCCGCATCGCCTGGGGTTGCCAGCTGCTCCGCATCGCCTGGGGCTGCCTTTTGCTCCACACAGGGCACAGGGTACGAGGGAGAAGTGGAGCTCCCGCTGCCGCCTCTATGGCCAGGGGCTCCCCTCCCGAGTTCGCCTCCCGAGGGTCCGCTGCTGCTGCCGTCGCCTCCCGAGGGTCCGCTGCTGCTGCCGTCGCCTCCCGAGGGTCCGCTGCTGCTGCCGCCGCCTCCCGAGGGTCCGCTGCTGCTGCCGCCGCCTCCCGAGAGTCGCTGCTGCTGCCGCCGCCTCCCGAGGGTCCGCTGCTCCTGCCGTCGCCTGGGGTCGCCAGGGATCCTGCTTCGCCTGGGGTCGCCGAGGGTCCTGCTTCGCCTGGGGTCGCTACACTGTGGCCAGAGCCCCATGAAGGGGAGCTGCCGGCCATGAAGAAAGGGGGAGGTCAGGAGACCAGCTCCCCTCGCAGCAGTTTCAGCTGCCGGAGATCGTAGTGGTCGGAGCCCCACGGAGGGGAAATGCCGGCCATGAAGAAGGGGGAGGTCAGGAGACCAGCTTCCCCAGCCGCACTTTCGCGGCAGGATAGTGTGTGGCAGGAGCCCTGGAAGAGGGAGCTGATAGCCACAAAGAAGTGGGGAGTGGAGGACATTCCACCATGGCCACCCCCCAGAAACACCTTGCTTCTCCCTCTTCCGGGACTTTAAGACTGAGGGGGGAGGTGGCCATTGAGGCCATGTGTGCTTTGCACAAGGGGGGGTATATGTGGCAAAGTGCCCCCCCCGTGTATATTTTGTGTTACGTGTTGTGTGTAAATGTTGGTGTATAGTCATTGGTACACGGGATATAAGCGGGTCTGTGTTTCACGTGTATTTAAAAATGTAGATTTGTATTTAGGCACGAGGATGGCACAAATCAGACCAGACTGCACCCAGCTACCTCCAGACCCTCATCTCTCCCTACACCCCCACTCGACCTCTCCGCTCCGCCTGCACTAGAAGACTGGCTCTACCTGCTCTACGCTCCCCTGCCTCCAGAGCCCGCTCCTTTTCCACCCTCGCCCCGCAGTGGTGGAATGACCTTCCGACAGATGTCAGGACTGCTCAGTCCTTGACCACATTCCGGCGCCTCCTCAAGACTCACCTCTTCAGAAAGCACCTGTAGAACTCCTCTGTTCTTCCCCTGGGACACTTATCACCCTTCCTTAAATGTGCTTTACTTGCTCTTATCTGCCCCTATTTTACTGCATTTAATCCTGTACTTCAGAGTACTGTAATCTGCCAAGCGTTTAATCTGTAGTATTTTGTATTTAATCGTATCCTGATGTAACTATCACTGACACTTATCTGCTGTATTATTGAATTGTATTTTGTCACACTTGTACTTGCTTGAACCAAAGTCATTGTATTTATCTTGCTCTTAATTGTATTATTACTTGTATTATGATACTTGAAATGTATTTGCTTTTGATTGTAAGTCGCCCTGGATAAGGGCGTCTGCTAAGAAGTAAATAATAATAATAATAGTGTACAAGAGTGCTTCAGGAGTTCTACGAATCCTGTGGAAATTGATGAAAGTGGCATGGGAAAAACAGGTTGTACCAAGAGAATGGCGCCAAGCAGGTGGAGTCTTTATACCTAAAGAAAAAGATTCTACAAGCATCAGTCAGATTGTCAACTTACCTATTAAAGAACTGCTTCATTGACACTTCAATACAAAAAACAGGCATTCCAGGTTTCCCAGGATGCTTAGAACACATCAATGTGATCTGGCAACAAATTCAATCAGCTAAAAAGGAGAGGAAGGACTCCATTTGATTTTTTCAGTGTACCAATGACAATAACAAATTTAGTGAAAGCCTACTTTGGAGATTTGCAGTTTAGTTTTTCAACTTCAGAATTCAGCACTACATGGCAATGCCTAGAAGTTGGAATAATGGCAGGATGCACCATTTCTCCACTGGCTTTTACCATGGCAATGGAAGTAATCATTAGGGCATCAAATGGGTAGTGGGAGGAGAGTGCTTGGCTTCTGGAAACCGACTACCACCAATTCGATCATACATGGATGACATGACAACCATGACTACAACAGTAGCCTGCAGTAATCGGTTATTGGGCAAATTAACTAATAACATTGAGTTGGCACGAATGCAATTCAAGCCCACTAAATCAAGGAGCATCTCTATAATTAAAGGTAAAGTAGTAGATAAAATGTTCTTCATTAATGGTGAGGCAATACCAACAGTGTCTGAGAAGCCAGTGAAGAGCCTTGGGAGATGGTACGATGGGGATCTAAAGGACACAGTTCGTGTGGGAGAAGTTAGACAACAAGAATTGGAAGGGTTGAAGAGCATAGACAGCAGCGCTTTACCAGGCAAACTAAAACTCTGGTGCTTTCAGTTTGGTCTACTGCCGAGGTGGCTGTGGCCACTGACTGAGTACGAGGTTTCTTTGACAACAGTAGAGAAGCTGGAAGCTTTAATCAGTTCACACATCAGGAAATGGTTGGGAGTTCCACGCTGCCTCAACAGAGTGGGACTTCATGGTAAAGGAATACTGCAGCTACCTGTCTCCGCTCTAACCGAGGAGTTTAAGTGCGCCAAGGTCTGACTGGAAATGACATTAGTAGAGTCACGCGACAAATGCGTAAGGGAGGCAGCACCTGTGTTGAAAACTGGAAGAAAGTGGGCGGCAAAGAAAGCTGTGGATGGTGCAAAGGTTGCTCTTTGAATTGGTGATATCATGGGGCAAGTTCAGCATGGAAGAGGGGGTCTTGGTCTCAGTTCAGCTCCTCCTACATGGCACAAGGCAGCCCCAGCTCAACGGAGGAAGCTGGTAGTCAACGAGGTGCAAAAGCAGAAGGAGAGGATGAGGTATGTAAAGGCCATTTCCCAGGCCAAGCAGGGAGAATGGATGAGATGGGAGAGTGTGGAACAACGCAAGATTGGCTGGCAAGACCTATGGTCAATGGAGCAGAGCAGGATCAGTTCCATTATCAGGTCAACATATGATGTTCTCCCACCACCACAGAACCTAAACCTCTGGGTAGGAAAGGATCCCTCATGTCCTTTGCGTTCATCACCTGCAACATTAACCCTTTGCGGTCCATTTATTAATTCTGCGTCAGGCTTGCCAGATCTAATTAATTTTTTCACGCACAGTTAATTTTAGACGCGCTGTTTAAAAGTATTTTTTTTCACAGTCAAATGGGTTTAAATGGCCCTGCATAACAACAAAGCACTCACACGGCATCTCCAGCCCCGCCCCACACTTTCGTTTGCTATCGCTTTCACATATGCTACCAAATAAAAAATAATCATAATAATAGTCGTACATACCGATCAATCGTCTCCTGATGACTCGTTTTATCACCAAACTCCTCAATAATGCAATCCAAGTCATTATTTTATTGCTATAACATCTCAAAAAAGCTCTGCAAATGTCCGTGATAGCCTCTGTGCGCTGATACTGTACTCCCAGCTTGTTTCCATACGACCGCCCCATGCCAATGGGGTACTATGACTATTCATGAGATACGCCTTTTTTTTTTTTTTTATCGGCTTTTCTCGGCTCCTTTCGTTCCCACTCGGCCATTGAATGGTTTTCTCGGCTTTTTCCGTTGAAAGACTGACTTTTTGGCGTTTTTTGCGTTTTTAAAATGATGTCGGACAGGGTCCGACAAAGGACCTGGTGGGAATAATTGCAATGTCGGACCCAGTCCGACAATGGACCGCAAAGGGTTAAAGCACATTTTGACAGGATGTAAGGTGGCTCTTAGCCAAGGACGGTTTATTTGGCGCCATGACCAGGTGCTGCAATCTTTGGTCTTATCATTGGAAGACAAGCGTAACATGACCAATAAGTTGCCACCTGTTCCATCAAAACATAACACACAAAAGACAACATTCCTCCGCCCAGGAGAGCAACCACCAAGAAAAGGTGTTAAAACCAATCCTCGCCCAGGTCAACTGGAAGCTGCTAGAGACTGGAGAATGCTGGCAGATGTTGGTCAACGGCTTATTTTTCCACCTGAGATTGCCACCACTAACCTTCAACCAGATATTGTCTTGTGGTCTGGATCAGCACGCCTTGTTCACCTGGTAGAGTTAACAGTGCCATGGGAGGATGCTGTAGATGAGGCGTATGAGAGGAAGAAACTGTGGTATGCTCAACTAGCCATTGAGGTGGAACAGCGATGATGGAGAGTCCGGGTTTACCCAGTGGAAGTGGGTTGTCAAGGATTTTCTGGCACACTCTACAACTCGGTTTCTCAGAGATACCGGATTCAGTGGCCAAGAGTTGAGTCGCACAGTGAAGAACTTATCTGAAGCAGCAGAGATGAGCAGCAACTGGCTGTGGTTGAGACGGAAAGATTCTGGCTGTGGATCTCAAGCACAATAGAAAGAAAAAAACGCTGATGTACGGGTAAGTAAGCTGGGCTGATGAGTGGGGGATGTTGGGGGGTAATGCTGGGACGCCAGCATCACCGTCGAGCCCACTTGAGGTGTCGTGGGCTAGTCGACGAAACACCGAGGATGGAAGGTGCCCACTTGAAGACCCCAGAGATGTACCCTACTTAGCTCAATCCAGACTGTTGTCATGCTGATGCGCTGGGGAGACCGCACTATGGTTAATCCCCGGAGCCAGCATCTCAGCCGTTGTGTGTGCTGATGTACTAGTGAGGCAATAAGCTGATCCCTGGAGCCAGCATTACACTTCAGCCATCAACACCAGACAGAAGGATATCTACATCATCATATGGAAGGAAGCGCAAATGGATGGAGACACATATGGATCACATTAGTTTACTGTGAAGCTACGTCTTAGTTGGTGCTTATCTTGGTGAGAGCCAAGTTCAAATCAGCATGAAGTTTTAACATCTACTCTCATATAATGGAAATCTTGAGGCAGCTTTCAGGATAAGGATTGTTCTGAATCAATTGTAATCAGACTGGATTTTATGTATCTTGTAAATGTACTGTTTAAATGCAACATCAAGGATTATATTCCCATTTATATGGGCCAGTATGTACCGTCTCACCTACCAACTGAGTTGCAATCCTCTCAGCTCAGCCCCAGCAAAAGATAGTTTGATAATTAACCCTTTGCGGTCCTATGTTGGACCAGGTCCGACATTACAATGTTTCCGCTGTCCGACATCATCAAAAAGACTTCAAGCACAGGTCCCTAGTCATTGTTTCTCCAGAAAAAGCCGAGAAAAGCTTTCAATGGCCAAGTGAGGCCGATAGAAGCCGAAAAAAAAACAGCGGCGGATCTGAGCAATATGCATCGTCCCTTCACCACAGACATAACAAGGACATAAACAAACAAGTTAGCTGCTTCCGCATCTCGTGCTCAAAGAATATCACAGACATTAGCCAAGCGTTTTGAGATGTTATAGTAATAAAATAATGACTTGGATAGTATTATTGAGGAGTTTGGTGATAAAACGAGTGATCAAATGATTTATCAGTATGCACGACTATAAAGAGATGTGTGATAAATACAGCTAACAAGGAGTGGGGTGGGGCTGGAGATGCAGTATTGAGTGTCCTGTTGATATGCAGTGCCTTTTAAACCCATTTTACTATGAATAAAATTACTTTTAAACAGCACATGTAAAATAAACAACTTGTGTGAAAATAAACTGGATCTGACACACCTGACAGGTGCTGAATAAATGGACCACAAAGGGTTAAGCAATTTATTCAATGGTGTTTTGTGTTTATTTTAAATGTTCTTTCTCAGCTGGAAGTCTCCATGGTTGCCATAGTGATGAAATGTTTATTTTTCATACACCACTGAAATCAAAGCAGTCGTGTATTGTGACATAACCCACAGAACAGGCCTAGCTAGTTAGTTAAAAAGGTGGCAATGACGCAGAATCCTTGCCAATGTTAAATTCAGACTGGCCGGGTATACCATGAATGGGGCTCTGAATGCATGCGAGTAACAATTTACATTAAGTGCCTCTAATTACTGTGTATTTACGTGGTGATTACTTAGTAAATACATGGGTATTTACACATGTTATTATGCACAGTTACAATGTACTTAATGTGTAAATCTTTTTGCACAATATATGTAAGTAAACAATTGTTTTAGAAAAGGGTTAGGGTTAGCATTAGGGTTAGGGTTAGGGTTAGCATTAGGGTTAGTGTTATATCAAGCCAAATAAATGACACATTAAGTACATTGTAACTATGCATAATAACAATGTAATTATGTGTTAGTGCACATGTGTTTACTATGTAACTATTATGTAAGCACACAGTAATAAGATACACAATGTAAAATGCTACCATCATTTATTTATTTAGATATATTACAATAGTTGAGGAATAAAAAGAAAGAAGTTAAATATTTGACTACTGCACAGCATGTGTTGAATCAGAGTTGGAGATGTCAGTACAGCGTAGCTCCTTCATTGTTCTAAGGCCATGTAAAAAGGTGTGGGCTAAGTGAGGTAAAGGGTTAACATGTTTCATTCAGAATTTAAGTGGAATACTAAATTGCACTTTGATAATAATTACAATTAAAAAAAAAAGTTTCCCACTGCTGGAGTTATAAAATGAACAATAACACCTAGCAAATTTCAATGCTTTAATTTAAATAAAATAATTATGATAACCAGAAATTGAGCATGAAGATAACAGCCTTTTACAGCTAACTGCTTAGAAACTCATAATGATATTTCCCTGCACTGGACTAATTTCCCGAATCACAATCAGTAATAGAAATTGACAGTGCTGGTCCAAGCTAGAGAACAGAAAACTAGGAAAGTTAATGAATGTATTAAATGGGTTCCAGCTGGGATGAAATCCTCCTGCAGTCTATCACAGGATTGTAGTCTCTAGAATGTTTGCTAATGACATTGCCTTCCTTTGATACTACCCTGGTACTATCCACTATTGTGTTTTTTTTTGTTTGTTTGATTGTTTTTTTCATATCAAGTCACATTTACATGATTTATAAAGTCATTAACATGATTAATCCAGCTTCGTCAATACCCTGCAACAGCATTGGCTGGTTTGCAGAGTTCACTTTCCACTCCCACCTCAATTAATTTCACTGTAAGCTGCAGGAAACACATTGTCACACAAACACACCTTTGATCAGATCAAGAGTTCAGAGTGTTCCAGAGATAAAGAAATGGGGATGGAACAGAAGCAATTACTATGCATTTTGGTCAAATGGAGTCTCAGTGTGTTCAAAACTACAATAATTATACAAAATATATGCTATCATACTTTGCACTGCCTATTATTAGTCTAGCTTCTATCGTTTGGATGTTGCTGAGTTGTTATTTACATTACCCACGCAGGCTGTGTAGGAGAAAGCACATGTCTAATTATCAGACTCTTCATAACATCACAGGATCAACAGTGTTTTGCAGCCTTTTATATGTAAAGTGATATAGCTGTGGACAGTCACACTACAAAGAGGGAGTTCTGTACTCCTTCCGAAATGTAAAGAAGAAGCATTACCTCATTGTGTTTGTCCCAGCAGAGCCAGGTTGCAGTCTATTGAGGTCATGTTGGGGGATTGATTGGTGTGCAGTGCTCTGATGCATTGTCATTCATACTTACGATGTTCAGAACCTAGCGGTAAAAAGAAATGCAGCTGCCAGACATGTGACCTTTCAAAAGCAAAATACCACAGCAAGGGAACGAGGTTGCCAATCATATCAAATAACATGAACCCAAACTGTATGTTTATATAAAGTGAAAACTATTTACACTTGCAGCCTATTGATTGCACCTCTTGTTTCCATCTTTCCCAGCGCTACATTTGCCGCATGGGGAAGAAATCACAAAAATCTGACATTTTCCTTTTTTTATCAGTGGCTCCTTGGCATTTCAGTAGAACAATGTATCTATCCACTCTGAACCCTTTGCTTGCTTTCAATAAATATATTTTCACAGGTGATTTGAAATAGGAAAACAGTCTTATAATGTAATAGTTGCTCTTTGGGGCAAACAGTGCAATTCAAAACAATTATGCTAGAGTAGGCTGTGACAGAATGATCTGTACCTGTTTCCCCCCAAAAGAAAATCACACCCCCAGCTGTGTCAACTAATGGTACAGATTATTAAACAGAGTGAAATTAATTACCAAAACAATGGCATCATAACAGGGTTTCCAAAACATTTACATAGGTAAGTCGACAATTGTAACAAATCCCTGTTTATTGTATTTATTATTATAAAGCTTGCTATTAAAATACAAACTTTGTTTACAGTGATTGTAGCAAGGCTGGCGCGTATCGAAGGGTGTGAACACTTCCTACAGCACGCAGTGCTGGATTGCTTTTCAACAAGCTAAAGAAACACAAATCAATATAAAGAATACACAAGAGTATTTGCCTGGCACTTTGTGGTGGCAGTGGGGTGTGGGTGCGTGCCAGCCGGCAGCTCATGGGATCTATCATGACAGTTTCAAACAGGCACGCAGTTCAGATACTTTGCTTGCACAGTGGAATATCATTGGTATGTTTCTCATCAAAGCGAGTGGTCTGGATCATTTGTTTTTTTACTTTAATCAGTTATCTAGTTGTGCCTTTTGTCCTCCCGCTGCCCTCATGGCGGAGGTTGTGTGCCTTAGGCAGGCTATGATGGCTCGTTAGGTAAAGCTTGCTTTTGTTCAAGTTCAAAACAATGACCCTGTTAACCATCATTCTCCAGATCTGCTCCGATGGTGCTAGAGTCCCTCACAATAAACACATTTTAGCTGGAAGAGAAATTAGAGATAGAATACTTCCAGTAAACGGTTTGTCCAAATGTAAAAACACTTGGCATGGACCTTTAGCACAAATAATATAAAATATATTAATCTTGTGGGTATATGAAGACTGTTGGTTTGCTTTTGAAGTTATCTTTGACTATCTTTGAAGCTATCTTTGACTTACTGATTATTATTCTGCCAAAATTCTGTGTAACTTAAATGCAGTTTTCCAGAGTGGTGTTTCCAGCTTGCCACCTTGACACATGCCTGACGCCACTGTGCTGCACAAACGTCTTCAACTTCTTTGAAGTAGAATAAGCTCTCCCTGCTAAGGTAGTGCAAACATTCGCTTCTCCTTTCCCATGTGATGCTGTGCATAGATACATTAAGAAAACAGGATCAAAATGATCCAGATAAAAGTCATCTCGATCACAAAATATAGCATTACTTTTATCCCAATTACAAGTTTTGAAAAACTGACCCCAGGAGATCCCATGCAGGCTTCTTTTTATAGAGTTAAACATGGGCTAGAAAAGCTTTTCCAAAGCTGATTTAGAATTGATGCTTTTTAATAATGCAACTTCATTATGGGTTTATGTCCAGCTGCATCGCAGGCTATTTTTTGCAGTGGTTGCCATTTGAGTCTGATAGGCTGTCTGCAGTTGTCTGCTTGTTCTGTATTTTATTGAACAGACAATGCATTGCAAGAAAGGTATAGTTTGCTCCATATCCATTTTGTAAACTAAACATGTTGCCTGACAAATTACAAGCTGCAACTTTCCATATGTTATTTGCATTATTATAAGCTGGTTTGCAAGATGAGCGGTTGCGGTGACAAGCCCAACACTGAAGCTCCCTGAGTCTACGTGGACATACACAGCTTTGATTAAATAGGGGAGATTGTAATGGATCTCCTCCTAGTAGCTGATGAGTTAGTAACACAAACATCAGCAAAAGACATGGGCTTACCTCTCGAGTACAAAGCATGCTCTTTAGTTAGTTTAGTTGAATGGTAAGAAGTTCTTTGTAACAGGAGGTTATCGGATTGGCGTCCAGCCCTTGCCTTTCCATTCAATACAATGGGCAGAGATGCCAATTCATTAAAAAGGTGTCTGCCAGTCTAGTCAACATTATTATATTAATCTAAATGGCCTCCTCTCATTCGTAACTTTCATTTAGTTCTTATAACATATCTTTAAGATATAATGTATAACCATATATTGCTCTAAATCATCACGGAAGCTAGACTGACTGGCTGACACATTTTGAATTATACAAACAGCTTTCAAGAAGGGAGCATCTTTTATTTTTCTTTCCCCTACAGCTAAAGAATAAACAAAGGCAGAATGCACAGATGGCTAAATTCTGGAAGCGGTTCTTAGTATAATATTAAGCACTGGAACACAGCAGATCTAAGATTACTCAGTCAGTAAATGACAAACTAAATATTTCACTATCTCAGAAGTTAGTTTAACACACTGTCAATGGCTTTATGGGAACACACAATGTGTCTAGACCCTATCTGAGTATTAACAATATTTACAATTCTCAACCCTCCTGAATCTGTTTCATTAAATATTTGTCTTCTCAGACCGTGTATCAAATTAATGCAGTATGATGTTTTATCTCTTTATCTTTCCAGTCTTCCCATTTTCTTTCAGTAAGTTACATTTTTTCAGATACATTATTTTATACAATAGATTTAACACAATAATATTATTATTATTATTATTTGTTTATTTAGCAGACGCCTTTATCCAAGGTGACTTACAGTGACTAGGGTGTGTGAACTATGCATCAGCTGCAGAGTCACTTACAATTACGTCTCACCCGAAAGACGGAGCACAAGGAGGTTAAGTGACTTGCTCAGGGTCACACAATGAGTCAGTGGCTGAGGTGGGATTTGAACCGGGGACCACCTGGTTACAAGCCCTTTTCTTTAACCACTGGACCACACAGCCTCCTGAATATGATAAGATACACTAGATAAACAGTATATTAGGGGCAAACGCTACACTGGCAGTTAATATTATTTAATAGATAAAGATCAGCATAAGCAAATTATAGCCGTAGAAGAATAAAACAAAACATAAACTACACCCAGTGGATGTCTAGAGAGACAGCAAGATCAGCACTGAGCAATCTCCTTGTGCTCTGTCTTTTGGGTGAGACATTGTTGTAAGTGACGCTACAGCTGATGCATAGTTCACACATCCTAGTCTCTGTAAGTCACCTTGTATAAAGACATCTGCTAAATAAACAAATAACAATAAAAGTGTAGAGTGACTGCGAGATCAGCACTTTGGACAGCAATCAGTGGAATTGTAGCGAGACAGCAAGATCAGCACTCTGGACAGTGAGCAGGGACAGTGTAGAGAGACAGCAAGATCAGCACTCTGGATAGTGAGCAGGGACAGTGTAGAGAGACAGCAAGATTAGCACTCTGGACAGTGAGCAGGGACAGTGTAGAGAGACAGCAAGATTAGCACTCTGGACAGTGAGCAGGGACAGTGTAGAGAGACAGCAAGATCAGCACTCTGGACAGTGAACAGTGACAGTGTAGAGAGACGGCAAGATCAGCACTCTGGACAGTGAGCAGGGACAGTGTAGAGAGACAGCAAGATCAGCACTCTGGACAGTGAACAGTGACAGTGTAGAGAGACAGCAAGATCAACACTCTGAATCCTGTTAGAGACTAATAATTATTACTGTGACCTTCGAAGAGACAAAGAGGGAGTTGAAACATTATTCCATTGCTGCACAAAGGAAGCAGTTTCAACAAAAAAATGTGATATGTTTTCACTTCTTGTTTCAATGTTCTTCACTGCTATTTAATAATTCCCCTCTAACTAGTACATATTTATAAACATTTTTGGTCCAGTTTGATCAGCTGATTGTGGCACTGGCTGGAAAAAATCAGACTTTGCCCTGTGAAGTGTTTTTGGTATCATTCTTTGCCCTGAGATTATTCGTGAGTCACTGACTGGTGTCAGACAAACATTCAGGTGTGGTTTCATTAACATGTTTTAGAATATTGTTAAAAAATAACAATGTTAAACTGCCATTGTTTACAGTGGCACAGCAGGAACACCAACAGTGTAGCAGTGAAAGGATAAATATACTAATACACTTCCAGATACATGGGGTAATACCAGCCTTATTTCTGTACAGTTAGCTGCTTGAAGAAAAAAAAATTAAAAGTTGTATTGCTATTCATGGGATGTACATTGGACAATGCTGCCATATTGAAAACAAGAAGAAACTACTTCTGGTAATGCAGTGAGTTACTTTACTGCTCAGTTTGGCTGTAAAACCTGTGACCAGAAATGGGATCTTGTTAAAGATGCCAGTGTGACAAATGTCATAAAAAATTCCATAACCATCTAATATAAAGAACACTGTGGAAGTGCATGAACACCCCCATGTTAAATCTGGAAAGTCAGGTTTCATGTAAATGCACATTGTGTGATGAAAATGTGTTCTGGAATGGATTCTAACAGAGTTGAAAGAGTGTTCTGGAATGGATTCTGACTGTGTTTAAAACATGTTCTGGAATGGATTCTGACTGTGTTGAAAATGTGTTCTGGAATGGATTCTGATTGTCATGCTTGCAAAGGTTATGGACCCAGTAATATAGATTAGTCAATAAGATACATTCTTAGCCCAAAGACATTAAAGTAATGAAAGTATAGAAAAACAGCCTCTCAGTTAAATATACACTACCACATGTAAATAAATGAATTAACAAAACAAAATTAACTTTATACTGATACTGGATAGCAGAACTGTTTTCATAAACAATTAGGTTCTCATAATACACTAACTTACAATTCCATATGTGTTGCATTCATGACTTTCTAATTCTCAAGAGCTTGCATCTGCATCTACTTAAAAAAACAGAAAAGAAAGGAGATTATGCTTCAGCATTTAGTCAAATGTAGAAACAAGCAGTGCTTAAGGTATTGCCTATAAACATTAAATCTACAGTAGTCATAAGTGAAATTAGCAAGAAATGTTTAAAGTCATGCACATGCTCAATTAAATTGCCTCTCTGTATCATCGCCTGCTTATCTCTAATTGGATGTCATCCACAATGAGCTTTCTCGTACTGTAGGCTCTTGCTTATAACGTTTGTATATCAGCCTTTGCTCTCCCCACATCCCAGAGTTATAGTTTGCTGGTAGTTTGAACCCATAAATTGGGAACAAATCCTGTGTACACTTTTATTAGCATCAGAAGTGTGCCACAACCTTTATAAAGCTCTTCACAGTCAGTGCAGTTGTTGACGACTCATTCTTTGAAAGTAATTAAGTTCAGATATGTCCACACCTAACTGGCTAACCTTTTCTATCACCTCACAGATAAAGAGTAAAAAATAAAAAAATAATTAAAAATAAGACCTCACCAAGGTCTGACCCAAATCCCTGTTATCCTGTGCAGATAACGAGTTCTTCAGCAACCTCTGCCTTGCACTTGTTGAATAATATCTCACATTCTGGGATTAATTACTTTTTAGATGGATAGCATATCAAATTATTTTTTATACAACTCTATTTCGTTTTCCTACACCTACAGCACTGGTACATTACTTAAGCAGACAAAATGATCTAAAAAACATTTTCCTTTGCTTTTTTTGTCTTCAGCGGTGCAGTTTTATTATGTAGGTCATTAACATTTCAATTCTGTTCTGTTCAAGTAAAACAACCCCTTTCCATTTCTTAAAAAGGAAAAAAGAAATAAGTGGGCTTGTCTGTTAGAATTGCAGTGACAAATAACCGTAGAAGATGAACACCCTTATAAAGCAGACTGAACGTAAATCCTGATGTTGTGAAAATTGAGTTCTGGTTTCCAGATCTCCATGTTGTGTGTTTGCTTCATTCCTAACATCTCTACATGAATGTGTGTTTTTAAGAAATAGTATGAAATACATTGCATTTGAGGCCCTCATTTTTTACTACTGAAAGAAACACAATTAATTGGATGTTGCTACAATATGAGGGTAAAGCTGCTATTTCAGGGGACCTTCTCTGTGGTACTGCCTGGTACTGCCAAAATGATTTTCTTCCTTCAATTCAGAAATCATACTGGGAAGCTGTCAAATACCTGTTTTGATAAACAGCCTGATATGAACAATGCTGCTAAAGAAGTCAACAGCAGGCAGGAGTATATAGGAGTGGTCTATACAAGATGTCATTATTGTATTAAGGATTAATATCAGGCACTGACGTTTATTTATAAAGTGACCAGACAGCTTTAGTGTTCATTTTGACCATGTTTTTTTTTTCTTTCTTCATAGTAAGTCTAGGGAAGTACTCCTCCCAGGATATTATTTAAAACATGTTCATAGAAAAATACAAGTTTTAATCATGTCTTATTCGTAATCAGATAGTTCCTCAGATAATTCCTCATAAATTGTGATGAATACTTTAAACATTAAACTAT
Organism: Acipenser oxyrinchus oxyrinchus; assembly: GCA_030684275.1. NCBI lineage: Eukaryota > Metazoa > Chordata > Actinopteri > Acipenseriformes > Acipenseridae > Acipenser > Acipenser oxyrinchus. The sequence continues at coordinate 56,003,402 of CM060253.1, forward strand.
TTGGCACAACCCCAATTTACTACAGATATCTGTATTTCATTTCATTCTTAAACAAATACATATGTGAATGACTCATCAGTAAAAGCTCTGTTTCTAACTATATATCATTACCTTGCTCCATCCACCTTGCTGTGCTGACAACAGCAGCAACTTTTTTAGGAATGTAATGAAAGTGTCCCTGACAACATATCATGGTTTCCAGGATACCACAAATCATTTAAACAGTTTTAGAAAAGTACTTTTATATATGAGTGGTTGGAGCATAGCTGCAGTGACCTGGTTGTAAACCAGTGTATGGGGAGTAGATAAGACTCTTCCATTGATACCCGCAGTGTGGATTTCTATTAAAAGACATGCATTTTGTTATCTACAAATATAGGAATATATTGAATCACATCCACAGCTAACAGAGAAAAGCAGGATGGTATAAGCAGAGAATAGTTGGCAGCATGTATTTCTGTATCCAAGACTTCTGTACCAAATTACTAGTGTTTTAACTTAGGGTCGTCCTAGAAAGCATAAGCCTCTGTAGATTTTCACTCTCAATATCTATGAAAAAAAGTATAAGCTGTAAAAAATGATGAATGGTCATGTATCACTAACAGTTCAACTGGCGAGGCAAGAAAATAACATGCGCCTTTGTTAGTTCCCTTCTTAGTTGCCTGTCCCCAATTGTTGTTTTCTGTTTGCTTGATCCCATTAGAACTATCATGTTTCCTCTATTCAACACCAATCCCTTTTGACAGAAACATGCAGGTTTCTTCAGTAAGTATTGCAAATGTGTAAATAGTTAGGCTACCACCTTTGGCAAATCACCAAACATACATAAATATAAGTTTTAATGACCATAAACTAAAGTGGTGTGTCTGTAAAGTGGTTCTTAATTGGATAACATTAATCTATGAATTAACAATGAATAAAAGCACATTTCTGAATTTCTTAGTTGTTCCAGAAGTTGTTTTGTTGGGTTAGAGTAAGTGAATGAGTGAATGACTGAGTGAGTGAGTGAGTGAGTGAGTGATTCAAAAAGTGAGTGAGTGAGTGAGTGAGTGAGTCAAAGAGTGAGTGAGTGAGTCAGAGAGTGAGTGAATGACTGAGTGAGTGAGTGAGTGAGTGAGTGAGTAGGGGTAGGGGTACAAGGGACAGACAACAACAGCATTCACACCCAGTTACAAATGTAATCAATCAAAACATAATACAAAAAATACAAGATACAGGGCTTTTATATACAGTACCACTAGTAAATTATATGATTTCACTCTAAACACAGTGCATATACAATGCAGTGATGTATACATACATTATAAAAATAAAATAAAACAGCATTACACCAACAGGGACTTGGATTAATTAAAGATGTTTTAAAACTCATGAATACACTCAAGCAGTTATTAGTTAGCTTAATAAATAGCATGAGTATATGTAACTTTAATTGTCCACTAATGAAAAGTAATTTCTGGATTAGTGTGTCCAGGCTGGCTTCGTGGTGACGTCAGACCAGGAACAGAACAGCACACAGAGAGACAATACTGCAGGGTATGAAAGCGCTACGACACAATTTAATTATAAATAAAAATATTTTCTTACTTGTCTCTTTCCTCCTCTGGACAGCCCACCCTTTGTTTTTATATGTGACCCTGCTAAATCATGCACATTTGCCACAGCAAAGTGTCCTTGGGAAAAAAAACAACCCTTTGTTTGATACCACAGCAAGACAGAAGACAAGACAGAACATATATATGTTTTTGGCCATTATGCTCTTCCAAACTCATGTGGTTCCTGGCAGTTTGGAAAAAGGATTGATAGCTAAAGAGAAAGTAATTGAAAGTAAATGAAGCTCAGCACTCTCTCATCCATGACATGATACACAATGATCGTTCAGTTCACCACACAGCAGCTCTTCTTTCTCGTGTTCCAAGAATGTGCCATTTAATACCAAGCGATACACATGTATGCATGCTTCAGGATGTCCACTACACCATCTAAAACCTTAACAGATTCTTTGGTTGCAAGTGTGTCAGGCAGTGCCCTGCATCATTTGACTAATGGTTTGATTACCCCAGCAAGGAAGGAGATAGCACCAGTAAAGAGTAAGATCACATGATGGTGTGGGACTCACTTTATGAATAATTCTACAGACTGCACTGCTGCAGCAGATCTATTAGCATACCAGTTTTGCAATCCAGAAGATCATTGGTTTCAATTTGTCAATTGCTTATTGATCTATAAAAGTAAAGGCCTGTTTGCATGCACAGGAACAGAGAAATCTGAAGTTAAGGCTGCAGTAGCCCACAATCAGATTCAATTGGACAATAATACACAATTCATCCAGAACTCTGAAACACTTAATAGTCCAATCTGGCTTAAAACTGCTGGGAACTTATGTTGAGCAGAGAAATGGTTCAGCTAATACCTTCATCTACTGAAATGTTTGCCTGAATAAACTCTTTGTGCATTGTACTTCAACAGAAAGAAAACTGTGAGGGCAGTGAATCAACAATCCCAGTAAATTGTATTTAATAATATTACCTCCACTTCATGTTGTCCAATGTGAAAGACACATACATGTTTGATTTGTAATAGTATTTTTTTTATAGTAATTACAGATGTTTTACTGCACTTCTGCATCCAAACATTCCTACTTCAAGAGATCAGATGAAGGAATGCAGCTACGTTGTAATGGCTTGGCAGTGTTTTATATTTGGTAAGACTTACTGGAATTATCTTGTAATTGCTATGTCCTTCAACGGTAATGGACCTCTACTTTGAATGATTGACTGTGAAGAACATTCATATACAGTTTTGCAAAGATCTGACTAAGAAAATTCCCTGCATGCTTCAGAAACAGTCAATGAAAGTGTACATGCCACAATGCCCATCGGTAATCATTTATCTTTAAATTAGAATATAAAAGATGGTTTTTACTTAAGTGCATCCTTGCCATCTAAATGTCATTACACATACACAAAAAAACAGTTCCTGTCTCTTCATCTTTACTAGGTCACTTGCTGGTTTCTTTGATTCAAAACCAAAATGGAGATGAAAAAGCACACATGCAGGCAGTAGAAAAAAAGAGTCTGAACCTCAGTTACCTTTTCTATTCTGAGCCCAGCATTGGAATTCCTACAGAGAGATACAGTCTCCAAGGGAAACCTGCTGGTTTCAAGACTGTCACAAATCTTCCATTGCCACATTGTCATGGACATGATATATAGAATGATTTGAGAGATGTCGTGCAAAGATCCCTTGCTTCTATTCTGGGATGAATCGAATCCAGGAATTCTAACCTCTTTATATTGTTTTAATGCATTATAAAATGTGAGACAAACAGAACTGTCCCTGGACTCAGAAAAAGCACATGATTACACTCTTTTGAGAGCTGATTGCTTCTGTTAATAGGTACTGAGAGGGTGCTTGTAAATTAATGCAGACCATTTAGACTAAAGTAACATCACACTTCATAAATACAGTTTTCCCTTTGTATCTTGTATCCTGCAATGTAGAATACGGAATGTATTTTTGTATTTTTATTTCCAAAAGCTTTAACTGTTATTGGCAAGTGACTACACCTTTAAATCAGTGTGAATAGAAATATTTCTACAAGAAGATAATTATTTTTTGTTTGTTTCATATTTGTTCATTTTTATTTTCTTAGCTCTGTTTCTCCTGTACTTTTTTAGCTAGAATACAAAACACTGTTAAAAGTGAAGATCTGAACCACAAGAAATATTATTTTTCACTATCTAATGGTAACATTGTGTAATTGCAGCAAGGGTCTGAGATATTTTCGAATACACTACACGATAACTTGTAAGCTATTTTTTATATACAGTATGCGTTGGCAAAAAAAATTAAAAATCGTATTTCTTAAGGCAGTGACCAGTCAGTTGATGCAGATGCTGAGTCTTTCAGAAGCCTAATTAAAGTTTTCTTCTTGTTAAATATTTAACTTCCAGAATGGAATTATAGCGAATGACAAATATTTGTTCTTTTGTTAATTGGCTAGCTTAGAGCATGCAAATGGGATTCAATGTCAGACTTGTAACGAAGCACTGGATGTGCTGGGTGACTCTGGGTGTAAATAATAACAAGAGTGCTGGAGCCTCTGTGGCCTTGTTTGAATATTTACTGTGAGAAAAAACACCTCTTAAAGTTTCCACAGGAGTGTTTACATAAAAATAGTGTTTTTTTTATTTACATGAATGAGAGTAGTTACACCTTGGTAACAGATGCAAACCAATTTCTTTGGTTTATGGTCAATGCAATGCCCATGTTTCCACAAGGTAGAACAGTACCAAAGGTAAATCACCTCTGTACAACAGAGCTCTGATCACCACACATGTTCAGTGGAAAATCACCTCTGTACAACAAAGCTCCGATCACCACACATGTTCGGTGAAAAATCACCTCTGTACAACAGAGCTCTGATCACCACACATGTTCAGTGGAAAATCACCTCTACAACAGAGCTCCGATCACCACACATGTTCAGTGGAAAATCACCTCTGTACAACAAAGCTCCGATCACCACACATGTTCAGTGAAAAATCACCTCTGTACAACAGAGCTCCGATCACCACACATGTTCAGTGGAAAATCACCTCTGTAAAACAGAGCTCTGATCACCACACATGTTCAGTGGTAAATCACCTCTGTACAACAGAGCTCCGATCACCACACATGTTCAGTGGTAAATCACCTCTGTAAAACAGAGCTCTGATCACCACACATGTTCAGTGGAAAATCACCTCTGTACAACAAAGCTCCGATCACCACACATGTTCAGTGGAAAATCACCTCTACAACAGAGCTCCGATCACCACACATGTTCAGTGGAAAATCACCTCTACAACAGAGCTCCGATCACCACACATGTTCAGTGGAAAATCACCTCTACAACAGAGCTCCGATCACCACACATGTTCAGTGAAAAATCACCTCTGTACAACAGAGCTCTGATCACCATACATACGTGTTCAGTGGAAAATCACCTCTCTCCTCCACTGCCCATTCCTTTTATACAGATTTGGTCATGCGACCAGGCCTGAACCCCAAGCACAGTTTGCAAAACACAAAATAACCCTTAACGATCACAAAGTTTGGACTGATGCTAAAGTTATTGCTGTTTTTATGTATTTGGTGGGAAATATATAATTTTAAACTGCTCTGAAGTGGTGAGTGGATGAAATTGTGCTGGCTCAATTAATAATGAAAACACAATAAACACAATACATTGAAGTGATTTTACTTACACATAATTGAGAAAAAAAGTTACAGTATTCAGGGTCAATCACCCTGTCACACACTTAGGTTTTTTTTTTTTAATTTCATGATTTTGAACAAAAAATAATAATTTACAGTAAAAGCCCATCCATATGTCATGGCATTTATAATTGTTTAAAGAAATAGGAGCACGCTGAAAAAAGCATGTGCAGCAAAGTTCTGTAATCACGGGGTACTAAAGGCCTTCGTCAGTGCAGTACAAACAGTACTGTACTCAATAGCACAGTAGACACGTATTCCCTATTCACACTCATAAAGTGCATAAAGTGGGCTGGATATCTGCAGAGCTCATGGGATAAACTCATTGTGGTGAATCAGTGTTGTAGGTTCAGCTGTTTTAGTGGTGCTCTTTTTACACTTGGCATGGTATTTCCCCTCTCCCTGTGATCATTAGGTGTAAATGGCACACAATGTTTTGAGAGTGCAGACGTGACTGGTAGAAGGTCACCTACTCCAAATTCTGAAAAGGTAGCAGCGAGAATGCAAATAGCAGCTGTTAAAAGTCAAGCACATCATGAGGAGGATAAGTTGAGCTGGAATGCTGCTTTTCAAAATTTCCATCAACAGTACAAAATACATTCTCTTTTGCTATGCTTGTGTTGAATGCATGGTTTTGAAAGAAATAGACTTCATAGGAAACCACGATAGGATTTGGAAAGTAATATCTTCGTAGCAATTTGTTGTAATAGGGAATTCTTAAGATGAACTGTTTGCAGGCTTGTATCTATTGCTTTATCTGTGATTTCCTGGATTCAAGAGTGTCACAAAACAGCATTACTCATGTCAGACATCAGCCCCTGGAACTCCATTTCAACAAGCTTCTGTAGGAATAAAGACTGAAATGATGTCATGAGCCAAGGGTGGGCAGGGTGGTTTATTCCAATTACATATCCATATATTCTGAGTACAGTACTAATAATTCTAAACAGAACTTTGACAGAACAATCAAAGATTCCATCTGTCTGTTTGATAATAGACCTCAAATGTAGATCATTATATACCTGCACTTTAACACTCTTTGATGTTTCTCACTAATAGACCTGGGGTTGGCCATCTGATCCATGGAATATGAATATTCTGAGGAAATACATTATTAGCTTATGAAATTCTGTCATGATTCCAGCAACCAGGAAATCTCATACACAATATCAAACAATTCTGATTACCAACAATTCAATACATGCATAAATAAAATCAATATAAGGCTACTGAACAAGCCGTATAGTACGGTACAGTGCAGATCTAAAAAGCCTCACACAGTAGGAGAAATATTTCCATTCACCTCTCCACTTTTCTTCACAAACATCGAGGTAAGCAGTAATGCATGTAGAATTGCAGTACCAGCTAATATGCATCTGCTTATATTTAACATTTAATGACAGTAATGACTATTTTGGAAAATTAAAATTGATTAGCAATTATTAAAGTTAATTAATATAATTAAAATAATAGGACACTAGTATTTATGCAGCAGTCTGTATGTACTGTGTGACTTGAGACTGTGTGGGTGGATGTGATGGCCAGTTTGCCAAACAACAAGTAGATGGACAACATCAATCCAAATTTGAAGACCACTGGATTAAACAAATTAAAATGGACTGCCCTAACTATGACCTGCGGGCCTTGGCGTCGCTAGGAATCTTGCTTGTTGGGTTACGTGCAAACAAAAAACAATAAACAGGAAGCCAGTACTGATAATGGTGCACATACCTAACTGTATGATCATTAGCACTGTTCTGTCAACATGTTCAGTACATGCAGCCACATTGCAACACTGTAGCCAGGCATTGTCTTGAGTTTGTGCAAAAGTCGTGTCAGTTGCACATTTGTCATCTGTCAGAAAAGCTACAAGACCAGAATGGAACATTTTGCATTATTTATTTTGTTTGCAATCCTTCTCTGCTTCAGTTTTTTACAACCTCTGCTGTCTTTTAAAAAGGCAGACTACCATTAAGTGCTGGACAGGAGGTGCCTTTTGTATTGCTTCATTGAATTTCATTAACAACATTCAGAACCGCTTGTTTGGCCGCAGCTTGCACGAAGCCCAAGGAAAGCAGAAAAACTTTGTGAATAATGAAAGAGAATGCAGCGTGTGAGCATTTTACTGATGCTTTAGTGCCAAACACAAACACCTTAGTGAATTTATTCAAAGGTTCTCAGACCTGAATAGGCATGTTTCTTAGGATGGGTTGTGAGATGAGAATGCTACAAACCAAGGCAGCCTGCTCTGATTGTTTTTGTGATGTGGGGTTCTGAACTCTTCAAACCCATTGTGAGATTCTTTGCTTTAGAACCATGAGAACAGATTGCATGCATAGGCTCCAGCACCAGCACTCTCAGATATAAAGCTGTTATACAGGCATGGCCTCTTTCAAAGGATGCTGGTTTATTTATTGTGTTGTACTCTTTTAGAAATGAAAGGATGCTGTTGCCTTGATATTGTGTTTAATAAGATGCTATTATCCGCAGACCTAGAGTGCATAAAATCATATTAAAATCACCCTCATTATAAAATAAACCTCATTATACCATGCAAAAAATAAAATAAAAAATGTTCAAAGCATGCATTTTTTCTTTTTATAAGATACACAATTGCTTTAACTAGGGATAATTAGGAATGTGAAAATGGCAATATGGAGCCATTTAGAGGGTAATTCAACCTGTCAATACAAAAGTGAATCCTACAGGGTTTAATGTATCTGGACAAAAATGCAGTTTCCATTAACAGGGCTGGAAAGGAGCCAACTGTAATGGATCATTTCTCTGTGAAGCCCCAGTTTAAGTGATAATAACCCTGCTCAGAATGGATCTTTTCATAAGAATGTGTTTTTGGTTTTGCCCCATTTAAGTATACAATTGAATTAGCTGCAGTATGTTCGTTACAATTAATATGTTAGGAATAGGGTTTAATATGAAAACTATTAAACACCTAGTGCCATATTGATCAAGGTCCACTGTAAGTGCAATTAGCACAATTTGTTGTCAAAGGAAAATCAAACAGTTATATTACAAAACTAGTGACTTACCAAGGGCTCAAATTGTGGAAGCCACCATGCACCACCCCTTCTCATGAATATGCATCGCAGCATATAACCAAACTTGTATCTGTTCCAGTGCTGGTGGAGGAGAATGTTTCCATCTATTTTAAAACTTAGATTGAGGTTTAATTGGTTCGATGTAAATAATACACACATGCAGAAAAACACTTTAAATTACACCTAGAAAATGTAGTTATAAAAGGCAAAACAAGCAGCTATGCAGTTAGTAGGAAAAGCCATGCTGACAAGCATACATGTGTGCATACTCAAATTCACACATGATTAGTTACTAATATGTTTCCAAATGCAAAGAGTTGTCAGCGTTTAATATTCACATCCCACCCGATTATACATTCGGAGGAGTTTCCAGTCCTTTGTTGTTTTATTGATTCCTCTTGTACAGTAAAAAGCATTTATTGTCAAAGTTAGATCTAATGTAGATAAGTAAAAATGCTTTGTCAGAATAGATTTCTGCTTGCAGCAAAATCCATTAATCTTACAAGTTGGTCTTTTCATTTTCATTCTGAATGTATTTCCTATTCATCGTCAGTGTTGACTGCAGGCTTTAGTGTGTATTGACATTCATGAAAATGCAAGAATTTCTTCTTTACTAGTGGCATAATGCTAAAATATGGTGATAAATCTGTGACTGAAATGGTGCGAATTGTGATAAATGGGAGTTAGAAGAAAGAAGATTTATATCTCATAATTTTTCATTAGTTTAATGCTATAATGTTTATTCATGTGAAGGATGAATGTTTCTGAGAGCAGAGACTGTACAGGGCAAGGAAGCGTGAGCTCCACAAAATCATTTCAAATCTCCATCGCAGGATTAACTCTTAACACAACTCTCAGAAGAGGCTCTAATAGATCAGCGACACATTCTGTCCTTGTGTCAACCTTATCTCTTAAACTACAATGAAATGATATGCCTGTTTTATATCTTTTGTGTATTCTAGCTATTAATCAGTGTTAATTCAACATGTTCGGACAGGAGTGTGGGGGAAATAAATCTTAATGAAAAATGATTACCTATAGTTGAAACTATGCTATCAATGTGTTTAGAGAATGTTTTTTTTTTTATTCATCATATATATATATATATATATATATGAAAACAATTTTTTTTACAGCAATACAATGGAAACACACCTAAATTATATCATAGGTACATTGACGACATCTCTGGAATTTCCACCAACTCCAGTGAGGATTTAAAACAGTTCATTCAGTCAGTAACAAATTTCCACCCATCCCTGAATTTCACTTGGAACATATCAGAAACTGGCAATAGTATATCTTTCATAGACATTTCCATCATTGTTTTGAATTCCACCATTAACACCAATATGTACTACAAACCATCTGATTCTCATTCATATCTGCAGTATAACTCCTCACACCCCAAGACTTGCCGTGACTCGATTCCCTATTCACAGCTGTTAAGGCTCAGACGTATTTGCAGCGAAGATCAAGATTTATTCGCCAAAAGCGAGGAAATGTGCATGTTTTTTGGAAATTGTGGATCACTTACCACCCTACCAACAGAAAGATACAGACAATTGTGCAAAGAAACTTTACAATTTTACAACAAGACCCATCTACAGCGCCTATTTTCAAGACTCCCCCCTTGATGTCATATAGAAGAGACAAGAATATAAGAGAATATGTGGTACACAGTGCTTTATGTCCTTCTGGGAAACCTTTGAAAGGCACATATCCATGTAACAGACCACGATGTAATACCTGTAAATACATTCATTCTGAAACAGAGATTAGAGGCATTAAATCTTCATTCAACATTCATGAACATTGTAGATGTATCTCTAAAGGAATAGTCTACTGCATTATCTGCAAGAAATGCAACAAATTGTATATTGAGGAAACTAAAAGGCGTTTAGCAGACCGGTTTGTAGAACACATTACACCACTGCATTTCCAGTAGCCCGTCACTTCAACAGTGATGATCACACTGCTGAAGACATCACAGTCTGTGTGATCAATCAGTGCTATGGAACTTTGGAACCTCTGGGGAGTGGTGAGTGGGGAGGGGGGTGGTGAGTGGGGGTGGTGTGGGGAGCGAGGAGGTGGGAAGTGGGAGTGGGGAGTGGGTAGAGGGAGTGGGGAGTGGTGAGAGGGAGTGCGGAGTGGGGGAGTGGGGAGGGGGTTGTGGTTGCATGTGGGAACTAAAATAGGCTATACAACAAAAGCAATGGTTTTGTAAAAAGTTATTATGTAATATCAACAAAAATTGAGCACAATTAGGAAGTGCGCTATTAAAATGGTACTCATTTATTATGGAGTGCCATGTTATTCGGCAGGAACCTTGCACACCCCTTTATTTAAATCCCTAACAGACTGTGTCAGATGCTTCCAGCGTCGTTCAAGGGAGGGTGTTTAGTGTGGATGCCTTTCTAATTTATTATCTTGTATAAAATATATAAAACAATATATAACAAGGCAAGATCAGCCAAAGAGCCCATAGAGGTGACAGGGACAGCAGTGCATCTATGCAACATGTCTGGGGTGCATCGAGTTTGCAGTGACCACTGTAGTTGATCTGGTGTGAATGGTTTACAGGTTAAATAACATTTGAATTAATCTGCATTTATTATTCAACTAGGAATTATACAGATTCGATCAAACATAATCAATCTCGTTTTGATGTGCTGATGAGACATTTTTACTGGAGGGTGTTTTCTTTTTCACATTTTCCAAAGAGACTTATATAAATATATATATATATATATATATGTTAATATATATATATATATATATATATATATATATAGTGACAGGATGACTGGGCGGTGACGTCACGGCAGAAGCAGGAACAAAACAACAGAGAGGAGTTTGGTGAAGCTGAGCGTTTAATAAACAAACAGACAGAAAATAAACGGTTGTAACAAAACACACAAAAAACAGGACACGGCACTTACGCCAAAATAAATAGATACAAACAAAACTGACTATACAGACAAACGAACAAACACGGTGAGTGAAAACATATACTAGTTTTACTTTTTTTAGTTTCTCCTTCTCCACACCCGTTCTCCACTCACCAAACACCCAACCCCGAGTGAGTGAAAACATGCTGTTTTTATGCAGTTGTACCGTGACTCGATTGCTAGTCAATCATTCAATTGGAATCTCGGTACAACTGCACGTGAATTAATTAAGTGCACTCCCGTGACCACACATTACATTTTAACCAGCACGTGAAGTGATTTGTGCCCTCCTCGTGCCTAAATACAAATCTACATTTTTAAATCACACGTGAAACACAGACCCGTTTATATCCTGTGTACCGATGACTATACCCCAACATTTACACACAACACGTAACATATAATACACAGGGGGGGCACTTTGCCACAATATATATATATTAACACATCAATCTTTAGGTTGCACAGTGCAACATAAGCAAAATCTAGGATCTGAAAAGGTTACTGCAGTGTTTATATGCAAAGAAAATGGAATTAATCACAGAAAATAAATAACTGACATTTTGTGTTGCCTTATATTTAAGCTGTAGTTTAAGCATACTAATATTAATGCAGAGAGCGCAGAACATGACCGTGCATTTGGATAATACAAAGTCATCTAATACTATCTGCATGTGACTGTACCGCCATTACTAGAACTACGCAACCAGAAAGTGTGATATTGTGTTAGAATTGCTAATTGCCATTGCAACTGTTAGGTATATTGCCACCTGCTGTGTATCACAAATCATATATGAAATGTAAAAAAAAAAAAAAAACTCTATTTCAAGATTAATTTAAATGTTGTTGTTTTTTTAATGAACTTCCATGCCTATTATCGTTAAAATGTGTGAACTTCATTTGGTTGATAACTGTGTACTAAATAAACACAATTACTGGCTCATTAACAGCACAGCCACAGAATGCTACATTAAGCTCTGAAGCTGTTGGGTATCAGGGTATATAATGGTATGTTGTGTAAGGGGGGCTGTGTTATTGTAGCTCTATGCACACTCCCAGTGCTTATCTGTGTGCAGTAAAACAGGTCAGAACAGACGGTAATGCTATTGCGAGGCGAGGGAGATTAAACACAGAAAAGCAAGATAAACACAGAAAAGTGCCGTTTCAGAAAACAAACAAACAAAAATAAAAGATAATATTTCAAGGTCATTCCCCACTTGAAGACTGAATATGAATTTTGCAAATCAATAGTAATTTAAAGATTTTGGGTTAAGTTAAAGGTTATGATTCAGCTCAAGATTTGGGATAAAACTTGTTTTAAGGTTAGGATCAGGGTTTCCAGCCCAGTGATGCCAACTGGAATCACTGTTTAAGGGCTTGGATTTCAGTATTTGTGCTCAAAATAAACATTTGTCAACATTGGTGGTAATAAAGGCAGCTATTGGTTAAAATCTGGACCAATGGTAAGGGATATTAGAAAAAGGGGGCTTGCCTGGTCATGTGACTTAGAGTGCATGAACTGAAGGCGAGTAACTCCTCCTATTCTTCCAACTTTATTTCAATTCTTTGAACAGTTTTTTTTAAATGATTAGTGATTTTCCTGCAAACATGTTTGATAGATGTTTGTACCTAGTGTCAAAAAGTGTTTTATAACTTTCAAAATCATTTTGATTATTTTTATGACGCATGCACAAGCACTGCTGCATGCACCACAGTGCACCATATGATATTTGTTTGTTTTTCCATAAATGTGATGCTTTAATTTGTAAAACTGTACAGCAGCAGTGCTTTTTAGTTAGAGTATCATGTTTTATTAATATTTATGTATTCATACAGAGCTTTATACAAAGCGCTTTACATAAGTTATAAAAGAGTACAGAACAATTGGGATAATGAATGGATGTATTGCAGGTGCTAGGATAAAACATGGGCTAGAGGCAGTGAAGGTTGAGGGGCAATTTATATGTTGAAATATAAATTCTGACAGCAGGTATTTTCTGCAAAATATTGTGTAGTTACGTCTGTACTAAAGATAAGTTACATTTTTATCATTTAGATGGCAGGGATACCTACAAGTGTGTTCTACAGGAAAGCACAGACCAAATACATAGTTGAACCTGCAGGAGATCAGTCTGATGCTAGCACTGAGTCAGACGAGGAAAGGGAAAAGCAAACTCCAGATTATGAAGGAGGGAGTGAAAGTGCAGGTCAGCTACCAGATATTGGACTTGAGGTCAGCTACCAGATATTGGACGAGGTAGAAGTGAGTGATAATAATAATAATACATTTTATTTATTGAACCCTTTTCTCAGACCCAAAGCACTGAATGGAGAACAGAGTGATACTGAGGATACTGAATATGTACCTCAGCCAGAGCTGTACACTGACAGCAGCTCTGATCAAGAACAGTTCATTGACATTGGTGACATTGGTGACAGCAGACATTAGGACAGCAGTGTGGAGTAGTGGTTATGGCTCTGGACTCTTGACCGGAGGGTCATGGGTTCAATCCCAGGTGGGGGACACTGCTGCTGTGCCCTTGAGCAAGGTACTTTACCTAGATTGCTCCAGTAAAAACCCAACTGTATAAATGGGTAATTGTATGTAAAAAAAATGATATCTGTATAATGTGAAATAATGTATAATGTGATATCTTGTAACAATTGTAAGTCGCCCTGGATAAGGGTGTCTGCAAAGAAATAAATAATAATAATAACATTGGAGTAGGCAGGGTAGCCAAAAGTAAAAACAGCAATGTGAAGGAAAAACAGAGGTGAAAACATCCACACAAAATATGACTTTACTGATGAATTATCAGCTACAAAAAATATAAAAGAAAGTTCATAGTTGGTGTAAGAAATATCACAGATGTTCACAATGCATTATAGATTTAAAAATGTTCCAGATTTTGTAGCAAATGTAGATATAGTATTTTTTCTGAGGAAAATGTTTTAATTCCTCACCAACTACGCCACCCAGCTCCTGGTCCAGGCCTTGGTACTCTCCTTCCTAGACTACTGCAACTCCCTCCTGGCTGGCCTCCCTGTGTCCGCCACCCGTCCGCTCCAGCTCATCCAGAACTCCGCTGCTCGCCTGGTGTTCTCTCTGCCTCGCTTCTCTCATGCAACTCCACTACTCAGCTCACTCCACTGGCTCCCGATCACTGCTCGCATCCAGTTCAAGACTCTTGTACTAGCCTACAGATGCCTTGACCAGACTGCACCCAGCTACCTCCAGACCCTCATCTCTCCCTACACCCCCACTCGACCTCTCCGCTCCGCCTGCACTAGAAGACTGGCTCTACCGCCACTACTCTCCCCTGCCTCCAGAGCTCGCTCCTTCTCCACCCTCGCCCCGCAGTGGTGGAATGACCTTCCTACAGATGTCAGGACTGCCCAGTCCCTGACCACATTCCGTCGCCTCCTCAAGACTCACCTCTTCAGGAAGCAGCTGTAGAACTCCACGGTTTTTCCCCTGGGACACATATCACCCTTCCTTAAATGCGCTTTACTTGCTCTTATCTGCCCCCTATTTTACTGCATTTAATCCGGTACTTCAGAGTACTGTAATCTGCCAAGTGTTTAATCTGTAGTATTTTGTATTTAATTATATCCTAATGTAACCATCACTGACACTGTTATCTGCTGTATTATTGAATTGTATTTTGTCACACTTGTACTTGCTTGAACTAAAGTCATTGTATTCATCATTGTATTTATCTTGCTCTTAATTGTATTATTACTTGTACTGTGATTCTTGAAATGTATTTGTTTACGACTGTAAGTCGCCCTGGATAAGGGCGTCTGCTAAGAAATAAATAATAATAATAATAATAATAATAATAATAATAATAATAATAATAATAATAATTGTTGTACTTCATAAATTGTACAATGAGAATGATATCTTTGATTATAGATTGAATAATATATATATACAGTACTGTGCAAAAGTTTTAGGCAGGTGTGAAAAAATGCTGTAAAGTAAGAATGCTTTCAAAAATAGACATGTTAATAGATTATATTTATCAATTAACTAAATGCAAAGTGAGTGAACAGAAGAAAAATCTAAATCAAATCCATATTTGGTGTGACCACCCTTTGCCTTCAAAACAGCATCAAGCATCAATTCTTCTAGGTACACTTGCACACAGTTTTTGAAGGAACTCGGCAGGTAGGTTGGCCCAAATATCTTGGAGAACTAACCACAGTTCTTCTGTGGATTTATTCAGTTGCTTCTCTCTCTTCATGTAATCCCAGACAGACTAGATGATGTTGAGATCAGGGCTCTGTGGGGGCCATACCATCACTTCCAGGACTCCTTGTTCTTCTTTACGCTGAAGATAGTTCTTAATGACTTTCACTGTATGTTTGGGGTCATTGTCATGCTGCAGAATAAATTTGGGGCCAATCAGATGCCTACCTGATGGTATTGCATGATGGATAAGTATCTGCCTGTACTTCTCAGCATTGAGAAGACCATTAATTCTGACCAAATCCCCAACTCCATTTGCAGAAATGTAGCCCCAAACTTGCAAGGATCCTCCACCATGCTTCACTGTTGCCTGCAGACACTCATTCGTGTACGCTCTCCAGCCCTTCGGCGAACAAACTGCCTTCTGCTACAGCCAAATATTTCAAATTTTGACTCATCAGTCCAGAGCACCTGCTGCCATTTTTCTGCACCCCAGTTCCTGTGTTTTCGTGCATAGTTGAGTCGCTTGGCCTTGTTTCCACGTCGGAGGTATGGCTTTTTGGACGCAAGTCTTCCATGAAGGCCACTTCTGACCAGACTTCTCCGGACAGTAGATGGGTGTACCAGGGTCCCACTGTTTTCTGCCAGTTCTGAGCTGATGGCACTGCTGGACATCTTTCGATTGCGAAGGGAAGTAAGCATGATGTGTCTTTCATCTGCTGCAGTAAGTTTCCTTGGCCGACCACTGCATCTACGGTCCTCAACGTTGCGCGTTTCTTTGTGCTTCTTCAAAAGAGCTTGGACAGCACATCTGGAAACCCCTGTCTGCCTTGAAATTTCTGCCTGGGAGAGACCTTGCTGATGCAGTATAACTACCTCGTGTCTTGTTGCTGTGCTCAGTCTTGCCATGGTGTATGACTTTTGACAGTAAACTGTCTTCAGCAACCTCACCTTGTTAGCTGAGTTTGGCTGTTCCTCACCCAGTTTTATTCCTCCTACACAACTGTTTCTGTTTCAGTTAATGATTGTGTTTCAACCTACATATTGACTTGATGATCATTAGCACCTGTTTAGTATAATTGTTTAATCATACACCTGACTATATGCCTACAAAATCCCTGACTTTGTGCAAGTGTACCTAGAAGAATTGATGCTGTTTTGAAGGCAAAGGGTTGTCACACCAAATATGGATTTGATTTAGATTTTTCTTCTGTTCACTCACTTTGCATTTAGTTAATTGATAAATATAATCTATTAACATGTCTATTTTTGAAAGCATTCTTACTTTACAGCATTTTTCACACCTGCCTAAAACTTTTGCACAGTACTGTATATATATATATATATATATATATATATATATATATATATATATATATATATATAGTTTTAATCCATTTGTGGTCAAATCAAATGTTTTTTTTTTTCCAGATTTTGTTTGCAAATGTAGATATAGTATTAATGTTTTTGAGGAAAAACTGTTAATTGTTGTTTTGAACTTGCTACATTATACAGGCATGTTAAAAATGTCCAAGACACTTCAAGTGCCTTTTGTTAAACAAAAAATAAGTTATTAATAGAAAAATGTATGTGCCTTTTCTTTTATGTGGTCCAATGATGCCAAATGTACTCCTGTTGAATTTTTTAAAAAAAATATGCAGTTGCAAAAAAATGTCAACATTTGTAATATTTAAGGCATTTTAAAGTAATTTTATTAATGACTTATTTTTCTAATGTGTAGAAATAAATGTAGGCTGGTGAAAAGACACTGGAGGTGTGAAAATAAAATCAGCACAAGCAATACAATCCCTTTTACTATAAGCCTTGTGTAGCATTTTTTCATATGCAGTTTAATTTGCATTTAGTAATTACACACAAAAACGTTTTAATGACTCTTGCAATCAGTTACACATCTTTTCATGAAGGCAGAGGTTGACAATTCTTGCAATTCCTGACTAATAAGACATTCAGGTTCACTTGTGCTAATTTGCATTGTATGTTGCGCATTCACAATTGACAAAGCATGGAGGCTGTAAACTCAATAGCTTGAGCTGGCAATAACTGGCATTTTCTGTTTTAGCCTGACTACAATTTAAGAATCCTCTCTGTGGTGCTTTGCTTGTAGACTTGGTTTATGCATTTGAGCCACAGTATAGTGGAATATCCATGGTTGCTCATTTGCCTTTTTACCTGCAGTGGTTTCTGATTTAATGGCCTGCTAGAGCTATGCACTCTCTCTCCAGTGTATTTGTGCACATATGATAATGTGTTCTGTTTAGTGCATCTGCATGCACTGAAATTTTTTGTTTATTGTTATTTACTACAACTTGTTTACCATAAAACTGAGATGTTCATCTTGTTTTAGGAACTTTGAAGCCCCTAAAAGACAACCTATTGGACAATATTCAATAAGTTAAAATTAAAGAACTGGTTGTGACACCTGGATACTGCGGGCAATATTCCAGTAGTTGATTGAGTTGAGCACTATAAAGATAATGATGTCAGCTCTGCAAATAGAGCCCAGTTCTTTTGCCATTGCAGATAACTCAATGGACTGAACCGTGAGACTGATAATCACAATGGACACCTGTGTAAGACATGTACTCGGCACACCCTACAGTATCTCTCTCTCTCTCTCTCTCTCTCTGTCCCTCTCTCTCTCTCTCTCTCTCTCTCTCTCTCTCTCTATATATATATATATATATATATATATTGCATTTATACAGCGCTTTTTTTACAAAAGTATCACAAAGCACTGTACAGTACCACAATACATTTTTATAGCATGTCACACATACAACTGCTACAGTCAGACCATTTAAATAACAGTATACACATAATAATACTAAAGCAGCCATTTTAAAGTTACTTTAAAACCCACTAAGACAAGAAAATGTGAAATGAGTTTCTGTTGTAATTCGCCCTCCCGACCACCGGCAGCGCTGTGTAGGGCTGACCGTGATTGGATCAGGAGGCTGACAGGCGGCCATCTTGGCCCGATGCAGAACCACACGGCTGCCGAGTCCCATCATTCAATCAGCTGTCCTGTGCTCCCCGATTGGCTGGCTTGGGGCAGCGCGCTGGTTGCAGGGGTGGGACTCGTCAGTATTTAGGCAGTGAGGTTTTGCCATTCGGTCTCCCTGTCCTGAACTGAGACACGGAAGAGACGCGCTGTGCTTTTTTGTTTTGTTTTTATAACCTGCTGTAATCCACAGAATCCTGAAGCCTTGTGAAAACCTGGTGGATTACCGCAGTGAAGGAACCCAAGACTATCCTTTATCCCTCGGAAGGGAGCCAAGGGGCAGTGAGAGGAAACCCACTGCAGCAGCACGGAGAAACCCTGTGCTTTCTTTCTTGTTGTTTTGTTATGTAATCGCAACATTTTTATTTACTCTTTTTATTTAAAACCTGAGTTTACCATTGCTGGTATTCCAGGTAGTTTTTTTGTTTATTTTCTGCAATACTGGATTGTTTATTTTCTTTGCGTGTTTAAATAAAACCCTGCCCAGATACCATTGTTGGTACTGGGCTCCAGGACTGAATGTCACTTCTAGCTCATGTGTGCTGTCATTTCTGGTCCTTCCCTAAGCTCCACCCACAACCAGCTCACAGAAAGCCATTTTATAAAAGTGCGTTTTTAGTCTTGACTTGAAAACTGTAAAGGTCCCAGATTCCCTGACAAATGAAGGCAGAGCATTCCATAATTTAGGAGCTCTACAAGAAAAAGCCCTACCTCCCGTGTTGCTTTTGTTGACCCTAGGAATAACCAGCAGCCCCGTATCCTGTGATCTCAGAGTGTGGTTTGGAAGATATGGCGTCAGTAACTCCTGCAAATAACTTGGTGCTAATCCATTCAGGGCCTTGTAGGTTAACAGCAAAATCTTAAAATCAATTCTATACTGCACAGGGAGCCAATATAAAGAGGCCAAAACAGGGGTAATATGTTCACTTTTCCTGGTTTTAGTCAGAATTCTAGCGCCGGTATTCTGAACAAACTGCAAGCGGGATACCAGATGTTTTGGGACACCAAAAGAAAGTGCATTACAATAGTCAATTCTAAAAAACAAAGGCACGCATTAGTCTCTCGGCATCAGATACATAAATATTTGGTCTAAGTTTGGCTATATTTCTCAAATGGTAAAAATGATACTTCAGTAACTTCCCTAATATGAGTCTCAAATGATAGATCAGGATCAAAGATGACCCCCAAACTCTTAATTTCTAGTTTAAGTTTTAATGAGAGACTGCAAGGGTCGAGCTCATGTAATCCCACATAGTTGGTTCTGTGATCACATTAGCATAACCTCTGTTTTATCTGAATTCAACATTAGAAAATTCTGTGACATCCAATGTTTGATGTCTGTAAGGCAAGTAGCTAATAACACCCAGGCAGAAGAAATTCCTGGCTTTAGGGACACATATAGCTGGGTATCATCAGCATAGCAATGGAAGTTCACTCTGTGTCTGCGGATAATGTCACCTAACGGTAGCATATATAATGAAAACAACAGGGGACCTAGAATGGAGCCCTGTGGAACACCACAGACAACTTCCAATAATGCCAATTTTACCTGCCCAATAGAGACAAACTGAAACCTATCAGAAAGATAAAATTTGAACCAGGATAGGACAAGGCCAGACAGTCCTATTGTGCTTTCAAGACGATTCAGTAGGATGGAATGGTCTACAGTATCAAAGGCAGCACTTAGATCGAGAAGAATTAATACTGATGGAAAGCCTGAGTCAGAGCTTATCAGCAGATCATTCACAACTCTGACAAGGGCCGTCTCGGTGCTATGTGCAGCATGAAAACCAGACTGAAACTTCTCGAATATACCATTAAGAGTTTGAAATTTTTGTAATTGAATTGCAACAACTCTCTCTAGATTCTTATCTAAGATTGGTAGGTTGGAAATTGGCATATAGTTATTGAGGACTTTAGGGTCCAAATTGTGTTTCTTAAGCATAGGCTTTACCACAGCTACCTTAAGTGCTGAAATATACCAGAGGAAAGTGAACCATTTATAATTTTTAAAATGTGGGTATTAATAACACCAAGAACATCTTTTAATAGTTTTGTAGGAATAGGATCAAGAGAGCATGTAGTCGCACTCATAGTCAGTCCATGTAAGGTAATCAAAGAAAAAGCTCCCATAGTAGCTTTAATAATAATAATAATAATAATAATAATAATAATAATAATAATAATAATAATAATAATAGTCAAGGGTAGGACTATTAAGGGAAGTATTAATTAATTTATCTAGGGTAACAAAATGAAATCTAGCATTATTTTTATTTGTTTCAATTAAATTAGAATAATATGATGATCTAGCCAACGCCAGAGTCTTCCTTCATTGAAACAGGTGGCCCTTCCATGCGATGTAATGAACATGCAATGTAGATTCCCGCCATCTCCATTCTAGATTACTTCCCTCATATTTCATCTTTCGAGTTGTATCATTGAACCATGGTGAGCTTTTTTTTAAAAGACACTCTCCGAGTTTTGATTGGCGCTACAGTATCTAAGATACCAGTCAAGCTGGTGTTGTAGGTATTAACCAGCTCATCTACTGATGAGGACTCAGAGAGTGGTAATGAGCGCAATACATCAGAAAGCTTAACAGCAATTGGAGAATTAATTACCTGGGATTTAAATGTACAGTCCACGGTCTTTGTAGATACTGGCAGATTCACCTTGAAAAGAATGGCAAGATGATCAGAAATAGTAAAATCTAGGATTATGACGTTCCCACAAGAAATGACCAGATCTAAAGCATGGCCACGATTATGCGTAGGACCTTCGACATGCATGATATAACCTAAGGAGTCCAATATGCCTAAAAAATTCCAAGGAGTTAGAATCAGAATCAATGTCAACATGAAGGCTAAAATCACCCAATGAAAGAATCCTATCATATTTGACTGTCAATATAGAAAACAGATCCCCAAATTCTGCATTGTATTTTTTAAGCAGTGATTTAACCTGCAGTAAACTGTTGACACATTCTACACTTACAGGAATGACAGAATATATTTAAACAAAGGTGAAAATACTGTAGTATGTTCATTTTGGAGTAGGAAATGTGGTCGCTTTTTTAAACAGTACCTTTAATTATACAATTATTTTACCCCTGTTTCCCCCCTATTTGAAATATCTCTAGGAAGACAGAGGAACAATGGGCAAGCTAAGATCCTCCTGTCAAGCCAATCCTCTCTATTCTCCCAATACAACTAAACAATGGATGTTACCAAACTAGTTACAGCAGGGGGTGCTGTTGTGTGTGGAGCTGTTACAGCAGTAAACATCTCAAAAATAAGACCTCAGAAAATATTACAAATAAAAAAGGCTTTGCAGATAGGGCCATTAGTATGTACTTTGGATTATGACTGTCTGCACAGTGCTGCAATCTATTGTAATAAAGAACTCCAGATCAGACAGCTTTTAGTCCTGTCATTGGATTTTGAGTTGACATGTTGTGACAGGGTGACCGATGGTGTGGTGTAAAATGACAGACTCCAGTCCAGTTTTGCAATTAAGCGCCTGGTCTTTTTTTATTGTCCCTTTACCCCACGCAACCAAAACGCGCTCCAAACAAATAATAATTATAAATTAGATAAACAATAGGGGAGCCGGGATACACAACAATGTGTAACCCGACAAAATAACAAGAAACGGGGAGGTTGCAGTCCCAAAGTAAACCAACAACAAAACAATAGTCCGTCTTCTTTGTGCATCCAAGCACGGGAAAAACACGGGTAATAAAACTCAGCACTTCGGGTTGTCGCTCCTCCAGCGTATTCCCGAGCGTCCGTTAGTGCTCTAAAAAGACAAAGAGTAAATGGGTTAACAGGACAGTCCAATCCACAAAACGTCCGTCCTTTAATTCCCTTCCTCTGTTTCCCCACTCGTTAATTTTTAGTTTCAGTTTCTCTCTCTCTCTCTCTCTCTCTCTCTCTCTCTCACACATGCACTGTACCTTGCCAGAAGGAACAGAACCCCGGCCACGCCCCTTTTATGCGCCCGTCCGTCCCCATTGGTCAGCGAGGGCAACCGCCGTCAACCAATGCGTGATTGCCACCTCGCTTCCCGACCGGGTCTGTGACGTTGCGCACCGCGGCTCTGCCTGCTCCTCCTCCCCAGCGTCCTCACCGGTCGGGAGGGAGATCTAAAACAAGAGTTCACTCTCTCTTTGTCACATATCCCACCGCTCAGAGTGGAGCCGAAGGAACACTCGGCCAAACCTACCAACCCCATTACTCCCCCCTCCCGGGAAAAATAATCCGCATTTTGGTGATCTTTCCCTGCACGATGTACCATACGATACATATAAGGCTGCAATGCCAAATACCACCGAGTTATTCGGGCATTGCTATCCTTCATGGTGCTTAACCATCTGAGTGGGGCGTGGTCCGTGACTAGATCAAATGAATGTCCCAGTAGGTAATATCTGAGGGAGTGAGTAGCCCATTTAATGGCCAGACACTCCTTCTCCACAACCGAGTAATTGCGCTCCCGAGGAAGCATTTTTCTACTAATGTAGAGAATGGGGTGCTCCACCCCGTTAACCCTCTGGGACAAGACCGCCCCCAAACCAACCTCTGACGCGTCGGTATGGAGTAGGAATCTCCTGCTAAAATCTGGTAATATTAGCGCAGGAGCCTGGCACAGTTTTTGCTTGATGGTCTCAAACGCCCCCTGACACTCTTCTGACCACTTCACTAAATTTGGCGCACACTTCTTAGTGAGGTCTACCAGGGGATTGACCACGGTGGCATACTCGGGGATAAAGCGGCGGTAATAACCAGCCAATCCCAATAGCGACCTCACCTGGGACTTGGTTTTGGGGACCACCGCGTCCACCAAAGCCTGGACTTTGGTGGCCACGGGTTTCACCCGCCCGTTTCCCATGATAAATCCTAGGTACTGGGTCTCTAATTTACAAAACGCGCATTTCCTCAGGTTGGCTGTCAACCGGGCAGCCCTTAGAGACTGAAGGACGGCTGTGAGTCGACTTACATGCTCTCTCCAGGTGGAGCTATATATAACCACATCGTCAATATACGCTGCTGCATACTCACGATGGGGATGTAACACCTCGTCCATCAGTCTCTGAAAGGCGGCGGGCGCACCATGTAACCCAAATGGCATGGTTTTAAAATGGAACAGCCCATCCGGAGTTGAAAATGCCGTCTTTTCACATGAATCGCAGGTCAAAGGGATCTGCCAATATCCCTTCGTCAGGTCCAGAGTTGAGATAAACCTGGCCGTCCCCAGTCGGTCGAGGAGTTCGTCGATCCGAGGCATCGGTAGGCGTCGAACTTGGCGATAGCATTGACCTTTCGAAAGTCGACACAGAAGCGATTAGTGCCGTCCTTCTTGGCCACGATAACAATGGGACTGCACCACTCGCTTCTGGAAGGCTCAATGACCCCAAGTTCAAGCATCGCCCTCACCTCGTTCTGGGCGCCACTCCGCCCGGCTTTCTGGGATCCGGTAGGGCCTCTCCCGAACAGTGACCCTGGCGGAGTAATAACAGCATATTTGGTAAGGTTAGTCTTGCGGGCACATCAGAAAACACATCCCCAAATTTCCCGATCAACACACGCAATTCTACCTGCTGATCCGAAGTAACTGTTCCCCATTGAAATCTGGCTGGGGCTAGGGGCCTCTATGCAGGGTCCTAAGTCATCCTCCAGCTCGCCTGGGGCTATGAATAAGACCTCCCTTGCCTTCCAGGGCTTTAATAAGTTGACATGGTAAATTTCTGTTTTATTTCGCGATCGGGCTGTCTAATTTCATAATTTACTAGTCCTACTGCCCGTATCACTTTATGGCCCCTGCCATTTAGCACACAGTTTTGACTCCAATGACGGAAGAAGCAGCATTACTTTATCTCCTGGCGAAGGTTGAATTCGCGCATTAGTATTGTAATGCTGCTGTTGCCGATGTTGAGCTGATCTGAGATTGTCTTGAGCCAATCGACCAATTAAATCAAAGGCGATCCCGTAGTAGGAGCACATGCTGCACTACATTTTTAGAGGAGCTTTTGTGTTCTTCCCAACCCTCTCTCAACAGGTCGAGGATGCCCGTGGCTGCCGGCCATACAACAGCTCAAGGGGAAAATCCCGTTGAGCTCTGAGGCACCTCTCTCACTGCGAAGAGAAGGTAAGGAAGAAGAGTAGCCCAATGTTTCTGCTCCTGACTCACAAACCGTCTCAACATTTGCTTCAATGTTTGGTTAAAACGCTCCACCAATCCATCCGTTTGGGGATGATAAACAGACGTCCTGATGGGACGTATTTTTAGGATTTTGTACACTTGCTGTAGCGTTTTTGACAAAAAGTTCGTTCCATGATCAGTTAATATTTCTTTGGGAATCCCTACTCTAGCCATAATCTGACTCAATTCTTTCGCAATTGCAGTGGCACTAGTGGACCGCAACGGAACTGCTTCCGGGTACCGCGTTGCATAATCCACCATCACTAATATGTGCGTGTACCCGGAATCAGAAGGCAGCACTGGCCCAACTATGTCCATTGCAGCGCGTTCGAAGGAGTGGAGATAATAGGCAGTGGGACCAAAGGGCGGGCGCTTTCGACCGGTGCTACTCTCTGGCATTCGGGCAGGTAGCTACATATTTCGCCACTTCGGTGTAGAGTCCTGCCCAATAAAATCGAGCCAGTATTCGGTCCCTCGTCTTGTCAACACCAAGGTGTCCTGCAAAGGAGCGTCATGCGCCAGCCTCATGACCTCTGGTCGACAAGGCGGGGAACCATCAACTGTTTGACAGGCTGTCCTGTGCCGGGGCTAGGTTTACCCTATATAGTAAGTGCCCTCTACAACAAAATGAGGATATACCAGCGTCCCGATGCCGTCAACATCCTTACCCTCAATAGACCGAACCTGTTCCCAGCGTGCACCAGTGTGGGGTCGTTCTTCTGCTCCCACACTAGGTCCGCGCTTGAGGCCCACACGTCCGGGATATTGACAGGGGCTGGAGCAGTCTCTACCCTCGTGGGTCCAGTAACCTCGCCCGCCCGGTCACACTGTGTTCCCACCCCTTCGATTGGCGTTTGGGACCATCAGACCCTTCCCCGCCAGACCCCAACCGTGTCGGATCGATCGCCTTCCCACTTTTCCCTCCGTCTCTCCTTGTGTGTTTTCCTAGGACGAAAAAGTGGAGAAAACAGTTCTGCATGGAAAGGAAAAATGGTGCCAATTACTTCCTTTCCGGGGTCTGCCGTGTCTACCGTGTGGTCGAGGCTGCCGATACTTTTACTAAATCCTTATATTGCGGCCAGTCTCGACCCAGAATAATCGGGTGTGGTAACTTTTCGGCCACCCCCACTACCAGGTGGCGCTTTATCGGACCTACCGATAAATATACTTTTAGGGTGGGGTATGTCGCCGTGTCTCCATGGATACAGGAGATCGCCACCTGTCCTTGTGGCTGCCACGACACACCGCCGAGGAGAGCTGTCGAATCAAAGTTTGCTCACACCCGGTGTCCACTAACGCGTGGGTTTTCACCTTCCCCAGCATAACATCAACCATACACGGGCCCTCCCGACCATTTCCCCATTTCTTACCTGTCTCCGATGCCAGGTGACACGCAGCCACGTCGCACTCCATGGCTGCGGGCAGTACCTGGCGATGTGTCCCGCTGCTGGCACCTAAAACAGACTGGTGGGGCAGAGGGCAAGGGCGGTACATATTTGTCCCGCTGTTGGTATGACAGCGGGCGGGGAAACCATTCTACCCCAGCTGGGGGCCAACCTCTGCCGCCATGGTAAGGGGCGGATGGCCCAATGGGGTTGGTGGTCGGGCAGGTCTTGGTCGGGGGTTCGATGGTGGTTTGGCAACGGAGGGAGAGGGTAGTTCAGCAGGGTGGTGTGGGCGGACATTAGGGCGTCCTCAAAATTTTCGACCAGCGTCACGGCCTGATCCAGGGTAGTGGGGTTGTGCTGGCGAATCCAGGCTTGCGTTTCAGCCCGACCACATGGCAGAACTGCTCCATAACGATGGCTTCCCCATCTGGACCCCAGTTTTCAGGCTGGGGTTCAGCCATTGTGCCATGTGGTCGCACAACCGCTGCGCCACCACCCTGGGCGGGTGTTCAGTGGCGCGGAACTCCGGAACCTGACCGGTGGGTCTCCCCGTGATGTTAAGGCGGCGGAGGATAGCCTCTTTCACCAGGTCGTACTGGGCAGCATCGGCGTCCGTCATGGCCCGATGCGCGCTTGCGCTTCCCAATTAAGCAGGGGCCCAGTTGGCTCGCCCAGTACTCCGGGGCCACGCTGCGGTGGTGGCCAGCCGCTCAAACGCCACGAGATAGGCTTCGGGTCATCCTCCGCCCGTCATCTTCTGGGCCGGGCCGGGGCCACCATCACGGGCCCGCTGGCGCTGCCGACGACATCCCCATCCCAACCCTCTCGATGAGGGCTGTGTAGCGCTCCTCCCTCCTCCGTTCCTCGGCCTCCCTTCGGCTGTCCAAAGCCTCCAGGACCGCCGCCAATGTAGCTGGATCCATCCCACTTCTGACACCACGTGTGACAGGGTGACCGATGGTGTGGTGTAAAATGACAGACTCCAGTCCAGTTTTGCAATTAAGCGCCTGGTCTTTTTATTGTCCCTTTACCCCACGCAACCAAAGCGCTCCAAACAAATAATAATTATAAATTAGATAAACAATAGGGGAGCGGGATACACAACAATGTGTAACCCGACAAAATAACAAGAAGCGGGAGGTTGCAGTCCCAAAGTAAACCAACAACAAAACAATAGTCCGTCTTCTTTGTGCATCCAAGCACGGGGAAAACACGGGTAATAAAACTCAGCACTTCGGGTTGTCGCTCCTCCAGCGTATTCCCGGGCGTCCCGTTAGTGCTCTAAAAGACAAAGAGTAAATGGGTTAACAGGACAGTCCAATCCACAAAACGTCCCGTCCTTTAATTCCCTTCCTCTGTTTCCCCACTCGTTAATTTTTAGTTTCAGTTTCTCTCTCTCTCTCTCTCTCTCTCTCTCTCTCACACATGCACTGTACCTTGCCAGAAGGAACAGAACCCCGGCCACGCCCTTTTGTACGCCCCGTCCCGTCCCCATTGGTCAGCGAGGGCAACCGCCGTCAACCAATGCGTGATTGCCACCTCGCTTCCCGACCGGGTCTGTGACGTTGCGCACCGCGGCTCTGCCTGCTCCTCCTCCCCAGCGTCCTCACCGGTCGGGAGGGAGATCTAAAACAAGAGTTCACTCTCTCTTTGTCACACATGTATACATGTTTTATTGCAGTTATATAAAGCTCTGCAAAGCTACTTTCTGGTAAATCATTTATTACAGCAAGACTTGTAATACAATCTGATGAACAAACATTTCCTAACCTAAAGTATAGCTAGTCCTATAGAAGTAAATATTGATTTTCATATCATAGTCTTATCAGGTCTGTTTACACACACACACACAAAAAAATCTATCGTCCCATAAATGGTGACAAATATTGATTAACTTAGTGAAAATGTTGTAATATAATGATTACTTCTTTGACATTTCTGTTAACATTTATTGATTTTTTTTATTCTTTTATTTTTTTTGTGTGAGTTTAATGGATTTTGCTTGCCTGAGAAAAAAAAAAACATAGTTTGGATTTGTGTTGTGTTGATAGTAATTACATGGAGCTAACTGCAACCAGCATAGTCGCTGTATATCTAAAGAAAAAAAGAAAAGAAAAAGGAAATTACTACAGCAAATAAGGTTTTTAAACAACCTTACCTAAGAGCCTGGCAAACCCCTCTTGTTATTGAAGAGAGCAGTGGTGCAGTGATTAAAACAAGTGTGCACACCACCTGTTGTGGTGTTCATGGTTGGCACTAAGACTGTGCACAGATGCCCTTAGATATCAGTATCAGTTGTGGTTGTTGCAGAGAATTGTGGGTTAAAGGTTAATCAGAAGAGATTCTCCCCATAATTAAGCTTTTACATAATACATTGGAATATGCCTTGGCTTTAACCCTTGGTATAGCCAGGCTTTGCTTATTACAGGAGAGTAGGAGTGAGTAAACGCTTTGTTCCTTGAATGAGAAGAGGGTAAGCTCCATACTCCCCAAATGAGAAGTGGTTAAACTCATTTACCCATGTTTACCCTCACTGACACGACTGACAGAGGGGATGGCTGCAAGATCCCAATCACACAACTCTGTAACACCACCCAGTAAGTATGCCAGGTTAATGCAGGGCCTGCAGTGGTCAATGGTTTGCAAAGGTTTAATAAACGTTTAACATTACAGTGGGAAACAATGCATAGGGGGCAGAAGAAGTGGCAGGTAGATGGGCATTGCCCGCTGGAGGTCCCTTTTTCAACCCAGTAGTCCGTCACTATAAACCTCAATGACTGGATTCTAATAGCTGTCCTGCCATTCTCTATCTACCGCATGCAGTGTATTCACAACTGACCACTGAGATTCCGGAAGCCCCCGAAGTTCACAAAGCTTGATAACATGCCAACTTAAGCTGTGCAGCAACTGCTATGCATCACATTTAAATATCATATGTAATTGATATTTTTTCAATGCATGGAACACCCAGTACCCAGCAGCTTATGTGGTGTGCTGCACACAGAGATTCGTTTTCTCAAAGGCTCCTTCTTTTAATAATGTAATCGCCAGTTTAGATCAATGAATAGACCCCATTATCTTTTTTTTTTTAATTGAGCAGTGTCTGTAGAGGATTATAAGATATTTCAGTGGTTGTTGCTGAATTAAAATAGATACCTGTCATTGGAATCCTATTCAAATTTACAAGAAACCCTTTCATGGGCTGCTAAGTATGCATACTGTGCTTGCGCATATAGATCAGGGTTTAGTCGAACAAGCTGCAATATATATATATATATATATATATATATATATATATATATATATATATATATATATATATATATATATAAATATTACAGAATGCAAAACTGTCTAGCTGTTTTATATACCTGCGAAAGCTAACTCTGTAACAAATGCACAAGAGTATGCTGTATTATCGTGCTCCAGGAGCGGGAGGTCTAATCAAATTATGTTCAACTATACATTTCTATGAAGTGTTAATTGGAAATAAGCAGATGCCATGGCTTTTGTGTGGGTGTTAATATGTTTTAAGAAATGCTTGCTTTATACTAAGTGGCAGTGCAGACACAAACTGTTTGGAATTTATATGAAATCAAAACACTTTGAAAATCTACAAAAAATCCCCAATTGTGCTTAATTTGGGCCAAAATGGGCCAATTCTATATTTCACAAGGCCATTTACTTTGAAGTGTCATTACCAACATTTATTTGTATTTTTTCTAAAAGTAGAAACACATTGATTGACATTGTAACATTTAAATAAACAAAGCAGGTATTTATTTCGAGGGCTCTAAAGTATTCTTAAATCGTTTTATCTAGTTTTATCCTTTTATCTAGGATCCAAACATAAGAACATAAGAAAGTTTACAAACAAGAGGAGGCCATTCAGCCCATCTTGCTTGTTTGGTTGTTAGTAGCTTATTGATCCCAGAATCTCATCAAGCAGCTTCTTGAAGGATCCCAGGGTGTCAGCTTCAACAACATTCCTGGGGAGTTCCAGGCCCTCACAATTCTCTGCGTAAAAAAGTGCCTCCTATTTTCTGTTCTGAATGCTCCTTTATCTAATCTCCATTTGTGACCCCTGGTCCTTGTTTCTTTTTTCAGGTCAAAAAAGGCCCCTGGGTCGACATTGTCTATACCTTTTAGGATTTTGAATGTTTGAATCAGATCGCCGCGTAGTCTTCTTTGTTCAAGACTGAATAGATTCAATTCTTTTAGCCTGTCTGCATATGACATGCCTTTTAAACCCGGGATAATTCTTTTTGATATGTTTACCTGCAAGTACTATATATGTTTATACATACTAGTAGTGCGCTTTGACCCATCACAGAGCACATGATTCAAGTGTTGGTTTGAGTAAGAAAGCGAGAGTGGCAGGAAGAAGAGATCAGGGTGGACAGCAGTGCTTGTGGGTGGATGGCAGTGCTTGTGGGTGGTTGGCGCTTCTTGTGGGTGGATGGCAGTGCTTGTGGGTGGTTGGCGCTTCTTGTGGGTGGATGGCAGTGCTTGTGGGTGGATGGCAGTGCCCGTGGGTGAATGGCAGTGTCCGTGGGTGGATGGCAGTGCTCGTGGGTGGACGGCAGTGCCCGTGGGTGGATGGCAGTGCTCGTGGGTGGATGGCAGTGCTCGAGGGTGGATGGCAGTGCCCGTGGGTGGATGGCAGTGCTCGTGGGTGGATGGCAGTGCTCGTGGGTGGATGGCAGTGCTCGAGGGTGGATGGCAGTGCTCGTGGGTCGACGGCAGTGCTCGTGGGTGGACGGCAGTGCTCGAGGGTGGACGGCAGTGCTCGTGGGTGGACGGCAGTGCGCGTGGGTGGACGGCAGTGCTCGTGGGTGGACGGCAGTGCTCGTGGGTGGACGGCAGTGCTTGAGGGTGGACGGCAGTTCTTGTGGGTAGACGGCAGTGCTCGAGGGTGGACGGCAGTGCTCGTGAGTGGACGACAGTGCTCGTGGGTGGACGGCAGTGCTCGTGGGTGGACAGCAGTGCCCGTGGGTGGATGGCAGTGCTTGTGGGTGGACGGCAGTGCTCGTGGGTGGACAGTAGTGCTCGTGGGTGGACGGCAGTGCCCGTGGGTGGACGGCAGTGCCCGTGGGTGGACGGCAGTGCTTGTGGGTGGACGGCAGTTCTTGTGGGTGGATGGCAGTGCTTGAGGGTGGATGGCAGTGCTCGTGGGTGGATGGCAGTGCTCGTGGGTGGACGGCAGTTCTCGTGGGTGGATGGCAGTTCTTGTGGGTGGATGGCAGTTCTTGTGGGTGGACGGCAGTTCTTGTGGGTGGACGGCAGTTCTTGTGGGTGGATGACAGTTCTTGTGGGTGGATGGCAGTTCTTGTGGGTGGATGGCAGTGCTCGTGGGTGGACGGCAGTGCTTGTGGGTGGATGGCAGTGCTTGTGAGTGGATGGCAGTGCTCGTGGGTGGATGGCAATTCTTGTGGGTGGATGGCAGTTCTCGTGGGTGGACGGCAGTTCTTGTGCGTGGATATCAGTGCTTGTGGCTTGTGCTTACCTGCCGTACCTAACAATACCAATTTCATTTATATAGCATCCTTCATGTACAAGCATCCCAGGGCGCTTCACAAAAATATACACCTGGCAAATAGTTTCCTATAAGATAGAGTGGCTCAGTTGACAGGCTTTAAATCTGAAAAACCCAGCATTTGTAAGTTAAAGAACGCTATCTAAAAGTGCACCATTTTTTCAGTTTTTAAATGTAGTTATTAGTGAGGTTTTTTTCAGAAAAAGATGCCTCATCAAATTGTTCTCTTGCCTGTGCAGCTCAGCAGTAGCAATAAGGTTGTATTGACAGAATATGCACAAGCAAATGGTTTAAAATGCAGAATGCTGAGAGGCACACACACAAAAAAAAAATCTTTCTTGTTTCTGCTTAGCTGTAAACAGCTCTAAGTAAATCCATTGTCTAAACTACATGTAGACAATTTCAAAAGAATAGGAGACCACTTCACACTTAGCTATTGTGCTCTGCAAAAACACACAGAGGTTCTATATAACAGGATCAGTTAAAATACATTTTGTTACCCACGCACACTGTTTATGTTATAAAATGAAATACTGTACTGTATACAATTGCCACATTTCAGCACCACTGCATACGCAAAACTGCATACAAGAATATATATTTAACAATTTGAGGTTTCTCAGTCTTTATGTTCATTTAAATATTTGGGACTAAAGGGTTTTGTTATTTGCTCCTCAATTTTGCTGCAGTTAGATGAATTAATTACGTGCCTGGAGCTAGAATATGTTCAATAATACAGCTATGGCCAAAACTTTTGCATCACCCTATAGAATTAATTAATTTAGTGGAATAAAACCTGCTGAATAATGTTATGTTAACATATTGAATTACATACTGCTTTGTAGTTTTCCAAAAAATGTGGCATTTCAAAATCTAACATGAAATACTGTACTACTATTATGGCTTCCAGTAGACTTTTGCAATATCGTTTTGTATATTTTGTAATATATATTTATATATTTTTATATATTTATATATTTTGTAAAAAAAATTCTAGGTGATGCAAAACATTTGGCCATAGCTGTAGCTAGATTCTCTGTAGAAAGGGGGTTGGAATTGTCATAGGTACAGGTGTCATCAGTTTGGGAAGAACCATTGCAGGAGTGTCCGTTCTTTCCCTGCCCTGTCCCATACAGTTTGTGCTTTCCCCTTCGACATGCAAGAATATGCTTTTGCTTTATTTAAATTGCAGCTCTTGCTTTAAACAGGCCTTTCTGATTTACAGTGGGATGTGGATTTGAGGTCCTTTACCTTGTAAGGGAATGTAACTGCTGAAAGGGAATTAATGGACTAGCTGAATGAATCATTCATGAGCATCATGCTTGACAAAGTGTCCTAAACACATCATGTGCCTGTGAGCTCACAGATATATCAGATTCCCTGTTATCTCTGTCCTCAGTAAAAGATGCCTGTGATTAAAAAAAGAAGTTGCTCTAACTCTGAAAACAATTAACACAGCATCCTTATTCTCATTATCTTGCAGCTTGCTAACTAAATACATAGCTGTCTGCTCTTCAGAATATATGCAAATCATTTAATGAGTAGGGACCCAAAAATGTTACCCATGTATTATAATGAAAGGACAAACAATTCAACATGAGTCACAGTTTTATTGAGCAATGTCATATAAAGCATCTGCACAACCGGAACATTGTAAATAAACAGACATTTGAACAGAAATGTGTTTATATACAGACATATTACATAACACGCATGCTCAAAAAACAGTAAAAAATGAAATAAACAAATATTTGAAAATAAATTTGTGTGTATACAATTTGACAGCTCCTGGTCAGAATAGGTATGACAGTATTTTATCTCCCTAATTTTCTTTTCGCGATTCTTTCTTTGTCAGGGTAATTAGTACATATATTTTGGAAAATTCAGGAAAGCACAGCTCCATATCTTAAACACACACACCGTAATTTAAATTTGAATTCTCAAAATGGTCAAAATGGCCGCCTTGGTTGTTCTAGTGTTAAACATTGGACCACAGTCTGCTCCTCAACAATAGAACAGCAACGTCGACATGTGTCTTAGGTTGCAAACAGCACTGCTAGCTACTACATCTGCAATCATGTGAACAATGTATCAAAGCCTTGCTGTCAGCTTAACTGCTTACAGTAATGCACAATTCATGGATGGAAGGTTGTATGACAGGAGGATTGAATGAAGCATATAAAAGTGTCAATTATTTTTGGTGCCGTCCTCAGAATTAGTGACAGTGCTTTTCAGGATGCAATTTGAAAGTGCCATCAAATGAACAATGGAGCATTGCATTGCGGAAATTGATCACTTCTAATGTGCCTTCACTACCTATGGAGATTTGTTAAGACCCAGGTTAGGTTTTACTTTAGAGATTATCTGCGGACCTGATTTAGTGTTCTGATTCAATCCACATTACCGGCTCTTGTCCTCTTTCAGGTAAACTCTTGAAATGTATTTGTTTACGACTGTAAGTCGCCCTGGATAAGGGTGTCTGCTAAGAAATAAATAATAATAATAATAATAATAATAATAATAATAATAATAATAAACTGCAGGATTTCTGTGACAACTGTTGCATGTCAAATACATCTTCCAGCATAATCTTTATAGCTCACTGAAGTAGCTGGATATTTAACATGGTGTGAACAGAGGGAATGGAGAGCTAGATTAAACATTCACAGCTAATACTGTGACTAAAATATTGTACATATGAAACTGAACTCTCCCTATAGAGTTCAAGGTTGTTTGACACAGTAAACAGAGCCTGAATAGGGTGATGTGATCTATCATTATGCAAATATACCATCACTGCACAAATTAGACATACTATACCACGGAGGAATTGGATTTGTTACCCAAGACACTATTCTTTAAAACTGGGAGGGTGTATACCTGGTACATTCTGACTTGTTAAGAGTCTGACTGGAAACTTACCAAAGTTAAATCTTGTTTTTTGTTTGCTTTGCATGTGGGTCTGCTCTTATATACTGTGATATACTGGTAACACTTTACATTAAGTGCCACTAATTACTGTATATTTACATAGTAGTTACATAGTAAATACATGTGTACATATGCATAATTACAATGTTATTATGCATTGCTACAATGTACTTAACTAAAGTAAACCTTTTTGCACAATATTTGTAAGTACACAATTGTATCAGAAAAGGGTTAGGGTTAGAATTAGGTTTAGTGTTAGGGTTGGGTTAAGGGATAGGGTTATATCATGCAAAACATGTACACATTAAATACATTGTAACTATGCATAATAACATTGGTTGATTTCTCAACCGTGATTTACAACCAATATGATCAGTTATAAATAGTTCATGTCTTCAGCAGCTGATTTAAAAGATCCTGGATGTAAACATTCAGAAGGCAGCCACCGGGAAGCCATCTTGTATAATAAACACTGTGAGCTGCTGAGAGGAGCACCGATATGGAGCATGGTTAAACACAGGCATGTGTTCCGCTGAGAGGAGCACCAATATGGAACACGGTTAAACACACGCATGTGTTCCACTGAGAGGAGCACCAATATGGAACATGGTTAAACACACGCATGTGTTCCGCTGAGAGGATCACCAATATCGAACATAGTTAAACATACACATGTTTTCCGCTTAGAGCAGCACCAATATGGAACATGGTTAAACACACGCATGTGTTCCGCTGAGAGGATCACCAGTATCGAACATAGTTAAACATACACATGTTTTCCGCTTAGAGCAGCACCAATATGGAACATGGTTAAACACACGCATGTGTTCTGCTGAGAGGAGCATCAATATGGAACATGGTTAAACATATGGAGGGCAGCAGTGTGGAGTAGTGGTTACGGCTCTGGACTCTTGACCGGAGGGTTGTGGGTTAAATCCCAGGTGGGAGACACTGCTGCTGTGCCCTTGAGCAAGGTACTTTACCTAGATTGCTCCAGTAAAAACCCAACTGTATAAATGGGTAATTGTATGTAAAAATAATGTGATATCTTGTAACAATTGTAAGTCACCCTGGATAAGGGCGTCTGCTAAGAAATAAATAAATAAATAATAATAATAATAATAATAATAATAATAATAATAATAATAATAATAATATGCATGTGCTCCGCTGCTGAATTAAGAACATAAGAAAAGTTAGGGAACTAAGTAATTTGTCCTATCAAGACACATCCCCTGTTAGCACACCTTTCCCCTACTGGGGGATCTAATTTAAAAGCACAGAATCTGGTCTTGTTTTAAATGTTTCCAGTGTTTCAGATTCTACTAATAACATGCGTAGATGAACAGGGTCTCCCAGGCTGATGAACGTGTCTAAGAAGTAAAGCAAAGTACTTTCTTGCATTAAGTGCTGTGTGATTATTGCTGGTCTGCTACATTAAGCATTAACATTTTCTTATTTTTCTTTTTAATAAATACTTTATTATATTTGAATTAATTCTTGTGGGACCCTGAGCTTCTCACCCTGGATTGATATAATTTGTGTTGGTGCCCCTGTTGTGTGCACAGAGCAGCATCTTATTATATATTTTTTAAAAATTTGACACCATGTTAACTGGTTTTGATTAACTAGATTAGTTTGTTACACCTATAATATGAAAGTATAATTTGTCCGTAGTGTGCGTTGCTATTTGAATCATGCATCCCCCAGGATGCACTGTAAAATAACAGCGTGATCTCAAGACATTTTAATATTAAATACAACATTGCTAGCAAGAAGCTCAGAGTTGTGAATATGCTGATGTTAAAAAAGGATAATTCACCCACTCACTCCTGGGAGTTTGTTTCTCCTATTCCAGGGCACAGTTGTTACATTTCACTCTGAATCTGGAAGGCATTGGTCCCCATGATGTGCTATGTCATGGTACAAACTGTAGATCTAGTTCTTGCAATACACCATTGAAATAAGTGACTTACATGCACCACTTCTCAGCACCTATTTACACTATCTGGAGGAAGACAAATCAGTGTGTGCTGCATAGCAAGGTACAGAAACTGCTTTGGAAAAGACCCACAACCAAACATTAACTGGTAGAATGCCAAGGCTTACAGTAACATGAAGAGAGCCAGGCATTGCACCCCACCATTGTCATCATTTTTATTTGATTGCGCTGAAGCCAATAACAGGCTCCTGAAATGTGTGGTTCTGATAAGATGTCATAGCTAACAGCATTTCTCATAATTAGAGCTGGAAGAAGGCGATGTTAGAGACAGAGCATTTCTCATTTGTATTTGTACTCACATTCAAAGCCACTATTCTCCATTGCTCTGCTCACAGCAATGATTGCTGTTTCTCAAGGGACACCATAAGGAAAAACATTATCCCACAGGACTTTCCACTTCTCTTAGTTTCTATAGATACCCCTTAGCTATGCATGCTGTAAAAGCTGTACAGTAATGTATCCTTTGCCCACTGATGCCTCCCTCAGATGATAATGTCTAGCAGGACCACCCCCAGGACTGGGTAACCCCTCACTTGCCACCTGCCTCTTGCTCAGGAATTTGCAATGCCAAACACTGTGGCATTGCTTCCATTCATACATTCAACAGTCATTTATATTGCTAGAATTGTAAACGCATTTTTATTTTGTTATTTAAGTTCTATTGAAATAATATATTTCAGTTTTTCATAATAATGATAAAAAAGTGTGTATTTTTAAAAATGAGGCAAAAAATGTTCTGAAAACTGTCCAAATTGTTTATTTGAGGGCTAAGAATGAAAAATCTGCCAAAAAAGGCCATTTTTGGCATGGATATTGCCCAAACAAATGGGCAGTTGGGTGGTTAATTAGAAGAAATGTTGGTAACACTTTACATTGTGCCTCTAATTACTGTGTATGTATGTAGTAATTACTTAGTAAATACATGTGTACTTACACATAATTACAATGTTATTATGCAAAGTTACAATGAACTTAATGTGTACATTTTTTGCATGAGATATGTAAGTACAGAATTGTATCAGAAAAGGGTCCGATTTAGGGTTAGTTTTGGGGTTTAGGGTTAGGGATAGTGTTAGGGTTAGAGTTATATCATGCAAGCAAATGTACACATTAAGTACATTTTAATTATGCATAATAACACATCAAGTGCACATGTATTTACTGAGTAACTACGATGTAAATACACAGTAATTAGAAACACTTAATGTAAAGTATTACTGAAAATGGGAACTAGGTGCTGATGGTTACTAAACAGGTTGTTATGGAGTAATGCTATAAACTTGGCAATCCATAAACAATACAGTCAATTTTACATCAGAAGACAGTGCTTTGAATTCAACCCAAGATCATATTAAAAAAGCCACATTCATAACAAGTCTGATTAAAAAAAATGGATTTGTGCTTGACCCGAGTCTCCAGTGATGCAATTTAAATACAATAACAAAAACAACTAAATCTGCAAATTAATGGAAAAGTTTAACAAAGGAAGCAAAATGAAGATGTTTAGCGGGTGTTTAGGTGGGGCTATGTATTTTTCTTCTTCTAAACTAGAATCGCCGTTTTAGATGTGTAACCAAGGACCAGTTTGCCTGGCAGGCTTGTGTGTTTTGTCTTTTTTTCTCTTAGGCTACGTACACACACAGGCTACATGCAGTTGTGAGTTCACCTTTTGCTCTTAATACGGTTTGTATACACACAGTTCGGTGACAATCTGTGACAGGTTGGCTCGCAGTGGTGAGATTGGTGACGTCACGGACCAGGAAGTAACTGAATCAAAACAATGGATGGGCGGGTGAAGCTGAATGCTATGGCACTCAGCGTTTTAATAAACAAATAAACAAAACAAAAGATTTAAACAAAACACAAACCAAAGGGCACGAGGGCCAAACGAATAAACAGACAAACAAGTAAGTGGCGTGCTGGCTAAACCAGCACGTTTTAGCAATTGTTTTATGTCATCTATGCACTCTCTCTCCGCTCTCCCGTACTCTCTACTCCAAAACTCCACTACCAACCCGGACAGCTGCTGTTCTTATACTGGCCGAGGGGTTAACTAGTTGTTAATTATCTTATTACATCTCGGCCACAGTCTGCACGCGTTTGGTAAGGATGCATGACTGTCAGCTAGTTAAATAATCAGTAGCTGATCAGTCATGCATCCTCACGAGGTTTTTAAATATAAATATAAAAAACAATAACAAATGACGCGGCGCTTTTATCCGCGCCGCAAACAAATACAAATAATAATAAATAGGGCGGACACTCCGCCACACATGCCCCCTGTGCGCAGCACACATGGCCTTTTCGCCACCTCCCCCTTATTCCCTAAAGTCCCGCTAGCAGTCCCGGGCGCAGGAACAGGGGCAGCAACGGGCCAAAGGTGGCGGCCACGGTGGGATGTCCTCCTCCCACCCAAACAGCCGTAACGCTCCAATGGCCCGCGCACAGGCCGGCTCCTCTGGCCAAAAATTTTTGGGGTCGTCTCCAGACCTGCCCCCTTCTTCATGGCCGGGCAGCTCCTCCGTGGGGCTCCGCCACCCTCTCCTGCAGCGAAATTGCTGCGGGGAGCTGGTCTCCTGACCTCCCCCTTCTTCGTGGCCGGCAGCTGCCCTTCATGGGGCTCCAGCCACAATATTTCCTGCTGCGAAAGTGCGGCTGGGGGAGCTGGTCTCCTGACCTCCCCCCCCTTTTCCGTGGTCGGCAGCTCTCCTTCATGGGGCTCCAGCCACAGTATTTCCTGCCACATGGCAGGACTGGTAGCGACTCCAGGCAAAACAGGACCCTCGGGAGGCGACGGTAGCAGCTGCAGACCTTCGGCAGGCAACGGCAGCAGCAGCGGACCCTCGGGGGGCGACGGCAGCCGCAACGGACCCTCGGGGGGCGACGGCAGCAGCAGCGGACCCTCGGGAGGCGATGGCAGCAGCAGCGGACCCTCGGGAGGCGACGGCAGCAGCAGCGGACCCTCGGGAGGCGAACTCGGGAGGGGAGCCCCTGGCCATGGAGGCGGCAGCGGGAGCTCCACTTCTCCCTTGTACCCTGTAACTGGTGGCTCTCCAGGCGATGCGGAGCAACAGGCAGCCCCAGGTGATGCGGAGCAACAGGCAGCCCCAGGCGATGCGGAGCAACAGGCATCCTTGGGCGATGCGGAGCAGGCATCCTTGGGCGGTGCGAAGCAGGCATCCTTGGGCGGTGCGAAGCAGGCATCCTTGGGCGGTGCGAAGCAGGGCAGGAGCAGTCCTTCCCATGATGGTGGATGTGGAACCAGCAGGTATTCACCCTCTGCTGGTGGAGGTGGAGATGGAACCAGCCGGAATTCACCCTCTGCTGGTGGAGGTGGGAGCGGCAAGCAGTCCTCCCACGGCGGTTGAGGCGGTACCAGCAGGCATTCACCCTCTGCTGGTGGGGCTGGGAGCGGCAAGCTGTTCTCCCACGGCGGTTGAGGCGGAACCAGCAGGCATTCACCCTCTGCTGGTGGAGGTGGGAGGGGCAAGCAATCCTCCCACAGCGATTGAGGCAGAACCAGCAGGAATTCACCCTCTACTGGTGGAGGTGGAGATGGAACCAGCAGGTATTCACCCTCTGCTGGTGGAGGTGGGAGGGGCAAGCAGTCCTCCCACGGCGGTTGAGGCGGAACCAGCAGGTATTCACCCTCTGCTGGTGGAGCTGGGAGCGGTAAGCAGTCCTCCCACGGTGCTTGAGACGGAACCAGCAGGCATTCACCTCTGCTGGTGGAGGTGGGAGGGCAAGCAGTCCTCCCACGGCGGTTGAGGCAGAACCAGCAGGCATTCACCCTCTGCTGGTGGAAGTGGAGAGGGAACCAGCAGGTATTCACCCTCTGCTGGTGAAGGTGGGGTGGCAGAGACAGAGGCAGCTCCCGCTGCTCTGCTCCTGCTGGAAGCGGTGGAGGTGGGGACAGCGTGTAGTCTCCGCCTGTTGCAGGGAACCGGTGCTTCTCCTTCTCCTCCTCTTCCTGGAGAATGGGGCAGTTGACCACAAAGTGGCCCCATTCCCCACAAGCAGTGCACCAGTTCATGGCCTCAAGTGCACTGAGGTATGCTTCCCAGCTGCCCTTCGATCGTCCCTCCTTCTCCTCTCCAGGGCGGGGCAGTTGACGATGGAGTGACCCCCTTCCCGCAGGAAGGGCACCAACTTGAGGCCTCGATCAGGCGAAGGTAGCCATCCCAGCGCCCACTCTTGAGCTTCCTCTCTTGGGCTCTTGATGCTCAGGCTCTACCTTCATGGGCGCAGGATGCACGGGCTCCCTTCCGGGCGCAGAATGCACGGGCTCCCCCTTCCGGCGCTGGATGCACGGGCTCCCCTCCGGCGCTGGATGCACGGACTTCCCCTCTGGGCGCTGGATGCACGGGCTCCCCTCCGGGCGCTGGATGCACGGGCTCCCCTTCTGGGCGCTGGATGCACGGGCTCCCCTTCTGGGCACTGGATGCTCACGCCCCTTCTGGGCTGGATGCTTGCGCCCCCTTCTGGGCGCTGGATGCTCGTGCTCCCCCTTCTGGGCGCTTAGATGCTCGTGCTCCCCTTCTGGGGCTGGATGCTCACGGCCCCTCAGGCGCTGGAGCCTGCTTCTTTGCCTTCTTGGCACCGCCCCTCCTTCCCTTCTTCGGGACCAGCAGTTCCACCTCCTGCCATGGAGGGTGTTGGTCAGGTGGTTTGTGCCCGACCTTGCCGACGGCAAAGCACCACTCCTCCCCTTTGAGGCAGGTGAGGCAGGTTTCCTGATCCACCTGTGGCGATGGTATGGCCTTCAGGTGGATCCACTCCTCTGCAGTCTCCACCTCACCTCGATCAAAGGCCTGCACAAAGAGGGGGTCTTCATATGGGCACACCTCAGGGAGGTGCCCATACTCCAGGCAGGCGAGGCACCACGTAGCCCCTCCTTCTTTCAACTCCCTCTGATGCTTATGCCACCTGTTCATGTAGGCACCAACTTTATCCATTTTTTTTTTTTTTTCAAACACAAAAAAACAATATTTGAAAAAGAACAAAAAAAAAAACGTCCTTTCCTTTTCTGGTCTCCGAATGGAGGCGTGGGTTCAAATCCCACTTCTAACACCATATGTGACAGGCTGGCTCGCAGTGGTGAGATTGATGACGTCACGGACCAGGAAGTAACTGAATCAAAACAATGGATGGGCGGGTGAAGCTGAATGCTATGGCACTCAGCGTTTTAATAAACAAATAAACAAAACAAAAGATTTAAACAAAACACAAACCAAAGGGCACGAGGGCCAAACGAATAAACAGACAAACAAGTAAGTGGCGTGCTGGCTAAACCAGCATGTTTTAGCAATTGTTTTATGTCGTCTATGCACTCTCTCTCGCCTCCCGTATCTCTACTCCAAAACTCCACTACCAACCCGGACAGCTGCTGGTTCTTATACTCTGGCCGAGGGGTTAACTAGTTGTTAATGATCTTATTACCCTCGCCACAGTCTGCATCGCGTTTGGTAAGGATGCATGACTGTCAGCTAGTTAAATAATCAGTAGCTGATCAGTCATGCATCCTCACAAGGTTTTTAAATATAAATATAAAAACAATAACAAACGACGCGGGCGCTTTTATCCGCCGCAAAACAAATACAAATAATAATAAATAGGGCGGACACTCCACACAACCGCACTAGTTAATCCTGTTCAGAGCAAGTATCGAAATGCGGTTATTAATTCAGTTTGGTTAGTTAATGCACACTAACTGTGTGTGTGTATTACAACCGCACTAACACAACCACAGTTGGTGCTCATTGGATTTCTGCACAACTAATGATCGCATTGTTTATCAGACATTTCCATGTGATAAACATGGCTAATATATATATATATATATATATATATATATATATATATATATATATATATATATATATATATATAGCCTGTTGAGGCAAGTTTTGTAATATTGATGAATAGTAAATTCATAATGGTAAACAGTGCATACATATAATATACTTTTTTTATTTAATCAAAGTTCAGTTGTATGATATTTTGTTATAAGAAAAATTAGATAAAACAATATGGTACAATTTGTATCCCCAAATGCTACAGTGCGACTGGAACTTTTTCCACCAATGCCGAACATCTCGTGTGTCTTTTGGCACTCCAGGAAATGTTTCATTAAATGACAAAAACGCATATACGACTCTGTCACTTGGAAACCACTCAAGTCGTTCCCATCAGACTTCTGGTTGGAAGATCGTCCAAATGTTTCGATCTACCGTCATGGTTCTGCAGATCGTCGCCGCTGTATTTCAGTGCAGAAAAAGCAAAACGGCGTCTCCGCTGGTTTTTCAGAAAAGAGCATAGCTGTGCTTGACGAGCTCTCGATCGATTACGTACTGTACTTTCTTCCAAAAGCATAAACAGAAACACAGCCTCCATGTCACACAAAACCTCACGATCGGTGTGTAATGATGGCTCGGGTTCAGTGGTTTGTTTAAACAGGGAGGCACTCACTTCAGTAATGAAAGGTGTGTGTGTGTGTACAACACACAACCGCAGCGAGTGCCGTTTGTAAATACAGTTGTCAAGCCAACCGCAGTGTGTGTGTCCGTAGCCTTATTGTCATTAAGGTGCTGACGTCATGGACTTCTGCAACGCTTTTCCTTCTCTAGTCCAGCCTTGCAATCTGCTTCCGTGTTGTGTGCCTGTGCTTAATAAACCTGCGTACCTGTTGCCTCGGCAACCGCTGATACTGCTCTGCTATTGGCTCAACTGCAGGAGCTCTGCCTATCAGCTTTGACTCACTGCATTTTAAAAATGGAGAAAGAAAAAAGCAATAGGGGGGTGGCAGATTTGAGAACAATCATGCTACTCTAACTAAGCCTGCTTCCAGCAGAGTAGCGTCTTGTGAGCCGCGGCTCCGCATCCCAGTTTTTGCTGTTTGGTTACCGGTAGTGTTAAGCCCTGTCTTGCGAGACGAGTATTTAATGTTTGTTTGTTTATTCTTTTTATAGTACTGCTTGCTCTCCGCTTCGCAGAGTACTTACTAGCTACTGCAGGCTTGCACTGCATTGTACTGTATTGTTTGGTTTTCAATTGTTCTAGTCTGTATGGTACACAGTCTATAAAATACCACCCCCTTGGTATACTATGTGCAACTGTCCTTTGTATTTTAAACTGTGATATATCCAGATGCTGTGTATTTATTGTGGATATTGTGCAATAGACTTTATAACAGATATTAAGCTCTAAAAACACGTTTTCTAGATAAATACTATTTCTAAACTAGTGGGTTTGCTTAATATATATTTTAGAATAAATGCTATTACATGTAAAACTGATCCATACTCTAAATTAGCTACTTGTAAAGGATTGGGGGAGTGGTAGATTGCACATTTGGAATTTGATTTATATTTTACTTTTGATTTGAGTATTATTCTAGAGATTTGTGTGCAGATTGCTATTTTGATTTGACCCTGTGTTGGATTGTTATATTTGATTTCATTTTGATTTGTGTAGCACAGTTGTATTGAGTTTCACATTTATTATTCATTATTTTGTGTGGATTTATTTCTGTTTAGTTGCTCTTAGACATTTCTCCACTCCTGTACAACCTTTGTTTAGTTGAATGACTGCTAATTCAATATTGATACACAGATTAACTTTATACTGAATATCTGTGAATCCAATAAGAGCTCTCTGTTAACTGGCTAACTCCTGAGTGTTTGATAGTATTGTTGTGTCTGAAACCTGTAAATCCAGTCTAACTCTAGTAACCATTTATTGAGTGTTATTGCTGAATTTTTCACAATAATTATACTCCAGTATTTTTTTTTAATTGTTTCTTTTAAAATAAAAACTATTTTTTTGAAAATTCAATTTTGTCTCCACCTCCTTGCATGGTGCGCTATACATGGTTGATTACCCAATTAAAAAACCTCAGTATTGGGAACCTTGCCCTCCTTAAACACAAAGTGGCGTAGTTGGCTTTTGGTCATAGGAACGTTTGAACAATTTTACTTTTTTAAGCCGTGTAGCAACCTGTTACAGATGTAATCCTTAGTTAGCATGTGCCTATTTACAATGGTCATTTAAAAACAACAATAACACATACTGTAAACCAATGCTTGAAAGTGTGTGGTAATAGATCTAGTTATGTAGTAAGTATTTAGATCTGTACTTGGGTATAAGAGTACGCACATTTCAAACACAGATATTAGTTAATTTCGGTAGTTAGATACATTAAAGAGACAATCAAAGGTTTGTAAACAGCAATCTTGAGACATATTACTTGCTAATGTGGCACCAGTTGGTTTAATTGTATTGGACTACCTGAATAATTATACAGTGAATGCTTTCAACAGAGAGTGTTACCAGGGAAAAAAAAAATACAACTGAAACGTTCTCTTTAAAAAAGCATCATGGCACTGTACCGGC
Organism: Acipenser oxyrinchus oxyrinchus; assembly: GCA_030684275.1. Taxonomy (NCBI): domain Eukaryota; kingdom Metazoa; phylum Chordata; class Actinopteri; order Acipenseriformes; family Acipenseridae; genus Acipenser; species Acipenser oxyrinchus. Next base: position 56,048,337 of record CM060253.1, read on the forward strand.
CTGTTGGATGTTGGTTGACCTGTCAAATGAGTTTAATACTGTCACAGCTAATAAGTCTCAGCAGTGCCAGAACAAGGCTTCCAGAATCCCTCTGATAGTTGCCATGTGGCTTTCCCCAACAACACAGAGTGTGTTAATTAGTGGAGGCTTCCTCTGTCTGTGCTGTCTCAACAAAGTGCCATGGGGTCGTGTTTGCAGCACATTACCAGGTGAATTATTCATTACTGAATATATTGAAACTTTCTACAATCTCTGCCAGAGCCGTTATCTATGCAGATGAACTACTAATACATAAGTCATATCAGCCTGCCTATTGACCTTGCATAACACAGAGAGTGATAGAAATCCCTTCAGTGATTACTTTGTGTAATAGTTTTTAGGACCAAAGGCAGTACAGATTCAAGTTGATCCCTAAATATAAGCAGCAGCTTTAAAGTCTTTGCTACTTCATTATTTCAAAGCCATTTCCAGTAAAAGTAATATTGATAGCAAGTCTTGTTCTTATTCAGTCACTGAAAATAATGTTCATGGGAATGAGAGGAGCAGCTAAGTCCTGGAGACTGCTAACTATATATCCAAACGAGGCAGGGACTGGGTGACACAGCACAGAGCCATGCTCTTTTATCTGTGGCGTTCAGAGCCCTGGGGACTTGTCAAAGTGGATCAAACTGCCATCTCTCAGTTCTAGGGAGTTGTCATTGCAATTGCTGCTTTAAGCACAAATGAAGTGAGTTTGGTCAGCTGAGCTTGATTCACAGTTATATAGAAACATTGAAACCAGCCTGTGCATAAAGAACACGTTCAATATTGCAGGTGTGTTGGTTCACATGGGAACCTAGTTCAAGTTTCTGATTAACTGTATGACACTAATTTTACATCATGCAGCTTCAGAATCGATCTATTTAATTCAAAACTCCTTTTTATATTGTGCATTGAAGAACAACAATCATGCTGTTGAGTACAGAAACATGTAAGTGCAGGTCTAGCAGAGCACATGTTATCCCATACATGAGATTTCCATGTGAACTTGTATATGTATAGGATAGACATTGATTTGTGTGGCAGAAAGAACTGAAAATATGAATGGCTCAAACTGAAATCTATCTCGCTACAGTAACACTTTACATTGTGTCTCTAATTACTATGCATTTGCATAGTAATTACTTAGTAAATACACAAGCACTTACACACAATTACAATGTTAGTATGCATAGTTATAATGTACTTAATGTGTACATCTTTTTGCATGATATAACCCAAATTCTAAACCTAACCCCTGCTAATTCATTTCCGTATATTTGTTTATGAACATTATTAGTGCTCCGCCTTTTATTATGCTGATAACTGTTTGATTCCTAGTAATTATTTATTTTTTACATAACGAGCAACAGTAACTAATAACTTTTCATCTATAACATTGATTTTGAGATATCTGCATACCACAATCCAAAATACACAATTTAAATAACCAATAGATCTGTCATGCAATTAAATGGTTAACAGTGGCCATTCTACCAGTGCTAATAACAAGTACAACCCTACCCTAACCCTTTTTTGATACAATTGTGTACTTACATATATCATGCAAAAATATTTACACATTAAGTATGTTGTAACTAAGCATAATAACATTCCCACTAGTAATTTTACTCAAAACCAAGCACAGGTAGATTTCGTCTTCTGCCAAAGCTCGTTTCACTTTTGAGTGTCTCACACGGACTCAAGTACTGGAATCCACAAATCGTCCATGCTTCACAAAGCAGAGAACTGGTTATTTTATCATTGAATAAGTACTTTTTCAAATAACATTCACAAAATACAAACACAGCACTCATGTGTGTCTGTTATGATGTATCAATACCTAAAGTTTTACATTCAAATAGGGTGCAATAACAGCTCTGAATACAAGATACTACTGGCATTTCCTTAGAACTGAACATGCATTCTATGTTAGCTAGCGTGCTCTGTTCTGTAAGCACATTACAAAATGCCTGTCAGACGCAATGAATGTTGTAATAATTTAATGGCTCCGACAATGATAAAGGCATCTTCAGCCAGAGGCATTGCCCCAAGCAGCTGTGATTATGTGAAAACTTCTCAATGCACATCTGCTTTCCAGCAAACCGGAGCCAAATGATCCCTGTTTTTCAGCATTGTATTTGTAATAACATATGTGACTGGACTGGAGTTATGACCTTCGTTTAACATGCAAACTCACCTCCTGACTAGTTTGTCTGTAGCTGCATATGGATTCCCCTCAGTGGCGAAACATCTTCCTGGCATGATGCCCTGGTGCCAGGGAATACTTGAGTATGCACAGGATACATTTACAGACAGTCCCTCCATGGGATCATTAGGGGATCTCTTTAGATCAGGCACATGCAATACCCTTGAGGTGCTGTAAATATAACCTGCAGCTTAACTCTTTCAACGCTGCAGGCTTGTATACAGGAATAGGACAGATCAGTAAACTGGTATATATTCCTGTCACAGGATGACATGAGTGGAAGGGCTGTCAGGTGGCAAGGTAGGGAGACTCGGAGACAGACGGCAGGTGAAAGCGCTACGGCGCGTATTTATTTACAAAACAAACACAACAAAAAACAGTTTAAACAAAAACAGATCTCGCACACACTTTAACAAAGAAAAACCCTACACACAGCATCAGAGATCTACACTCTCCAGAATGCTAACACCAACTAAACCTGTGCGCTCAGTGCTTCCTTATATACACACCTGTGCAGCAATTTACACCCACTTAATCAATTAAACCCTCCACCACATTCTCACATGTTTTTAAAATGCCAGTGAAAATTAAAATGGTGTCACCCTAAAACGCACAAAAAAGCTTTGTTGTACTTCTCATACAGAATGTGGAGCTGCACGAGTATGTAAAGAAAATGAGTGTGGGGCTGTGCGGCAGGGTGAAAGCCCTGCGTGTGAATAGTGTGTGTTTGTATATGTATTGTAAATAAAGATTGATTCATTTTGAATCTGAGTTTGGCAGGGATGGGCTTAAATCCATGCTATTTGTCTGCAGGTATTAATTGAAATCTATTAAAATGTTACATTTGACAACACGAAAAGCTTCCTTTGCCTCACCTATACATCTGAGTATCAGTCAGTCTGCACTGTTTAATTCCATTTCAGTAATTAATAGCTGCTGAAACAACTTCAAACATGTTAAAGGGAATCCAAGTCTCTGCACAGCTCTTATGTTTATAGTCCTAAAACTTGTTTTCATTTTTTTTAAAATATCAATTTTTGTAGACATCCCATTTCTATTTGGCAGACCCATTTGTTTATATTCTGTATGTGATTGACAGGCTATGAGGCTCTGCAATGCACAGGTGGAGTCCGGGTGCAGAAACCACTCACTCTTTATCACCAGATCCTAACTGCTGTACAACAGCGACAGGTTTGCATCCACACCTCCTATATTTTTCATTGCATGCGATACTTCATTTACACTATAGTGGTCCATCTTGCATCAACTCCTATTACCCTGTGCAACACATGCATTTATCAAGTATTTAGTTGCTTGATGTATCTTTCTATTAAGAAGTCTTATTCGCGCTCTCTCCATGAATATACATTGTTGTTATATCAGTGGTTAGATGGGAAGAGAGGCTGAGACATGTATTGTAGCAATAAGTCTGATACATATATATATATATATATATATATATATATATATATATATATATATATACAGTGCTCCCTCGCTATTAGGCTCTTGGTTATAACGTGCCTCGGATATAACGCTCTTACAGCATGTCCCCCAATTCCCCTATATAGTGATTCATGCAATATTTCTACAGTAACTACAGTACCGTGTTGTTCAAACTGTAAACAATGTCTAACTTCAGTCTAACTTCCGTTTCTGTCTCTCCCTTTTGATTCAGTATCTGAACTGGCACTTTATAACACAGACATCTTATTCAGCATTTGTTTTATAACTAAATAAATATTAGGCCTATTGCATGGTTATCTTTCCTAATGTATTTACTTTTTTGCTGCGAGAGGAGCTGAGGCTTTCTCTGGGAGACGAGACATTTCAGCTTCGCTTCAGCCCCGCTCTGGCAGCTGAACCTGGGGCGAGCCCATTCCCTCTTCCCCCCTCCTGACCCGCTCTCCTCACTTGGTTTGCTTATCTGTCACTTCAAACTGAACTCCTGACTGCCATTTAGCAAGGCTATTTATAGTTTAAAAACTGCTAATTAAAATGATCCACCAGTGGGAATGTTATCTTTTATTTATTTATTTTTTTGGTAAAAATATAGCATTCATTACATGGTGCTTTATGCATGGTTAATTCATGGAAAGTTACATTTTTGTTTCACTCTATGTGCATTATAGAGAGGGAGTTGTATTTTGTATTTTAGTCAGATGTGTGTTGTTATGTGTCCCGCGGCGCCCCCCATCCCCTCCCCCGTTTATAACGCTCTGCGGTTATAACGCTCATATTGTGTGTCCCCCGAGACCCGTGTTATAGTGAGGGAGCACAGTATATCAGTATATATATATATATATATATATAGTACAGTAGGTCCTACCGATGTATCTATGCATATCCATCAATCATAGTAAGTATGCCTGAACTAGGCAATTGTCAGTATCTTACACAAGAGTGACTCACACTGTATACACCCTGGGGCATGCAATTTTGAGACATAAAAAATGCATACACGGTTTCCATTGAAAAAATACATTGTTTTAATAGAAGCAATGCATGCATATTAATTAATTTTACATGTGGCCACTAGATTAAGAACTAGAAGAAGAAATACATTTTCTGCAAAATTATGCCTTTATTCATGGTCTAAATCTGAAGATCTCTCATTGTCGATGGCAGGGGTACATCAGCGTGGAAGCAGAGCATGCAGGTGATGCTGTCCCTTCTGAAAAGGATGACTTCATATGGAATTATCCCTACAAGAAGCATCTATTTTCCAGTTCTAGAAAATAATGATTTTCATTCTCGGATTTACACCCTTTCAATGCACGGTAATGTATCTTTTCATTGTAGGTCATTTTTGAGATGTATCAGTTTAATATTTTAATTTTCTGCTCAGCTTAAAACAACCCATGGTTATTATTTCAAAATCTAAGGGCAGGTACTTCAGAATAGGAATACATTAACAACCGGATAATTTTTCTTGGCAATTGATACACATAAAAGAAAAATTCAATTTGCTTCAGTAATACAGGCAGTCATAAAAGTAACCCATTGTGTGGGCCAATGCTGTCTTCACTGCAAAGCATTCTGTAGGGCTGAGGGCTAAGAATTGTCCTACATGACCACACACTGGGAGACTAGAGTTTTATTTGGATTTATTTTATTTTATCAGGCCTGCAATATTTAAACGAACTATACATTAGTTGGATCTTTTATGACTTTTTATCCTCTGCACATGGTACCACATTTCAAAAGATAATCGTTGCCAAAATCAATGTGTTCATTTCTACTGGTTTCTATTGTAAAAAAAAAATGCTCTTGTCATTCCAATCTAAAATCAGACAATAATTTTAATACAAAACGGAAGTTGAGTCTGGGTTTTTCAGCTATGGATCACCATAATTCAAAACCAAAATCGAAGTTTATATTTTGTACGGTTAATTTATTATTTCGAACAGAATATTATTCAGATAGTGTTGATTTATGTAATAAGTTGTATGAGTGATAAACCCCCCAGTAAGACATTCTTTCTTATTTCACCATGGCTTTGAAGGGGGCAATGCATAATGCATTTGCTTTGAAAGCAAGTACTGTACTTGTTTGCATCGCCCAAGATTTGGAATGCCAATTATACATAGTACGAGAAATGGGTGGTCTTGTACAGGGCTTCATGATTATTCCACACAATCTCGAGTATTGTAAGTCTTTACAACAATGGGAATGTATTAACAAATTCCATAAAGCAGTAAAGACAACAAGATGGATTTACCATCACCTTCCAAACCTTTACTTATTCCCTTAGGAATTGATCATGGTGGAGACTACACTTTCCATTATTCAAAAATGAGATTTAAAAAATCACATCTAGGACATTTTACTTTCTCTAGACCACAAGATTTCTCCTCAAGCTGTATGCTATTCTCAAAGATGAATAAATCCTTATCTCCAAATCCACAGTGTTGTTGAAGAATTGGATTTGCTCTGTATATATGAGGAACTGACCTATCCAAATATATTTGGAGGATTAAGTTATTGTGGTCCATACGTGCTTAAGATGCCACTGTCCTATGTATAGATAGAGTGATAAGACAGGAACCTTGGTTGACCTCAATGTTAAAGGACATGTGCAATGAGAAATCTCACACTGAAACATATAAAAGTACTGAAAAGAAACATTTTAACACATGATACCTGATGACATGCGAGACAAACATGACCTTATTACTTCTATACATCTAATGATTAAGTGTTTCAAGTTATGGATTAAGACATCAAAGTCAAATAAGACATCAAAGGGAGATTAATCAAAGCTGATCAAATGCAAAGTGTGGTACGTGTTAAATGTCAAATTCAGCTCAGAAAGCAACATTTGAAAATACTTTCCCTCCCTCCTGGTCCAGGCAGAACCTAGGACTGGTGTATTCTGCTCTATTTTTTTTCCATAAATTAACTTGCAACAAATAGCATTCATTTTTTTAAGGTCAAACTGCTATCATCCCACTTTTGGTCCATCTAATTTTAAACATGATGCAGTGCTAGTGGGCACAACTTGAAACCACACCATCTAAAAAGACAACCATCTGGCGATTCTTCAGGGATTTTTTAATGTAATTGACGCAGTTGTAAAGAAAAACAGTTACACCGGCAACTAATGTGTGATGCACTGCAGTAGCATTTACCGCACCATATTACAGTACCGGGGCTAATGAAACCACTGTAATGCCATTCATTTCAAATAAATGCTACAGAATACAAGCTACAGAAAAGCATGATGTTGATCTTAAAATCAGTATACCATCAAAATACAAAAATCCATTTGTTACAAAACTGGAACACGCTCTAACACACACACCTAGTGAAACTGATAACCCTGAAATTCCATGTTGCGTTTATATATATATATATATATATATACAGTATATATGTGTGTGTGTGTGTGTGTGTGTGTGTGTGTGTGTGTGTGTGTCTGTGTGTGTTATGTACTTCCAAAGGAGAGAGCAGACACCCTTTACCTTAATTGCCTTAGAGAAGCTCACCATGCTTTTAAAGACAGTGCTTGCACACTTATTAGGATGCTTTGACCTGGAAGCTCAGAGGAGTGTATGATTGTCAATGTGATAAAACCATGTGCATTCTAGAGTGCCTTGTATGACAGTCATCTCAATGTTATTCAGGAGAGATAGTCAGTGATGGAAAGCCCTGGCACATTTACATTTTAGAACATTAGTATTGTGACGTCCTTTTTTCCTTTTCGTGGAACAACTGCTGGAAAAGACGTGGGGATAAAGTCTAATTACCCTGTCCATTTGCGAAGGACTGATTAACCCAGTAATTAATTAATTCAGGTAGGACACGAGAACAAATGGTTTCTTTAGATACTTCTCTTTGCAGTTTCACAGGTAAAATGTAAACCCTCTCTCAATATTAACAAGATATGTTGCCATCCACTATATTTTTTTAATCGGACAGGGACTTGATTAAGCAATTAATTACATTTTAGTGGCAAGGTAATAACCCTTTTTAATGAATCACTTACAGTTAATGCTTTAGGATGGCTCTCTAAGAGATTAATGGGCATGCAATAACAGGAGAGAAGTAATAAGTAGACCTCTGCAAGTGCTAGTCATTAAAGGACTTCTAATTCATTTCCGTATATTTGCTTTATGAATATTATTAGTGCTCCACCTTTTATTATGCTGATTAATGTTTGATTCCTTGATTAGTAATTCTTTATTTGTTTACAAAACGAGCAACAGTAACTAATAACTTTTCAACTATAACATTGATTTGAGATATCTGCATACCAAAATCCAAAATACACAATTTAAATAACCAATAGACTCTGTCACGCAATTAAATGGCTAACAGTGGCCATGCTACCAGTGCTAATAACAGGTACAACAATATATTCCTCAGTTATGTATTGCTAGTTTTGTGACATTAAACATTATTTTCTCCTGCCATGAATTGTATTTTCCACCAATAAGTGTATAAGTGTTTATATTTCTCTGGTAACACTTTACATTGTTTCTTTGATTACTGTGTATTTACATGGTAGTTACTTAGTAAATACATGTGTACTTACACATAATTACACAGTTATTATGCATACTATAGTTACAATGTACTTAATGCGTACATCTTTGTGCATGATATAACCCTTACCCTAACCCTAACCATATCCCTTTTCTGATACAATTGTGTACTTAGATTGTGTACTTATCATGCTTTAGGTTTTTTGTTGTTTTTTTACACATAATTCTTCTTCTCCTTGATCTCTGATACTTTCATACAGTGCTAAATCAAGTCATTAGATTACTGTGACATTCATAGTGTTTTAAAATATCATTGTAAAAGCATGGTGTATTCAAACTAATATCCTCCACTTGGTACCTTATTAGTGACTAACACAGAGATACCAAGATAGGCTAAAACTGATGGACATGTTTTTCAACACATTGTCCCTAAAGTTATATATATTTTTTAAAGACTTGATTGTCCTTAACAAATATATTCCTGGTATTCATTTAAACTTTCTGCAGAGACAAATTCATGACAATAATTCAGAGGAATGTGTGAGCCTTGACAAGCTATCCTAGAAAGGGAATAGCTAGCTAATAGGCTTGAAATGACAACAGCACCTTTGAAATGCTAAAGAGCTGGACACTAACTCAGGTGTATACCAGTATGTTTTTCTTCTTCTTCTTTCAAATAGCTGACAGCATTCCAGCTTTCAACATGGTTATTTGTGATCTATTCCCAGGTGCAGCCTCAACCAAGCATCTCTTTTTTCTTCTGAGTTCCGGAGAAGGCACCACCGAGAAGCAGCACATGTGCCTATTTAAAGACGCACACCCACAGGGATCTTCTCGCTTATTTCAGAGCAAGGAAGCAAACATGTGCTGTTGCTTGACAAAGTCACTGAAATCATGTTCTTTGAATGTGTTGTTTCAAAGCAACCTTAGGCTTAAACCATGCAGAATTTGCTGGATAATGAATTCTAAGCTATTCTGTTCAGGGAGCCTACATTCCATCACATGCATCTTTATGAACACACACTTCTCCCACATTGACAGGGGGAGAAGTTCAGGATTATAATTATGCCGTTTAATCCACTTAGAAACAGATGTGTTTAAGTAGTAATGCATGTGTGTATACTCTGCCAGTGAATTGAAAATCCACAACAGCCATCCGTAATTTGTAGAGTGAATGCACGTCCTTAAAGAGCAACGTCTTCAAACTCAATATAGCTCTCAGAAACATGACTTATCTCTAAGTACTACTGCTAGAACAGAGTGCAACCATTAACCTGTCCCCTGCAACACACTGCCCTTAGAGGGTGTAGGGAATACATCAGTAAAAATGCCACATGGCTGGTATTTCTTGCATCCACTAGGGCAGTTTAATGGTTCAACTGTGGTGTATAAATGATACTTAGAGATCATACATGTTTCAGAGCAATACTGAGGCTAAACTTCCACATTTTACCAAGATGTCTGAAACAGAAAATGATATACAAAGTGTTTACAAACAAAAGAAGAAGAAATAAGATGACTGTGACAGTGATGGTACACCCACAGAATTGAAATCAACATCATCCAGTCTGTCTGGGATTACCATGAAGTTAAGAGTTAAGCAACTGAGGTCCTGCCTAAATCCACAGAATGAACTGTGGTTAGTTCTCCAAGATGCGATCGGGCTAACACTAAAAGCACAAGTTCCTTTGATGACTGTGTGCCAGTGTACCTAGAAGACTTGAAACTCATATCAAGGCATAGGGGTGGGACCAAACGTTCATTTCCTGATAATTTTTCTTTTTACTCATCTGACATCACTGAGAGGTGCATTTAGTGTCTAAAGGTCAGACTGTTTACAGCAGCCTGGCAGAGCAAAAGCACAAACAAAACATCACAGGAACTTGTATATATATATATATATAATATATAAACATATCTGTATTTATATTTTTTTATAATGCTTAAAGTGATTGAACAGAAGCAAATATATTCCTGGTATTCATTTGAACTTTCTGCAGACAATTCAAAGAAAGGGGATAGCTAGCTAATAGGCTTGAAATGACAACAGCACCTTTGAAATGCTAAGGAGCTGGACACTAACTCAAGTGTTTACCAGTATGTTGTTCTTCTTCTTCTTTCAAATAGCTGACAGCATTCCAGCTTTCAACATGGTTATTTGTGATCTATTCCCAGGTGCAGCCTCAACCAAGCATCTCTTTTTCTCCTGAGTTCGGAGAAGGCACCACCGAGAAGCAGCACATGTGCCTATTTAAAGACGCACACCCACAGGGATCTTCTCGCTTTCTTCAGAGCAAGGAAGCAAACATGAGCAGTTGCTTGACAAATTCACTGAAATCATGTTCTTTGAATGTGTTGTTTCAAAGCAAATTGTAGGCTTATAGGAGGCTGTGTGGTCCAGTGGTTAAAGAAACGGGCTTGTAACCAGGAGATCCCGGTTCAAATCCCACCTCAGCCACTGACTCATTGTGTGACCCTGAGCAAGTCACTTAACCTCCTTGTGCTCCATCTTTCGGGTGAGACGTAGTTGTAAGTGACTCTGCAGCTGATGCACAGTTCACACACCCTAGTCTCTGTAAGTCGCCTTGGATAAAGGCGTCTGCTAAATAAACAAATAATAATAATAATAATAATTAAACCATGCAGAATCTGCTGGAGAATGAATTCTAAGCTATTCTGTTCTGGGAGCCTACATTCCATCACATGCATCTTTATGAAACACACACTTCTCCCACATTGACAGGGGGGGAGAAGTTCAGGATTATAATTATGCTGTTTAATCCACTTAGAAACAGATGTGTTTAAGTAATAATGCATGTGTGTGTATACTCTGCCAGTGAATTGAAAATCCACAACAGCCATCCGTAATTTGTAGAGTGAATGCACGTCCTTAAAGAGCAACGTCTTCAAACTCAATATAGCTCTCAGAAACATGACTTATCTCTAAGTACTACTGCTAGAACAGAGTGCAACCATTAACCTGTCCCCCTGCAACACACTGCCCTTAGAGGGTGTAGGGAATACATCAGTAAAAAATGCCACATGGCTGGTATTTCTTGCATCCACTAGGGGCAGTTTAATGGTTCAACTGTGGTGTATAAATGATACTTAGAGATCATACATGTTTCAGAGCAATACTGAGGCTAAACTTCCACATTTTACCAAGATGTCTGAAACAGAAAATGATATACAAAGTGTTTACAAACAAAAAGAAGAAGAAATAAGATGACTGTGACAATTTGAGTACACCGATCAGAATTGTAAATAAGATCATGCCAGTTTCCTTATTACCAGTGCAGTTAACCCTTTAAGGACTGGGATCCTGTTAACACGATCATAAAGAAGTGGGCTTCTAGGACCGCGATCGTGTAAACACAGTAAAAAAGCACTTTGTTTTGATGACTTACTAGGCCACCGTACTTTACAGTACAGACTTGAAACTCATATCATTGCATAGGGGAGGGACTCACATTCACTTCCTAATAATTTTTTTTTTTTCATCTGACATCACTGAGAGGCGCATTTAGGGTCTAAAGGCGGAACTGTTTAGAGCTGGCACGTAGACTTATAATTATATTAGAACATTTATTCTGTCTCATGTATATATATATATATATATATATATATATATATATATATATATATATATATATATATATATATATATATATATATATATATCATAGAAATGAGTGGATATAAGCATATATTATTTCATGAGCTAAATCTATCAGGTACGTTTTTTTTTTCCCTTAGTACTGATAATAAAGGAATGAATAACTTATTTTATATATAAATATTTATTTTGAGAAAATAAATCAAGAGTAGTGTCCATTATTGCTTATAAAGACTCTGAGAATACATATGTATTATGTCATTGCAATCACTCAGGTGAAACAATGTCTTGTAATTTGCACAAACATCAATATTTTTCAACAATACTTTCACAAAGTATTGTAAGGTCCCTTGGGTCATAGAATAAGATGTTTTATACATGTATCTCTAAGCAGAATACATAATAAAGTGAAACGTTTGTATGGTTTCTGAAGTACTTTATGGTGTTCTGAAAAAAGGACACCATTTCAAAGGTACTACTGTAAAAAATCGATTTTTAGTGAATTTCTAAAGGAAGAGAGTCAACTACAGCCAAAAAATGCCTGGTCCTGGGGGAGCATCCCACTGAAAAAAATGCTTGGTCCCAAAGGGTTTAATAGTGGATGCTCTCTTCCTTCGCTGTACAGTAGCTAAGTTATCCTGACACATATAGTCTAGTTGGCATTGGACTGCCTGCCTGTTTGATATTTCATTATACAGTATGCATATGGATGTGGAAGTTTTTAAAACTGGAAAGATCCAAGAGGTGGCAGTGGATTTGGGCTTGCTTGGTATTGCAAAAAATAAAAAAGGGAAATAAAAAAAATAGAAAAATAAAAAGGGTCTTTTTTCGTGCATCACAAAACGATCCATTCTGTGTACAGTGTGCAATACGGCGTGACACTTTCACTGATTCATAAACATAAACCCGCCCCTGATTGATAACCTGCTTTAAACAGGGTTTAATAAGAAGAAGAAGAAGAAGAAGAAGAAGAAGAATAATAATAATTGAGAATTTGTATGATTAATATTTAAAGTTATCCAAATTATTATTATTATTATTATTATTATTATTATTATTATTATTATTATTATTATTATTATTATTACTAGAATTACAGTATTATTCAAATTTCCTCCTACAGTGCTTTTTGTTTAGTTTTTTTTTAATTTTATTTTTTTCGGTCCTGCAGTTAAGAATGGAAATCTTATGTGTGCGTATGGAAATGTGTTTACCAGCATTGCCAAACAAAAGAAAATACAACGTATTTATTTAAAAAATACTTTTTTTCTAAATGATGACATGTCCTGAATTGTTGGCAGGTGTGATAGGGGCATCGGAATCAGGCTTGGCAAGTACTTTTATGAATAGGACCCAATGTCTCCTATAAGAACGGGGAGAATGAAACTTAGGGGTGAAGCTTGCTTACCTGTGAGCAGATAATGGAAAAGCATACACTGCCGATTACAGTAAAGAATGGTCAATCTGAGATAGGTAAAGCACTCCTTCTTGTGTGCTGCAAACATTAAACTGAAATGAAATTGCCAATTATGAATGTGTGTAAACCACTGCCCATTCTTCTCTCTAGAGTATATAGAGCTATAGGGCTGGATTCAATGCAGTGCTGCTGTGAATATAATACATTGTATGAAGAAATCCTAGATTGCACTTCATATCTGATGTACTGTATATAATTACATCTGTTTTGTCAGCTTCTCTATGTGACATGAACACAAACACTAACACATCCGCTGCACAGGTAATTAAAGAAAGCTTATGAAATATATTATTCCCAGCAATTACCAATCATGAGATTCTTTTTCACAACACCATCTGATGGATGCCCATCAAAGCACTGCAACCTTGCAGTGACCAAGCTAACTGTATTACTGATTGCATTTTATCAAGCTATCACTGAAGCCTGCAGATGAAACAAATGCATGCCTGCAAAGACGCGTTACAGCACAGTGTACTAAGGGCAAACACTTTGAACATTTCCCTGGCTTCAAAGCAGGGCACACTACCTCTGATTTAAAGCTACTGCTACTAAGTGAACAAATACATCTGCAAAGTTACTTAACATTGACATTTGTGTTTTCCTGATTTAAATATTGATAAGAGTGACTGAAGGAGCCAACAGGAGCTGTCTAGTTGATATATTGAATCTCAGTTCCATTCATAATAATAATGATGTTATAAAACCAACACAAAGGAAATTAAAAAATGATTGCAAGGCATATGTAGCCCTTTTTCAAGGCATATACATGTGAACAGGTAACCTTAATGACTTTCATAACCCCTCATAGGCAGTGCATTCAAATCTTTTCTTCTTGCTACATGGTTTCTGAGATAGAAGCACTTGGCCCCTGAGAGAACCTGTTCTATATTCTATCCTCCAGCAGTCTTCTCAGCACCGGTGGAGGTGCAGTGTAACCTTGGGTTCCATCGCAAGAAGATTGATGTGCTCTGGCAGGATGGCATTTCACAAGGCGTCCCTCAGCCCGATGGTTATAGAATGTAGCCATCTATCTTCATTGTGCCCCATTAACATGTACCCTGGATCTATAAGAAACATGTCTGTGATCCAGCTCTCGAAACTATTACCACTGACCGAGTGGTATCTCTCACCTATAATGAGAGTATTGAAACACTGTCTATCTAGTATTTATCAGTTTAAATCTACATATTTATATCCTGCATGCATGGATACAAACTGTGCATACATATATGCACATGCATGGCTAGTGTGTAATTTTTTCAGTGAGAGAGAGAATAAATACTAAATATACAATGGGCTCTATGTGGCATTGATTTTTCTTTCGTATCTTGACTTTTCGTAGGTTTTTGTGACTTCGTAGACCTACCCGTGATGTATTAAATGCGTTTTCACTCACATAACTTAGTTTCATCCCTGCTGCGGCAGTTTAGTTACAAATGTTCATTTCAAACTTCTGTTATTTTACACATGCCCCTCACTGGTGTAGATTCAACTAGCTGTTCATATGTGAAACTTCCTGTATAACAATTTCCTGGCTTTTAGTTACTTTAAAATAAAGCACCTTAAAATATAAAATAAAACAAAACAATGTTTTTATTAATCGTCTATATTAAATAACAATGGCAATAAATGCATTTTGTTTTGGTTTCTTTTTGATTTTAAGGTGCTTTTTTTTAACTAATTTTATGTTAATTATTTCTTTGCATGTTTAGTTTCTTAATGTTTGCAGAGTGTTAAATAATATTTCCTGATTTTTTTTAACCATTTGTGGTTGCAGGATCATGCTACATCAAGGGGATAATTGTGAAAAAAATATGAAGAACCATGTTGAAACCAAAAATGGTTTTGTGATAAAAGTTGTCGGGATCAATTAAAACCGTAATAACTGTCTAACTTTTTGTCTAGATCATAGCCTCTCACCCTGCTCGTCATGCAGGCAAGCTTGTGAATGAAGGCCCAGGTTTGAGTAGATTGCTGTAGTACGGAGAACCCTTTTATCCGGAGTTCTGGTCCAGCGATAAAGGATGGAGTGCTGGGAGCATTTGGCCATAGCTCTGGTATACAATGCACAGATATTGCACGTACGCATACCTTTTTTTCATTCAGGCAAATAAGAAGGTCACCACTGACATCAATCTGGGTCAGGAAAGGTGGGTAATGGAGGAACATTGAATATCTGGAAGAGATACAGCTACAAAACAAACAAAGATGAGGAGGAGAAGTCAGCTTAGGAACGACGTGGTCTGCGTTTAACCTTTTCACTGCCTCTGCAAATGAACACTATACATCCTGCGCTGCCACACTAAACATTGCAACTTCACATGGTTATATTAAATAACTGAAGAAATCCTATTGAAGTGATCTTGTTTAGGTATAGTGTATGGGCAGTCACAAGAGGATATAGGAATTTCTGGAGAGGTTTTTTTTCCATAATTGTTGCCTGTGTGGCATGTTTAATTTCAGAAAGAAAACCACTTTCCAATATCAAATATTGTATTAATAAATCAATAAAAATGAATTAAACATTAAAGATGGTTTCTACAATGTGCTTTATACTTTTCAAATGAATTAAACCTATAGTAAATTAGAAAATGGGGTTGCTTGAATCAATCATTATTGGGCCAGACTGTCAACTCAGTTTAACAGTAATGAAAAAAGACACCTACAGTATAAAAAAGATTTAGCTATAAAAAACAAATTCTGCAAAAGGCCTAATTAAAAACAAAGAAATTAAAGTAGGTGGGCTACAACTATGCACACTCATGTCTAATAAAACTGTCTAATTAGGCCAGTCGGTTATTTTAATTATTTTAGTCCTAATTGATTGACACAGTCGAGACAATACACAATTCATCATTCTTTTACTGCTTGTATTGGTTTTTTAATACCTGTCACAATGTGTCTTTACCTATTCATTCATCCATCCCCACTAGCTCTTTAGCGCTCACTGCTCTGAACAAATAATAATAATATAAACATTCAATGCTGGAAACAACACAACTAGGGAGCATTTCTGAACGAGTGGAGGCCATCCATCCTCTTGATTGAATTATTATTATTTTGTTTATTTAGCAGACGCCTTTATCCAAGGCGACTTACAGAGACTAGGGTGTGTGAACTATGCATCAGCTGCAGAGTCACATTCTCACCCGAACAAGGAGGTTAAGTGACTTGCTCAGGGTCACACAATGAGTCAGTGGCTGAGGTGGGATTTGAACTGGGGACCTCCTGGTTACAAGCTCTTTTCTTTAACCACTGGACCACACAGCCTCCTATGACCTGTTCATTTAAGTATTTGAATCCTATATTTCTGAAACCAGCGTGTAACAATGTACATGTCTTAGCTTTGAATTGTATTTGCCTTAGCTTTGAATTGTATTTGCCTTGTTTCAGACTAGTCCTGTATGCAGTGGTAACATGACAGACACATTGTAAAATAACACTGTGTACTTCACTCTAATTCGGCAGGCCAACCAAATATGTGAAGACGATCTAACATAAGGGGGTGGAAAAAAAACAGGTGTTAATGTGGTCTAACTAAATTGGTTAATTCATTGTCAAATAACTTGACCACATATAAAGATGATGAGTGGGTGTAGATAGCTTCTCTGCTCCGGACTTCTCTGCAGTGGGCTCTTCTACTCTGTTCTATTCACCATGGTATTCTCAGCCAGTCCTTACTGCATGGCTACCCTTCCACCACAGTCTAAATCTCTTTAGATTTCTTAGGTTGCAACATTCATATCTGCCACATCCCCCAACCCTGTGTCATCAGCAAATTCTATAAGCTTGCTAATAATACCCTACTAGGTCCCTTGTTTCAACTCAGAAAATGTGGCTGGAGCTAGGCTTTGTGAGCTGGTGGTCATTCTCCAATTTAAAATGTGGCTGGAGCTAGGCTTTGTGAGATAGTAAGGTCATTCTCCAATTGAAAGTCACTGAATGTTTTGTGGGTGTGGCAAGACATATGTTTATTATATGAAAGTGGAGGTGTGAGCAAATAGGCATATACTTGTTGTTTTGCTTTTGTTGCAGGTTGCTTTGAGATGTTTGGCAGATCTTTGGAGAAAACAAATAAGCTTTCTAAAATAAATGGTGCAGATGTGTGTATACATTGGGGGGAAAACAAACAAGCTTTCTAAAATAAATGGTGCAGATGTGTGTATACATTGGGGCTAATTAGTATGTTTTAGTCAATGGAATTTGGGAATAGGATTGGGAATGGTTACATTATGCAAAATTTTCCAGCACATTAAAAAAAAAAAAAAAAAAACGTAATCACTAAATACTTAACTGGTATATTCAGACCATTAAAGATGCAAGAATGGAATTAATGGTGAAAGTATTTGCTTTAAAAGTGAGGGTAATTGTTAGCAAGAGTAATAGTTAGACTTCTCCCCAAATACATGGCAGCCAATTCAACCACAAAGTGTAAACCAAAGCAGGGTTGTGATTCATAAAGAACAATTTAAAAATGAAATATATTGATATATAAAAATCCATTTATATTAGACAGCTGATAAAATAAATTGGCATGAGTATGAAGTGAGATCAATTTTAAAGCTTTCTGACTTGTGTAGTTCTTCATAATCTGTCATGCCTGCTTGTTGTACTTCTATATATACCCATGCTATGTTAATTAAGAAGGAAATACTAAACATTGTGTTTGTTTGTTGACAGAGTCTTAACTGTGCGTCACTCTGATTCATGGTGCTTGCTTTTCATTATTGAAGGATTGTCTGCAGTATCACATATTCCGTTCCTAACTCTATTACATCATATTCTCTCGGTCTCTCTCATTATCAGATTTCCCTTGGTATTTAAAACACTCTTAAACAAACAATGCAGTAAATGCAAGACAATGCACATTCTAGACAGTATATGGAACTTTTAATGTCTGACTGCACAATTGTTCTTCTACAACTCTTCATGACAGCTCTTCTTTGATGAGGAAGGGAACTTGAGTGGCAGCTCATGGCAACATATTACATTCTCTGTGGGTTGAATGTGACATAAGAGAAATAGAAAGCTCAAGCAAAATACAGTTGTCTTGATCACTTTATGAGACATAAAAGACAAGGAAAGAAAAAAACAGTACTGATCTGTGGGGTACATGCTTTTTTATTATTATTATTATTTCACTTTGTAGATTCATATATTATGGCCAGGTATGACTTGGTTTTTATTGGTTTAACTTTTTTTTAAGTTAGTAGGTTATCACTTTTGTCACAAGCTCCCAGATGTATGACTGGTATTGCATCTTGAAAAATCTAAATCTTGGAGCTTGAAAAGTCAGACTGAAGAATTCAATACTTGGAACTTTAAGATAGCTAATTTAATATGGATAAGTTAGAACTCCCAGATCAATGCCCAACAAATCCAATACAATGAACTTTTGCTGAAATAACATTTCCAGCAAATTCAATACAGTGAATTCAGCATTGGGATTCTGAGGCCGGTACATTCAATAATGACAATATAATACTGGATTGCTGACCATTCAAACACGATGTGGAGCCTGGAGTTTCAGAACACTGGATATAATACAGAGAGTGAAGTCTCTATGTAGAGGTACACCAGTAGGGAGAACTCGGATATTCAGCACACTGTATATAATTCTGAGAGTGAAGTCTCTATGTAGATATGCTAATAAACTTAATATCAGATATGAATGGGGAAGGCTCATTAAACCATGTCTTCTGAAACATTCTACAAATTGCACGTATGGATGCCTGAATTGCCATGTCACTCAATAAATACATAAATAGACACACATCAAATACCAATGTAAATGATTCCTCTTAGAATTGGTATCATTTGCTGTTTTTGCTATAACACAAGCTGTGTGTTATAAGATTGATAAGGAATAGTCTGTACAGGAAGTATTTCAAATCTATAATGCAGAAGCTCCCTTCTGAACTAGCACACTGTGTATAAGCCATTCCACACGGAGCTCACCAGCGGATAACAAAAGATTCAGACAGTCTTGGAGTCTGATAGTTAATTGAGCTTTAACATCTATTCTACACGGAGCTCACCAGCGGATAACGAAAGATTCAGACAAGCTTGGAGTTTGATAGTTAATTGAGCTTTAACCTCTATTCTACACGGAGCTCACCAGCGGATAACGAAAGATTCAGACAAGCTTGGAGTTTGATAGTTAATTGAGCTTTAACCTCTATTCTACACGGAGCTCACCAGCGGATAACGAAAGATTCAGACAAGCTTGGAGTTTGATAGTTAATTGAGCTTTAACATCTATTCTACACGGAGCTCACCAGCGGATAACGAAAGATTCAGACAAGCTTGGAGTTTGATAGTTAATTGAGCTTTAACCTCTATTCTACACGGAGCTCACCAGCGGATAACGAAAGATTCAGACAAGCTTGGAGTCTGATAGTTAATTGAGCTTTAACATCTATTCTAATGCTGTGTCAGCCAGGCAGGTCCAGATACTGACGCATCAGTGATGAAACACCCCACTGTCTCTGAAACAATTTGTGAAGAGTTCCACACAGGAATTATTGGTGTACTGCTGCTCTATATGATTGACCAGAACTCAAAGTATAGTATCAGGTATGGTATTAAAGATGCCCCAGCACTAGCTTCTTAAACTCAGTCACAATTTCAGGATGACTGGGTTTCTACAGCTCCAAGCACAACAGAGCCTTTTTACAAATAAACATAATTCACGGTCAGAGTGCCACCCAATGCATGTCTGATTCAATGCACCTTTTATTTTATAGCTACAAAAACAATATCCTTTAAAATAATGTCAGGGTTATTTTCATAACAGCAATAATGCCCAGCAGGTTGGTGCCTTTCACTGCAGATTTAATTACCTGCTAGGATGCTAAGGGCCCTTAACTTCACATCAGTCCCTTTAGCAGCTCTTGCAACTCCGCACTAGCCAGTGACAAAATGACACACTGCACATTATCGTCTAATGAATGGCACTAAAGGGTCATGCAATTTTACACAGTGTTGTGATTCTAACAACTGATCTCCCAGTGAATTACTTGCCATAAATGTTTGGTGCCTCTGCGTCTAACAGGCTTGGAAATGCAAGTCTTCTTTTGTTTCATGCATTTTATAGTGTATTGCAATAGATATCTCTCCAGCACGCTCCTAGACAGCTGCAGCAAGTTGTGAACATGACACATATAATTATGTAAATTGCATTACTTCCACCTTGCATTGCTTCCATCTTCCAGGATGCCGTTAGGAATGATGCCCAGGCCTCGGTTCCCTACATTTTTGGGTAACACTTTACATGCAGTGTAACGTCTCTTATTACTGTGTATTTATATAGTACCTACATAATAAATACATGTTCACACACACACATAATTACAACGGTATTATGCATAGTTATAATGCACAGACCATGTAAATCTTTTTGCACAATATATGTAAGTACACAATTGTACCAAAAAAAAGGTTTAGGGCTAGGGTTAGAGTTAGGATTAGGGTTATATCATGCAAAAAATTAGCAAAGTACAGTGTAACTATGCATAATAACATTGTAATTATGTGTGAGTACACATGTATTTACTAAGTAACTGCTATGTAAATACACAGTTATAAAAGACAATGTGAAGTGTTACCCATATTTGAATGGCTTGTTCTGTGCCAGTACCAAAATCCATCGCTCTGTCTGCTAGATAAGCCAGAGCATCTGTCAAGCTCAACACACAGGCAATATACTGCTCACCCAAGTTTGTTCATTTGTATTGCTCTATAAAACCTTTGTAATATGAAGTTCAATAAATTATTAATTAATTGTTAAGTGTGTGATTCAGTGGACCATGCATTCTGTGTACCAAGGAATTTGATTATTATTATTATTACTTAGCAAGACATAAAACAACTTGTCAACACTGGAATTAAAAGTAGGGAAACAGCTCAGATCTTGTACATCTTTAATATACATACAAACCGATCCATTATCCAATCAATTGAGGTGTTTCAAATTACAAGAAAATGTATTTGTGCGAGTGTGTGTGCGTGTGTGTGCGTGCGTACGCGTGTGTGTGTATATATATATATATGCACATGCACATGCACATGCACCAGTATTTACACATGTCCTCTGCACATCCGATACACACTAAAAGGGCAATCCCAAAGGGTCTAGGAATAAGAATACGACAGAATATGCTCAAAAGACAGTGACTATGTAAAACAAAGAAATGTATTAAAAAACAAATCTTAAAAAAGAGGATACAAAGAAAGAATTATAGAGACGGAGTTAAGAAAAGTGGATAATACTGAATGAGATGATCTACTAGATCATAAAATATGGGACAAGTAGGTCAGTAAGTGTCCCATTAGCAATGACTTACTCTAATCTTTTGCCCAATATTTCTAAGATAGTATTGGAAACACTTCAGGGAATTCTAGCATAACTTCAGAAAAAATTAAAAAAAGTATTTCTAAGGCCCCAGTTGTAGAATTCAAAAGGGAAGCTAATTTAGGTGATATTTTAGTTCACAGTAAACATAAAAGAATAATTGACAAAATAGGTTCTACGAACATTGCACCAGTAGATGTAAAGTGTGTAAATACATAGATAAAAGTACAATAATATAATTAAACATAAGAACACCACATATCCACTAAAAACTAATACCTACTGTAAAAATAGCAATGTTGTTTATGGAATAGCCTGTGAAAATGTGATGAAATCAAATATGTTGGAGAGACTGGAACTACTTTATATAAACAAATTCAGAACCACCTTTTCATTAATTAGAAATAAAAAATGAATGAACCAATAGTACAGCACTTCACCAGTCAAGGACATGACATAAATGATGTAAAGTTTGTAGTATTAGAACAGCTAAAATTAGACAATGCGACATATAGAAGAATAAAAGAAAGTAAATGGATAAATAGACTGAATACGATTATGCCAGCGGACTCAACAGAAAAGAATGAACTAATTAACTTCAATAGATATAACATTTAAATAAATAAACAAAGTTTGTTCAAAAGTTGTGCATGCTGATGCGCTTGGGAGGCCAAATCTAGACTGATCCTCAGAGCCAGCATTGCATGATATAATAAAAATATAAATTTATATAAAGTAATGTTAATTAGAATTAATACAGATTCAAAGATAGAAGTAAAAATGATGTCACAATATATAGAACAGCATTACATCATGTAAGAATAAATCATAGATTTGAATGTAAACAATAACAAGTAGTTGTCATGTCATTAAAACCTATAAATACCTCCAATGTTTTGATTCAAACACAGGCTCCTTTGAGAAAGATATGTGCAATATATCGAAACGTTAAGCAGCTGGTTTTGAGCTAAAATATATATATATATATATATATATATATATATATATATATATATATATATATATATATATATATCTTGGCCCAACCTTAAACACCTAAATGAGCTTAAAGGAGACCTTGGGATGCTTTGCACAGAATGGGGCAAAGTTAAGATATACAGACTCTAGACTTGCTGGAGACCAAAAGCCACTTTAACCCATTACTGCTCTGTCTATAACCTTTGTGCAATAACTGTGTCATTTTCTGTATGATAATCAGCCTATGCAAAGATATCTGAATGAATGATCTCAGACAACAATATGGGACAAGTAGGAGTAAGTGTCTTTAGCAATTTCTTGTGTAATCCATTGTCATTTCAATATAATATCCCAAACATTCAGGGGAAGGAAAGCAAACTTGATTTTACACTAGAACCACCATGTCGATCGTTTTAGGGTTTAGAATTTAAATAACTCTGCATTAGTGAATCCCGTTCTTGACTTTTCCTAAATATATGAAGTAAATACCCAGACGGTGTTTGAGCAGCATTGACCGGGTATTACAATACATGTTTTTATTAAATATAACGTACAATATTCTATTTTTTACATACAGTGTAAAGAACCCCCCCACACACACACCTTTAGGTCACATCACTGTGTATTTCATTGTGGAGTGTGGGATGGTGTGGCTGTATGGTTATCCTTTGCAACTCGCGTCTTTTTTGACATGCACAGCGTGTGGATGTAAACAACTGTGGATTACAATTTTTTCAAAGACAATGTCACAGAATCTTTTTCGAGAAATATTGAGATATTATGTTTTATTTGAGAGCAACGAGTTACGCCCGGCTTCAGACAGATATTTGCCCTGACTGGATTTGTACAACAATAGCTCCAAGATGGCCACTTAACTGGCAACTCACCTGGGAGCTATCAATCTTTCATTTGATACAAGGAATGTAACTGGGAAAATATCAGAAGAAGATATTTCATTTTGGAACTTGCCACAAAACTTTGGCACAAACATTTCAATCACAATACTGCAAAGCTGCACTCAGTGTACACACGCCAGGTAGGTAAACAATAATAAAAATGTATGTGCCCCACATGAAACAGCAGTATGTCTTTATGCAGAGTCAAAGTGCATCTTGTTGGATTGTGTTATTTTGAAAGCGCCATGCATCCTGTACATAACAGGAATTTAGTTATATTTTCTTTTTTACGTTACATCTGTGCGGATTGTTATTCAGTTATTCAGGGTGTTGTTTGTGAAGTACGTTTCCTACAGGCTACATTATATACAGTAGAATAGGAGCTGACATACTGGAAGTAGTGCTGTATTTTCTTTTTTATGTATAGAAAAAAATGACTTCAGTTTCATAGTTTTGTATGTACATATACCTGTTTACACCTGTTTACACAGTAGTTTATTGTAGTTGTGCTGTATGCGCTAATTTTGAAAGTAAAACCATTTATCCTTAATTTTCCATTTAAATTCAAGTGTTTCTGCTATGCAAATTTTAGACATGATATTCACGAATAAAACTTTTGAGTTGTATCCGATAGTTTGTCTTTCATTTTCATATCAAAGCTGTTTAAAAATATACCGTTAAAATGACCGACACGGCAGTTCTAGGTAGTAAGAAAATCCAGCGATTCTAGTGTTAAACTCTTCAGATGGAAAACAATTCAAGAGAATGATAGCAGGTTCTAAAATAATGTAGTGCCTTTTCTATCTTCAGTCATGATCCATCATTTCAGTGCACATGCAGTAAACTAGGGAAGTACACTTTCTGAGAAATTGTCAAATCACAACATGTAGTACTCAGTGGAGTCATATTGTAGAAAATGTCTAACGTTTTCCACATGGTTATATGTTGATGTCACTGCACTTCAAATAATGTGTCATTCGTTCTTGCATAAGCTGAGAACTGTCCTTCAAAAGACACACTGAAAGATCTGATGTGGGGTGAGTAGCAATGAAAGGAAATGTGCAGAGGCAAAGGGCATACAGTGTTGCATATATTTATATAGCCGTTTCCTGGAAAATCAGTAGAACAAAGGTAACAGTGGGAGGCAAAGATGTTTTTATTGGGGGGTTACTTAGGGATATTAAACTATAGAACCACAAAGGTTTGGCTTCTGATGTTGTAGAGTGGACAGTCACTCAGCAATTAAAAGAAAGAACCTGTGGCAAAATACTTCAGAGGTTTAATTTCCAGTCAGGTTCAAAGCCCTGTATCCCCTGTCCTAAGGAAACTGGATTGAATGTAGCGAAGGCTGCCCATGTGCTAAAAATACACAGAAATGTTCACATCATCATGAAACACAGAGAGAAAAAGAAGACTA
Source organism: Acipenser oxyrinchus oxyrinchus (assembly GCA_030684275.1). NCBI lineage: Eukaryota > Metazoa > Chordata > Actinopteri > Acipenseriformes > Acipenseridae > Acipenser > Acipenser oxyrinchus. The sequence goes on from CM060253.1 coordinate 56,073,288, forward strand.
AAGTAAATCCAGAGTTTGTTTAACCTTGAGTGCGGATGTTTTCCAATGAATAGCCATTGATAATATGAAGATGCATTTAAGCAGAACAAGTTGCTGTGTGTTTTATACTAATTGCCACCTCATGATTGAAGCCCAAGTACCTGCCCAGGAGAAGTGAAGACGACTGGGGATCTCTATTCAAACAGTATAGTGAATTGCTTCTTTTCACCCAATGAAACTTAAGCAGTAAAAGCCTGTATCTGAGAGCTCATCCTGACCCTAATTGTATATGTAATAAGGAACTGTACATTTTATAAGGTACTGTAGCATAACCTGCCATTTTGGAAGTTCGTAATGGCTTAGGAAACACCTTAAAAACATTCTTAGAAATATCAAACATGCTGCAATATTTAGCTTCTTGTTATTTATGAAGTACAGTAGTTAACTCAAGGATAATATCAGCAGCCTTTAGAGGAGAATGAGCTCCTTCAGCAAATCATCTGAGCTTTCAAAAAACTATTGCATTTTACTTTCATTGTTCTTTTCAGGTCCTAATATCAAATATTTATTTTCTGCTGTAATTTGGACCGCATATTCAGTATTTAAAAAAGCCTCAAGAAGACAGGACATATTAATATTAAAATACAGTACACGACAAGTACTGATAACAAGAGTTTTTAGCAGGATTAAATTGCCTTGAAGTGACACTTGATTGTCATATTAAACCACTCTGGGCTCAATGAAGATATAATCACTCAGAGACAGAATTTATCAACTTCAGAGATAGGATAAGGGATGAAGGCTCAGCTTGAAATGCTGATGTGGTATATGTTAAAAGGGCATAGCACATTGTTTTTTTGCTGTTTTACACCCAAGCAAATTTGCAACACATTCTCTATAAAGCACTTAGCAGAATCATTAGAGGACTCTATTTCTCATTTCTACTCACTACCAGTATGAATATACATGTTTCATAATAAGTGTATTAATTATTGTTGGCTGTACAGTGTATACAGTTACTCTTTCATGCTTAAATCAGGACAACACTATTTAATTAATTTATTATAAAAACATGATTATTATTGTTTGAATACAAAAATAAAACAACGCATGTTGGGTCAGGCTACCCAAGCACCCTCTAGAGCACAGCAGCACATTGCCAGCAGAACAAAAAATAGACTTGATCCAAGACGTCAGATTACGAGATGGCACTGGCTCTTACTCTGTAGATACTTTGCTGGATGCAGTCTTTGTTATCAATATCTGTGACAGTGTAATGAATCTCCTGCTAGCAGCTGCGGTTGTGATAATACTGACATCAGTACAAGACATGTACTTTCCTCTCCACTATCGCTCTTCACTTGAATGGTAAGATGTTCGTCTTTTAACCGTATGCTTTGTGGTTCACGTCCGGCCCTTGCCTTTCCATTCAATTCAATGGGCTGAGATGCCAATTTATTCCAGATTCAGCAGGAGATGGTCATGTGTGTACACATCTTCTTAATTTGCACACAAATACAGTATATTTAAATAATTGTTGGCTGCACATCATTATTATATTGATTTTATGAAGTGTGATGGACAAGCAACCATTTAATACTTTTTTTGTATTGATTTAATTTATGTATTATAAAAACGTATAATTTTTTTTAATTTAAAAGCAAAGCATGGTGGGACAGGCAAACTTCAAAGCAAAGGAGAGATCATGAAATTGCATTACCAAGTGATGAGAAAGGTCATGCACTCATACCATGTACACATATATTTCTTCATCATTCAACAAACACTAAGTAGTTACTTAGTAAATACATGTGTACTTACACACGATTGCAATGTTATTATGCATAGTTACACTGTACTTAATGTGCATTTTTGTATGATATAACCCTAACCCTGACCCTATCCCTAACCCAAACCCTAATTCTAAACCTAACGTTTTTCTGACACAATTGTGTACTTACATATAATGTGCTAAAAGATGTACATATTAAGTACATTTTAACTTTCTACATTGTAAGTATGCATGCATTTACTATCTAACTACAACACTATAAAAAAGGAATACCCTTTTATGATATGATAACGTAAAGGAAGTATGAATAATCCAGCAATAAATGTTGAATTTAGTTTGGTACATGTTAACCAGTCTGGTAAAAAATAATAAATCAAAACAACATGTAATCTATCCAAGGCTGTCCCTTTCAATGCCACTTTCACTTTATTTGATTTATTTTTCTAAAACAAGAAACCTCATACTTTTGTAAATAATTGATCCGCAGGTGAAGTGAATTCTCCCTCCAGCTTCAGCGTGGGGGCCCGACTGTGTTCCCTGTGTAATTGATTGATGTTTAATACATGAGGTGCACAGGTTAGCAAGGGTGACAAGCTCCAATGTGAAGCACATGACTGCTCACTGCTAATAGTGCAGAACAACCAGGGGACACAGGCACATTGCTGTGGTAATGTCAAATATGCACTGGTTTTTATTGTATTTGTTTTTGGGGTACCATTCTACTTGTGAGATGTCTTGCTCATTAAAATAGTTTGCATATTTTTGAAGAGGAAATGATTATCTATTCAGGGATACCATGATATTTAGAAAGTAAAGGGTCTGTGTGAGGAAAAATTGACAATAAAATTGCCACCACCAGTCATTCTATAAATTATTTTTTGTTTCCATAATTTGTGTGTATCAAAACCAATCAGTAACAAGGCAGAGTACACCCCAGCCTCGCAATGCTAGTGCAAAAGCCATACCGTTAATTCCCTTGTGCCTGTTCCAAGATGGACTGTACATTACAAATAGCGATCAGGATTTCTCTTACAGCTACTCCACCTTTGAACCTTATATTTCATCAAGGCATAGCTTGAGAAGTGATGTAATCTTCCTGAGATGAATTCCACGGTGCAGTGTCATTACAGCTAACTGGTGTATGCCTTCTCTTGTCATTCTGAAGTGAATAAGAACAGTTACGAGAGTAGCAATGGCATCAGAAATGGTCAACATGCAAGGAAGACATGATGTTACAGTATTAATTGTGACATAAATCTTCCACTTAAGTATAACGTATGCATAAAAAAGATATAGTGAGCACCCTTTTTTCATGATAATGCTTGGTGGCCAGAGACTTTGCTGGCATAATTGATACTTTGATGGACAAATAAAGCCCTGACCCAATCCCGTCACCACTCACATCCAAACTCTAACGCAATGGGAAGGATATCACTTTAGTAGCTTATGTGAAAGTGCAGAAATGCTAAATTCGGGTTTTGCTTATTAGTATTTTCTGTAAACATTCTACCCATTAAATTAATAAATAAACCACCATCATATTAAAAAAAATAATAATAATAAATAACGAAAGCAAACTTTGAGTGATGCTCCACTTAGTTTTCATTGCACATTTTTATTGTATACACTTTTAGATATCAGCAGTGCAAATACATACAATTATTGTCATACAAAACACATATGTGGATAATGTTAGAGGACTTACACATGATTTAAATGTAGTGATTACATCGGACTCCAGCTGCTACGTAAGTTTGTGAGACAAGCAGGTTTCAAACTAAATTATAGTGTTTTAAATGTCTTCCTCCAAAGTCCCTGATCCTATCAGTAGTCAATCAGTCCTTGAACCCATCTTGATTAACAAACGTTTACAAGAAGATTAAACCAAATATTCACACTGTCACAAAGACCTCCAGAAGTAAAAGAATACTCAGCAACCCTGCCCTTGACCTGAAACAGTTCAAACTCAACTCTCCAGGGGTAATAGGCTGTTCTGAAGCAGTTCCAACTCTCCTCTCCAGGGATAATAGGCTGTTCTGAAGCAGTTTCAAGTCAACTCTGCAGGGGTAATAGGCTGTTCTGAAGCAGTTCCATCTCAACTCTCCAGGGGTAATAGGCTGTTCTGAAGCAGTTCCAACTCAACTCTCCAGGGGTAATAGGCTGTTCTGAAGCAGTTCCAACTCAACTCTCCAGGGGTAATAGGCTGTTCTGAAGCAGTTCCAACTCAACTCTCCAGGGATAATAGGCTGTTCTGAACCAGTTTCAACTCAACTCTCCAGGTGTAATAGCCTGTTGTATCTTCTAGGTCCAGCTCTGAGCAATACTGGCTTAAAGCAATCCCTTGTTACTGGCCTGAGCACTAATAAAAGGCTGCAAATTGCATCCCTATAATTCCAGATTGCATTACAGAAGTACATTTCATGAGATCCCAAGGGGCTCTGACTCTACTTTTTTTTTTAAAGGAAGATTGATTCATGTTTGTGAAACCCAGTTTCCAGATGCAATTTTACAGTATGTATCTGATAACGCTGCAGCAGTACAGATTTGACTTAATATCTTGCGGTGTGTGTGTGTGTGTGTGTGTGTGTGTGTGTTTAGAGTTTAGAATGGATGCACCATGCCGCATTACACGTGGCTGATCCTGAGACGGGGGGAGGTATTTTTAAAGACAAGATGGATGTGCCCTGCTGCATGTAGCACATGGCAGACCATAAGGTCAGAGAGCAACGCCCCCTTTCCCATAGAGGAAGTGTGTGGTAGACTTGCCGTGTGTAATAAGAAAACGACCACCTTGGTTATTGGACAGTCGGGTTGAAGGGGAGTCAACAATTGCTTACAAAGGTATAAATAACAAACATTGTAAAGTCTTGTCAGTCTTTTCATCTCTTTCGAATTCACTCCATGGATATCCATGCTTTCTGATACAAACGTATGCACTGAGCTGAACTGAGGCCTTGTCCAAAGTCAGTTTGTAACTCGTGCACATGTGTTTAGATCGGAAGTATACACTTCTTTCATATAAAGTATTTTTTAATCAAAAATCATTTGTCAGCTTAATTTTTTCACAACACCAGCATGTATCAGAATGACTCTATCTTGGGTGAGATGTTACCTAGATCCATGTTTCCAAGGAAACTGTTTCATCTTGCTAATGTAAATATGAAGAAAGGCACAATTAATGAAATTTAAAAAGCCTTGAGATTCAGGATACATTTTTTCATCAATACTAAAACAATTTCATAAATAAATCTGTGTTCAGTGCAAACCAGAAATGGACAAGAATGAAGACTCCCCTTCCACACTGTAAAGTTATATAATGCTTTTTAGGCAGTTTAATATCTGTAATAAATCAGCTGGTCTGTAATTGAAATGACATGCTTGAGTTTAATACAAGCGTAACTACAGTGCCTACACTCCTGTGGTTACAACACTACACTGTAACATATTAACTTGTTTTTGTACTTGTTATTACTTTTATGGAAATTTATCATTAAACCCAACCTCTTTCCATCCCCAAAGCTCCATGCAGTTTTCAAAATCCCAAAGCTGTGCTGTACTGTGCTGTTGAAAGTGAATTGAGTTCTTCACTATGCCATGTTAAACACCTGTGCTAATTCCCAAACATGATGTAAGCTTGCTACATTTAAGAAAACTCCACACCTGGAAGCACCTTAGAATCTTCACAATACATTTATTGTACATGGGTCAATATGTTTAAAACTATTGTTAATTCCTAAACAAAGGCCATACTGCATTCCTAGAAAACATTATAAACCTTTGAGATGGCTTGATAGATGAAACCAGTATGCATGCATCTAAAGAAGAGCCCATTATCTATATGCAGTAGTCAGTATTTTAGTAAGCACAGTCGTTCTTACATTTCCTTAACAGTGACCTATGAACACTTCCTGAAAACCAAACTTACCAAAAACATACTTTAAAAAACAGCAATTAAATAACAAGTTACATCTTTGTGAATAGTTACCAGAATCTGGGAAAAAAATAAGAAAAAAAATAAGAAAATTAAGTATGTTTGCTTTGCAGTTAACAGAAAACCCAGCTAAGACGAGCAGTTACACTCATGGCACCAGTTATGTAAAACAGCAGGATTTCTCCCCATTGTGACTGAAGGAAATGTTTCACACTTGACATCCCTATTGTGATAAAGGCAAAAAAATAAATAAAATAAAACTCCTAGCTTTGTCAGCCAGGAGCTGGTATTCAAGATAAACTCTGACTTTAAAATGTGCAACAATGTCCCCACTCCCTGTGCTCAGCTTCCTTTGATTTCAAACAATTGCACATTAAGATGAAGATCTACCAGTCAAAATATACAGACCTTCTGTATTATAACTTATATATTACATTTATTACAACTTGATGCTGCCCTCGCAGCTTCTTGTGTTGAAAGTATAATCTGAACACCCTGCTGTTTGTTATGTTATCACGTTAATGTTAATGCGACATTACTGTGATGTCAGCAACACACTTAAGAGACTTGTATTTACTGTTTCAGATGTTGTTTTTCTTAACCTAGATACACAAAGAACCATGTTTATGTGATCTCCATTGCGACGATATCTGTATCCACCACGGTTTAGGTCAATTGAAATGACCACAAACAGTAATAATAGTGGGGGGCGTTGTTAGCATGGGGTTGAAGGGGTTAATATACCTGAAAAACTAAAGCCACAGCCTGCTGGTACCTTGTAAAACACAAACACTAACGAGCGCTGGACCCTAGACAGAACCTGGAAGCACCTTGTTGACGAGCCCTCATCCATCCACGAGAACTATATTTATGGGATGCGATTGGGAAAGAGCCCACGGCTCTCCAGTAAAAATGACTTCACTGTGCTGGTGTTTTGTCACCTGCTAAGTGCTTTGAAACTCCCGAATGAGCTGTTCACCGGGCGTGGATTTAACACAGAGCCTTGTTTTGAATTCAATGTAATTGTAGTTGTGTATATTAATAGGGTATTGCAATGGATTGCAGTGATTAATATGTATTATTGTATTCCCTGTAGACTGCTGATGAGGCATTTAAGATCAATAGAAAACATGCATATTATGCATTACTAACTAATGTCATTATTTAAATCTGGCTAGAGATGCAGTTGTTAATGTGATTATTTATAGCACATGCAACACATTTAAAGAAACATTTAGGAACTAAAGGGCTTCTTTAGTTTATTTTTATTTGTTGCTTTTTCTGGAATAACTTTGTTTATATTCCTTAATTTTTCACAAAGCTAATTTATTAAATTGCAAGAAACTAGATGTGGCAATCTCATTGGCTAATAAATGTTCCAACTTGTGCAGATATGTCACCATACCTGCACAGCTTGGAACCATTCTGCCTGATTGACATGACAACCAATTCAATTAGGGAGGTGTGGGATAGGGTGGGACGTGCCATTTCTATAAGCACAATAACACACTCCAGGGTGTTCAAATATCGTCCAAAACCTGCAAGCCTGGGCTGTTTAACCCCTAAAGGTACACAAGGAATTGAGTGGTTGTTCAAACAGTTTCTTCTTAAAATGCATATGAAAGTGATTCAAGTATCACAAGGAAACTGACAATTTGGATGACCAGATCCAACCTGTAAGTTCATATTAACCCTGTTTCATGCACCTCATTGCAAATTTAATAAAGTTTGCATCATTTTATTTATGTACCTTCAAGGGTAAACAGCACTTGGCTTCTCCTCATGTCAGAGACCACTACTAGGTGTGCAGAAATTGCACCATATTTGAAAACCCTGCTGTATGTTGTTGTTAAAGAATGTGTTCATTAAAGAATGTATTTTCAAAGTTAAGGTTACAAAATGTATTTATATTTCAATTAAAGATCTATCAAAACACTTCATTGTGTAAATCAAGCACATAATAGTAGACCAACATTAAACACAACATAAAGAAATCAATATATGAAAAAGAAAAAATGAATGAATTAAAAAATCTACGCATCTCTTAGTGGAACCGAAGCTATAACTGCACCACGGTCACATGGAATCAAGGACACATGAAGCAATGGGAATCTATCTGTGGCAGTCCATATGGAAAAGAACTATCTCAGGGACTTCATTTTTTTTATTTAACCTATTTAGTTAAAATTATTCGTATTTGTTCTTTTTTTCCTAATAGCTATATTTTACATTACTTATTTATATAATTATATCTACTGTAGGTTGATTATATCTGCATTTTTTTTTTTTTAAGTAATTACAGCACTGTTTAAATAATAATTTTTCCTGGGGCAAGACATTCAGACCCACCCCCACTTGAAAAACACAAATTGGACACAGCCTCAAAGAGCAAATCTTCGCATATTATTATTATTTTATTATTTATTTCTTAGCAGACGCCCTTATCCAGGGCGACTTACAATTGTTACAAGATATCACATTATTTTTACATACAATTACCCATTTATACAGTTGTGTTTTTACTGGAGCAATCTATGTAAAGTACCTTGCTCAAGGTTACAGCAGCAGTGTCCCCCACCTGGGATTGAACTCACGCCCCTCTGGTCAAGTGTCCAGAGCCCTAACCACTACTCCACACTGCTGCCCTATATAAACACTAGGACCAGCCATGGTCACATCAAACCATGGTCATATTCACTGAAGGGAGCACGAAGTAAGGGCAATCTAGTTGTAGGAATCCATCCAAGGAAATCCTTGAAAACTCACCTTCTAACAGATTCAAGCCACTCAAAACAAATAATAACTCTGAAATCAGCATGGGTAAAATGCATTGCTTGCCAGACGTGGAGAGGGTAAACCTCTAACTGGGGCCAAGCAGCCAGTGGGGTGCCGCAGGGCTCTGTGCTTGGTCCTGTTTCTTATCGACATCAGTGACTGAGATCGGGGGGTAGTTAGCAAGCTTGTCAAATTTGTAGATGACACAAAGCATGGGGGAGTGGCCAACATGCTCTCATCCACCCAGGAAATCCAAAAAAAGATATAGATTGCATTGAGAACTGGGGAGAAACGTGGCAAATGAAATGTAATGTCACATGCCAGTCACATAAATGAGGGGGTATAAAACTGGAACTGGCTCACCAAGAGAAAGACCTTGGCGTTGTAATAGACAAATCACTGTCAGCTGGGAAGCAATCAAAAAAGCAAACAGAATGCTTATGTATATATATGAGCTTAGATGGGCTGAACGGCTCCCTCTCATTTGTTCATTTTCTTTATGTTCTTATGTTCCTAAGGGCTCAGGAGAGACAGGAGCAAGTGTCTGAAAACACAGCTTAATATCCTGACACAGCAGCTAACTTCAGAAGTGTGTAGCCTGAGACTGTAAGAGTCTATGACATCTTTACAATCCAGACACAAATTTAGAATAGTTCTGGATGATTCTATAAATATATGCTAATTCACTTTAATGAAATCCATTTCAAATTAGCCAGGCAGAGCATGTGTCATACCTAATTTCAATTAATTACAGCTTTGCAAGAGGAAATGGTAGATGTTGTGCTCCGAAGGGACTCACAATACCATCTGCTACACCATCACAACCAAATGAACTCATTAGAAGTGTGGCATCATTTCAACTGCTGCAAGTTTGTTAATGTGTCAAACTTCAATCGTTAACAGCATTTTCATTAACAGCGTGTCTTGCCAGTCTGAGGAAAGGTTTGCAATACTACTGTTTCTATGTTTCTTCTGGTTCTACTTTTCTATTTTGTAACCGTTGTCATCTAAAACTGTCTTTCTCTTTATGCTCTTTGAAGCAAGTCTTGTATGGTTAAAACTATGAATCTGAACCTTGTGGAATGTGTGTGTGGGTTACGATGCAGAGGTGAGAGATGAGGTGTCTTGTACTGGTTATAATCTAGTGTACCAGCTGAACCTTGTGGAAGGGGAGTGTGGTGCTCAAGGACGGTGGTGGGAATAGCAGAGGCAGGAGATAGAAGATTGCAGCTTTTAAAGAGCTTTCTCTGAGCACTTTGGTATATTTGCTATCTTGGTTCTTAATCACAGCCAGCACACATGCCTGTGATCCTAACAAGAGCCCAGAACAAAGGAACTGGTTCCTCTTTGACACATGTGGTCTAACTCAAATTGCCAGTCGATTTTCCAATTGGAGTCCAAGCACATTCTGCACTTGGATTTTTGCAGGGATCAGTTTTTAACCCCACATGTGTGACAGCACTTTTTCCTGCCACAGGTGTGCTTTAAAAGTCACAAGGATATATTAATTGCAAAAGAAAATGATATGCAAGGGGAGTCAAAACACAAAGAACAATACACTAGTTTGGGTAACAGGGCTATTTCAGATCTATACCAAGTTGCTCTTTGAGACATCTTTGGAATGTACAGAAGGTATGATTGACAGATTAGCTGTTTTGCCTTTGAATTCTGTCAGTTGCTTTTTCAGTCACATGAAGCTGAGCTCCCTCTGCACTCAGAACAGGTAGTGCTAAAACTGTGATTGGCCTTGGGGTTCTCCTTGCGTAGAAGTGAGGCTTGAGCCTCCACAGAAGAGAGGATGGAAACCTTTGCCCGAGGGGACACCATTTTCTCCAGGGCCACAATGCTCTTTGGTACAGCTGTGACCACAATTAGGCATTGTACTCTAAGTGTAGTCTCACCAGTGCATTATACAAACTCATCACAACCACTTTGATTTGTACTCTACACTTTTATCTATATAGCCAAGCATTCTCTTTTGCAAACACATGCCCCCTCCTTATTCCTAATTGTCTGATATGGGGGAATATTGCATCCACTGCTATCTACATGCAAAGGAAACTCCTCAACATGTAATTCACACAAGAGTAATGCTGTAACACTCCAATACGTGGCGTTTTGGCTTCTCAGAAAACAGCTTGCACTCCTCTGGATCTAAAGGTCATAGGTTTGTACCATGTTTGCACAATGCTGTGATGCTGTGCTCTAAAGATATCCATGACCTGCTCTGTCAGCTAGCTCGCGAGACCATCACTGAAACAACATGGAACTCATTATTACATTACTGTGCGGGGCCTGAAGTTAGCTACTTGGTGATGTGTTTCTTTCAGCACCCATCAAGTGGTCAGGTTCAGCACCTGCCTCACTTCTTTTATTGAGACTGCAGATCTGCTAGGTGCGTCACACATTATCTTGTCCCATATCCTACACTGTGACGTTTAGATAAATGAAGATATTGTATTGTGGTGCATTGTATATGTGAAAGTGGGGGTAGTGATAGCACTGGTGACACTCACTGAGGTTGACATTTCTTCTTGAAACATTAATAAGCATTCCCAGCAGTCTTCCTGGTGCAATGCTCTGCCATTCACCTTGTGTTTGAAGAGATTTGAAAGAACAATGTGGAGAAGCAGCTGCTTAGAGGCCGTTCAAATCTGTATGTATCTCCTATGTATCCTGACACTAATGAAGAGATTAAACCCTTACCCAAATAACCTAATCTATTGTAATGTGAAAGAAATACTACATCAGTAATGTGTATTAATGTTATTAATATAATATCGATTTTCTCATATTTTAAGTAAACCTAACTATACATTTTATTTACCCTTTTTTAGCACTGGAAGATTCCATTACCTTAATGACTATTACAATACAATTCCCTGTTCCCCAGCAAGCTTGCCATACGACTCTCTGGAAATGACTAAAGTTCAGATTAATGAGGACTTGAGCCACAAATCTCACAAAATGTAATGTCCTGTTAACAAGCAGGGATTCTGGTTCATCTAATAAATCTAATGACCAGGGGAGGGACAGGTAAGGACAGCTATTAACTTTTGGAACAGCAAGGATGTGAAATGTTCAGCAGCAAGGTCATTGTTAGATATGCTGTTTGGGACTGTGCTGAATGAAGGGGCACTCTGCCTCTTGTATGCTCAAGATGCAATGTGATTTACACAGCAGATCATGAAGCATGTAACTCCTTACCTGCAGATCATGAAGCATGTAACTCCTTACCTGCAGATCATGAAGCATGTAACTCCTTACCTGCAGATCATGAAGCAGGTAACTCCTTACCTGCTCATTGTATGATGCCTCCTGTACTGTTTACGCCCATGCCAGCTTTTATGTAAATTCTCATCTGTTGCATTTGGTTTGAAAAGTAAAACAAAAATACAAAAAATGCACACATTTGTAACAAATTCAAATAAGAATTTGCATTGTGGCCCGACTCTAGTTCAAACATATTAACAACATGCATTGTTTTTTTCTCGAATCCTGTACCCACCCAGGTACAGACAGCACTTGGGCTCTCTTTTGAAAATGAGATTCCCGGGGCTTGTTAGAAGGTATTAATGTAACTCTTGAGTCAATAATGCCCGAGACTATTGAAATAACACAGAATTGCATCAGATAACTTCACCTTGCAAGGTAAAAATCAGTAAATTACCACTGTTATGACACTCTGTGCCAAAATGAAATCTACGGAGCAACTCGCAGTGAAAACTTTAACTGGTATTAAAGAACAATATGATTAAACTCAGCATGCCTAACCCAGTGCTCCCATTTAGTAGCACTAAAGATGACTGTTCAAGTAAAAACAAAGCAACGAGCACAACAATGATTTATTTGACACATTTAAACTTGGCACCCCTGCCAGTCTAACCATTATTAGAATAAGTTGAATATGCATTTATAACTTCTTCTTCAGGTGGAAAGCTAAAGCCAGCAGCACAGGTATAAGCCATCCTCAGAATATACCCATTATAGAATATCATAGCTTTGCAAGCACACTATCTCATCGTTCACTCAGCTGAGCTTTGACTGGGCAGCAGGCAGGATCGAAATGAAGCAGGAGACATTCTTCGGTCCCAGAGCCACAGAAACAAGCGCCGCTCACTGTGCCTTATCAGTAAGTCAGCCCTGGATTTAGGTTTTTCCAAAGCATGCATAATCAAATTTGATTTAAGAAGTACTTAGGACAAAGCTGTTGGGTAATTATAAAAATCACAACTGGCATAATATGCTGATGGAAAAGATTATTTCATGTTTGCATTAAAAGGAAGACGGAATGCTCTTACAAAAGATGGCATAGCGTTCCAAGCAAAGTGTTTTACATATTCATGTTCTGATAAATTCAGGATTTGCATAACTAACTCGATTCTCAGCCACACTCCCCTCTCTCTGAGGTAGCAGCAGATATTAATAGCACATTGGAAATTTGCATTTGTTTTAATCATCTGAATGCTTTTTTTATTGTTTGAATCATTATTAGCTCGAAAAGTGGAAATGGGGTTGAACATACATTGCTCCAGTTTGAAACCCTGCCTGGTACTTTCAGCCTGACCCTAACTAAACACTAACAACAGCCCTGTTAAAAAAACTGCCTCAGCAATATACCCCTGTGTAAATCCCACTGTGGAGCTCAGCACACTCTATCAATGCCTCTGCACAAGCATTTATGACCAAACACAGAATAACCAGTCGATGGACAGTCCCATCACTTTGGCGATATAGCCATGCAGCTACATTGTATCACATAAAACATGTGACATGGGCTTCAACAGAGCTTCCTATGGGCATTTCTTTTTTTTGTTGTATTGACGAGGCATCGTCCTGTGCCAGTAACAAAATAAAACACCAAACCAGCTAAATCAGCCACAGAACGACTGCATAGACCCCTTTTTTTCCAGCCCTGTCTAAATAAAAATGTGTTCTGTGAAATACTGTATTTGACATGCAGAATGCTGTCTTAGTATTTGCCCCACAAATTATAATCCATGTCAATTACAGTTATTCTGTATAAATACTCATAATTACTATGTTTTAAAATACCATATAAAAGTTAGAGCTTAGTAACTCCAGAAGGACTGTGGTGGAACATGGCAAATGTAAACTATCTCAACCCCCATGCTTCATTGGACTGGTGTTGTGTCAACATGCATTTTGATGCTTATTTTATTGTCACTATTCTGTCTCTTTGACGTGATATTAGAAATGGGTGTATATATATATATTATTCACATTCTTCTTCATTAGTGGTAGCAATTAGCAGCAAAGAATTGGATCTTGTATTTTTCATACATTCATTAGCTCTATAAATATTCATTTTGCAAGCTGCTTTAATTAATGTATTCGTATCTGATGCCAGATTGGAGACATGCTTTCCTCATGTAAATAAAAAGTGCTCATTTGCTCAACAATGGGCTGTGATTCTTCACCTGATTGACATTATGAAAGACACTTTAGTTGGTCAATAACATGCCCTTATACACTTTCAGAATTACCAGATTCTTGCACCAAAAAAATAGATTTTCTTGAAACCGCTAAGAAATGTTTGTTTTAATGTTGTTTTTCTTGTATTAAAATGGGTATATTATGGAAAAATCTATGTTTTTCTTGTTACTAATTTTGAATGGCATTTTACTTATTTAGGCAGAGGCTACGGTAGAGGACTTTTGATTTGGTTCTATTTCTTACTTTAGCTAAAGGGCTCAATGTACTTTAACAGGAATGTCATTGCAGAGACAGAACCTAACCTAGATAGGTAAACTCATTACACATCAAAGCAGATGTGACAGGTCTGCCTATTGGGATTTATGTTCTTCGGCATCACCAAGGTCAAGGCTATCAATGGAAGAAGCTAATGCAGATGCCAGTGTTGTAACTCTCTGAAGATTTTCAGTGGCGGGTTCATCGAAATGACCATTTGGAGGAAGAATCAACAAGTTTTTCCTTGCCCAGCTGTTAACCTCATCATCCCAACAAACATCTCAGCAATAGGGGACATGTTCTCCTTCTCTTTGTCACACAGAGGATGGTCTGTTTGGAGTCACACACAACCACAATCTGGAGGATCAAAGAGAGACAGTGGACAAAGCCCTTCCATCTTACACCATTCCAATTCCTCCGGCTCGGAGGCCCTGCTTCATTGTGTTATATGCTGTGGAGCGCACCGTTAGCAGTGAAAGCAGCACATCACCTCCAGAATGAGAGGCTGCTCTGCAGACACACTGTGCTCTGGAGCACATCACCTCCAGGATGAGAGGCTGCTCTGTGGACACACTATGCTGTGGAGTGCATCACCTCCAGGATGAGAGGCTGCTCTGTGGACACACTGTGCTGTGGAGCACATCACCTCCAGAATGAGAGGCTGCTCTGTGGACACACTGTGCTGTGGAGCACATCACCTCCAGAATGAGAGGCTGCTCTGTGGACACACCCTACTGTGGAGCACATCACCTCCAGGATGAGAGGCTGCTCTGTGGACACACTGTGCTGTGGAGTGCATCACCTCCAGGATGAGAGGCTGCTCTGTGGACACACTCTACTGTGGAGCACAGCACCTCCAGGACGAGAGGCTGCTCTGTGGACACACTGTGCTGTGGAGTGCATCACCTCCAGGATGAGAGGCTGCTCTGTGGACACACTGTGCTGTGGAGCACATCACCTCCAGGATGAGAGGCTGCTCTGTGGACACACTGTGCTGTGGAGCACATCACCTCCAGGATGAGAGGATGCTCTGTGGACACACTGTGCTGTGGAGCACATCGCCTCCAGAATGAGAGGCTGCTCTGTGGACACACTGTGCTGTGGAGTGCATCACCTCCAGGATGAGAGGCTGCTCTGTGGACACACTGTGCTGTGGAGTGCATCATCTCCAGGATGAGAGGCTGCTCTGTGGACACACTCTACTGTGGAGCACAGCACCTCCAGGACGAGAGGCTGCTCTGTGGACACACTGTGCTGTGGAGTGCATCACCTCCAGGATGAGAGGCTGCTCTGTGGACACACTGTGCTGTGGAGCACATCACCTCCAGAATGAGAGGCTGCTCTGTGGACACACTGTGCTGTGGAGCACATCACCTCCAGAATGAGAGGCTGCTCTGTGGACACACCCTACTGTGGAGCACATCACCTCCAGGATGAGAGGCTGCTCTGTGGACACACTGTGCTGTGGAGCACATCACCTCCAGGATGAGAGGCTGCTCTGTGGACACACTGTGCTGTGGAGCACATCGCCTCCAGAATGAGAGGCTGCTCTGTGGACACACTGTGCTGTGGAGCACATCACCTCCAGAATGAGAGGCTGCTCTGTGGACACACTCTACTGTGGAGCACATCACCTCCAGGATGAGAGGCTGCTCTGTGGACACACTGTGCTGTGGAGTGCATCACCTCCAGGATGAGAGGCTGCTCTGTGGACACACTGTGCTGTGGAGTGCATCATCTCCAGGATGAGAGGCTGCTCTGTGGACACACTCTACTGTGGAGCACATCACCTCCAGGATGAGAGGCTGCTCTGTGGACACACTGTGCTGTGGAGCACATCACCTCCAGAATGAGAGGCTGCTCTGTGGACACACTGTGCTGTGGAGTGCACCGTTAGCAGTGACAGCAGCGCATCACCTCCAGGATGGGAGGCTGCTCTGTGGACAGAGCAGGTTGGACAAGGGGGAAAAGAACCACAGGGAAAGCATAGCTATGGCTAAAAAAAAGCTTTAAAGTGGTGTATTGCAATGCCATTCTTCTTGTTTGCCCATCTACTCAAGAGTGATTCAAAAGTGACTGATCAAAGTGGACAAGCCCAAGCAGCATCGTAACCCTTTAGTTTAGGGATCCAATATAAGTGATTATAAACAATCTATAAACAAGTTCTTAATTATGCCATTAACAATTATAAAATATGAATAGAAATAATATAGTATCATTACACACTTTTGTCATTGTTTTTTACACTATTGTTTATAATCGCTTATAACTGAT
The DNA here is from genome assembly GCA_030684275.1 of Acipenser oxyrinchus oxyrinchus. Lineage (NCBI taxonomy): Eukaryota > Metazoa > Chordata > Actinopteri > Acipenseriformes > Acipenseridae > Acipenser > Acipenser oxyrinchus. Next base: position 56,089,751 of record CM060253.1, read on the forward strand.
ATAGTCTGTCTGTCTTTTCAGGTCTGTTTGTATTTCTATGCCAGTGTGTCTGTCTGTCTGTCTTTATATGTCTGTCTCACCAATTGTATGGGGTTGCTTTGTTTTTGCAATACAGTTATTACACACTTGTGCCATTGTTTTGTTTTTGCTATTGTTTATAACCACTTATAACGGATCCCTAAACTGCAGTGTTACCACAGCATCTGTGAGTTCTGCATGTATCTGTTAATGCATGTTAGATTTCTCAATCATCATGTTTAAAAATCAAACAAATAAAAAAGCACCAATAATAAAAATATAAAAACCTCTCCTGTCAGAGATTTTTGTAACATTAATTGTGTTTAAAAAATAAAAAACCCTTGTCCATAAAATCACTGCGCCGTAAATCTGAAATATTACAACATCCTAAGCACACAAAACATGCAGTCGTTGCTTCATGTTCATTTAGTATTTTTTGTGTCAAAAAGATTATTTTATATGGGGATATATTTTTAGCCTTGGAAAAAGTCACATTTATTATTCAGGATTTTTTAAATCTGACAAGAATTATTATGTCTCTTGATAATCAAACAGATCAGAGACTGTTTTAAACCTGTATTTAGTCCACTCTTCCCCTCAGTCTTTATTGTTTAATACAGTCAATAAACTAGCCTGGAAATTTGTCATTTATTTCACGTGGCAGCCATCCTGACAGTTCAGTTCTGTCCCCTGAGTGAATGGAAATAAATCCCACAGTATCCATATTGCAAACATGCACAGGGCGAATGAAAAGAAACTGAATGATTACACATTGTGGGCTTTCTCTGCTTATCATATTCAATCAAGCCATATCTCTGTGTGCTCATTGTCCCCACTCATTAGCAGAATCAAGACAAGATTGTTGAAAAGAGCAAGTATCTGCTACCTATCTGTCTACCTTAAAGGGGGTTTAATAATTGCTGTTGCTTTCAAAGATGGCCCACACAGAGGGATACCAAATAACGAAATCTAGTTATGCACCAGGCCATACAGTAATCTGGGCTGATTCTCTGAATGTGAACAGCATTTTAAAAAGGTTAGCCGTTGAGAATTTAATTTGATTAACTGGTGATATGCATACAAGCTAGACCTTGGATAATGCATTTGTGTTTACAAAGACGGGCTTGTCACCATGCTGTACCTGTTTGTAAAGATCCTAAAATACCATCTATAAGTTGTTATTGCTTTCCTACTAATCAGACCTCCCTCAGGCTTGAATTCTAGAGGAGGTTTCTCATTCTGATTGCACAAAAATGTATATTAAACTTGCTAATGTCACAAAAATACAAAGAACTGAAACGATTCATTTTGATATTGCTGTGAACAATTTCAACAGTACCTATAAAGGGAGGTTTAGTCTAAATAATTGTTCTAGTTTCCATTCTGTGTATAAGTGGCTCACCTGGTTAAAGCACAGCCGTGTGGTGTGCAAGGTGAGAAAAACAAAAATACAAACAAGAGGAGGCCGTTCAGCTCACGTAATCTCGTCCACTTAGCTGATTGCCTCTGTTTGTGTCCATTTCATTCCAACAGTGTGCTCTGGTTCTGGTTTCTGTACTGCTCATAAAGTATCAATCAGGCAGCAGTGTGGAGTAGTGGTTGGGGCTGTGGACTCTTGACAGGAGGGTCGTGGGTTCACTCCTAGGTGGGGGACACTGCTGCTGTACCCTTGAGCAAGGTACTTTACCTAGATTGCTCCAGTAAAAGCCCAACTGTATAAATGGGTAAAAAAAATAATGTAATTGTATGTAAAAAATAATGTGATATCTTGTAACAATTGTAAGTTGCTCTGGATAAGGGTGTCTGCTAAGAAATAATATAATAAAAAACTATGTTAACTCCTTTTATATTGTAAAGACTTCAATCATGCCACTCTAATTCTTCTTTGTTCTAGTTTGAATAGATTCAGTTCTATCCAGCCTATCTTTGTAGCCCAGTCCTTTAAGTCCTGGGATTAGTCTGGTTGCCACCTAGCTCTATGAATTGTTCTTGCAAAACCTCCCCTGGCTCTGGCCAGTACTTTGTCAACTCATGGCTTGGTAGAGGCAGCAGACTGTGCGAGCCTGCGGATCATGAATGCACACCAGGCTGTCAATATTTCTGATAACTGAGTCTCCTACTACTACCTTTTGTGTGCCAAGTGTGCTGCCACTTCCAGTGCCTCTCTTTGTGGCACATTTCTAGCTGTGATATGGTGTTGTACTATATTGGTTACATACTGTGTTTATGGTGCCTGAGGTCTGGCTTAAAGTTGTAGCTTAAGGATGATATCAGCAAAATATTGATTATTTATTGGAGGCTTTATTTTCTTTGTTTTTTATTTATATGAATACAAATAAGCAAGCAAACACAAGTCACCAAAGTACAGGATTTAAATAAAACTAGTTAGTTTATCAGTACTTGGAAAAACAATGGTTCTCTCCTTCCAATTCCCCCCTTAACTGATCTTGCCATTGTGGTTCTATTCATGTTGCCAGACTGAATTGGCATAGTTAACCTGACCACATGGACTTCCCCTTCCCTTCCGTTGCTTTTTCATATAAAGCAACGACTTTTGTAGTTGAAAGACATTAACACATCTTACTAGTAGTGAATATAAACAATCAATAATCATTTTCAATTTGACAATTAGCGCTTGAGAGAATCTTATTAAATGACCACCTTGAGGATCAGCTGTTTGAAGTCACTCTGTATCTATAGCTGTGCACCTCATTTCTTGTATTACTCAAAGGAGAGAAACCAGGGCTTCGGGTATTTTCAGTTTTCCTGGAATTCATACGAATCAACCGTAATTATTTCTGGCAGCCTAATTTATCACCAGCAGCAACAGCAAAAAGGAACGGCCTGCTGTTACGTTTCTGCTTCTCCCCAATGGGATCACAATGCGTACATAATTTCATTTTCTTTGGTGATGTGCCTTTCTCCCTTACAGCTGGTAATGTGCACAGCTATATAGCAATGTACAACAGCCCCTAATGTTGTATAAATGAGAGAAAAGAGAGCCTGTGTCTGGTTCTTAACAAGGTTTATGTGAGGTACGGTGGAGATGTTTTCATAAACAAGTCATCTTCTTATAAAGGGGTATAGCAGTTTATATTTGTTTTCATTCTTTTTTAGACAAGGGAAGGTGGTGTATGCATTAAGAAGAATACTTTATGAATGTCCAGAGATAGCTAAATTCAAGGTCCCATGTACAAAAATGGAAGTCTTTATCGATCTCTTTATATTTTACATTTATTTTTATATACATGTTCAAATAGATTTTTGAAAACAACTACACAGAACACTTCTGTTACTGTATATGACTTGACTTTGGTCTGTCAGGATACTTTTCATGGAAGGCCTCCACTGTACACAATGATTTGCTTATAGGAGCACAAGTGACATTCATCATCAAAGTGACATGCTCCAGTCCACTACAAGAGACTCCTGATTGAGTGCTAAGGTCTGGACGAAAGTCCTAACTATACTATACTGGTCACTTGTCATAATAAAAGTGAGAGAGAAGTCCACTAGGACCATCTATGCTTGTCTGGTTCTAATTGCTAACTAATCCCTAAGCTGTATTCAGGAAGCCCTTCAAACGGTCAGAGTGAATTAAAGGATGGGTCCTGAAACCATAATTCTGTGGCTTGCTCAAAATGACCTTGCATGAGTTTAAAAAACATATTTCATTGTAATAATGCTCTTGCACTTTTCATGTACTGGCTCTGACACATCCATTCTCATGGGTGGTAAGAGGTCATTGCCCACTGACATTTCAGTTCTCCTGTGCTGTTGTGAGTAATTGTTGCTTTATTAAAAAAAAAAAGAAAATAGCCATTTTATGCAGTGCTTGCATGAAATATTTCCATGCAGTTATCACCATTGTTTTGGTTGATTGTATGCTTTATAAGGCTAGCAGCACCATAATTACATTCATAGGTTATAACTGTCTTTTAATGAACATGCAACTATGTGTGATCGTTTTTACAAAGAGACGCCCAGAGACAGGTCAGATAATTAAACTAAACAACCATTGAGATACTACAGAAGGATACAGACTAAGGGTTAAGGGAGATTGTAACGAAAGATACATAGATTAATTTGCATTCCTCCAAGGACATTTGATTTCTGACACTACTTGTCCTATTCACACTATCTAAAGAATGCACTTATTTGTTAAATTTGCCATTTTGAAAATGGCAAGAACCTGGTTACAATATGTGTTGAGCATGCATTATTTGTTATTGAACATTCTCATTAACACAACAGTCAGGTAAAATTGAAATGACCAAAGTGAAAGTTGGACTTTGGCTGTGGTTTCGTATGATAAATACAGCCTGTCTTGTGAGCGTCTTTCCTGCTTTGTAACACACACATGATAATGTATACCAGATTTACTCAAATCTAAGTTGCACTTTTTTGACCAAAATAAAAGTTCAAATTTGGGGGGAGCGACTTGGATTCGAGGGGACTTGGATTCTGGGTTTTTATTATTATTGAACGAGAGCTACTGCACACAGTGATACCCACGGCAGTAATTACTCTCCATACAGTACCAGTATATTAAAAGGCTGTGCAGCGTACCTCACACTAATTTTATGATGCAACTTTTACAAGAAAAGTCATCTTGTTTGCTGGAAAAAAAGGAAAGTGCAGCAGAACATGAATTTGGGGCATCTGAGATGTGTGTCAGAAGATGGAGACGCAATCAAAAGGCTGTTTTTGCTTACGAACGTGACAAAGTCCCGTTGGCCAAATTAAACAAAGGAGGACAGTAAAACTGACTAAAATAAAGTTAAAGGTAATTTGCACTTGTACAGCTACCGTAAGATGCCAGGAATGCCATTCAATACTGAAAGCACTGTACTGTACATATTTTCTTTTCCCATTTGTAATATAGATGGTGTCTTACTCTGATGCTTTAATGTAAGGTAATACAGCGTTCCATGCTGGCACCTAGAAATTAGAAGGTCATTTATCCGGTAATTGTTGTGTTGTTTTTCATTAAGAGTTAAATGCATTTAGGGTCATCAAATTTGGAGGGACAACTTGAATTCAGGGACGGGTGTTTACATATAAACAACTTGACTGATAGTCTCCCTGGCTGGAAGTATATCAGATGCTACGGTAATGCTTGTTATCAGTTGAAGTGGGCCCTTGTAAAGATTAACTTGAATGCAGGTCTAAAATCTTCTTTTGTTCACATCAGAGGTTGACACCTGGCCATCAAATGAATGAATGGGATTTCACAGTCGACTTAGGTGATCAGACACTTTTGTCGTTCAAAGATTAAATGCTCTCACTATTGCTCTGTTAGGCGAGGAAATTCTAGCTAGATCTTTCGAATCAGTAATAAACATGAAAACCTACCATTGCGAAACACAAAGCCTGAGAAACATTCAGGGGAAAATAGCAAAGATAATTCCCTCTGGGTACAGCAACAAACCTATCTGAAAAGAACCTTGGCAGGGAGTGCAGTGAAACAAAAGCAGAACTATACAGGTAATCTAGCATATGAAAGGCATTGCAAACAGTGTAGCAGCAGATAAGAAGTGAGACATTTCCACAGTTGAAGAAATGCTTCGGGCATGATCAATAATCGCAGGATACAATTCTATACACCAGTATAAAGCTTGCAATGCACCAGGTCAAAAATAACACTTTCAAAGTATTGCTTCACATAGCTGATTCCTTTAAACATGTGATACACAATTGACATTAAAATCTGTGTATTCATCGAGAAGACAACAGGATTACTCTCTCTCCCATGATATCAGCAACAACTTCATCATTGTCATCTACTTTTCGACTAATCAGTGTGCCTTTCTTCTGTTTGGAAAGGATGGTTTCCTGGTCATCTGTATCTCACTTGCTACATTAACACACCCCAGTGATGTCCCATCTCTGAAAGGCATGGTTCAGCAGGATCACACACCCAATATTAACTGAACTGTTTGTATACATCACTACCATTCCTGCCGTCCGTTATTGTTGTTGCATATTCTTTAAGGATGAGGACAAAATCGAATCCATACCAATTTGGATACTGATCTTATCAGATTCCTGGAGCTATGCAGAGTTGGTCTCAGCTGGGAGGACTCCAAGTAGGAACAGCACAAAGGTGCCTCATCAGCACTCGATGAGGCTGGTTGGAAGCTAGGCAGGCAGGACCTCTCCTCCAAGGTTCAGCAGCTTGGCAGGGGCTGACCAGAGGTGATGGCTTCACAGCAGGGTCAGAGGTCTCTCATTGATGGCTTCACAGCAGGGTCAGAGGTCTCTCATTGATGGCTTCACAGCACGGTCAGAGGTCTCTCATTGCTGGCTTCACAGCAGGGTTAGAGGTCTCTCATTGATGGCTTCACAGCAGGGTCAGAGGTCTCTCATAGATGGCTTCACAGCAGGGTCAGAGGTCTCTCATTGATGCTTCACAGCAGGGTCAGAGGTCTCTCAATGATGGCTTCACAGCAGGGTCAGAGGTCTCTCATTGATGCTTCACAGCAGGGTCAGAGGTCTCTCATTGACAGCTTCACAGCAGGGTCAGAGGTCTCTCAATGATGGCTTCACAGCAGGGTCAGAGGTCTCTCATTGATGCTTCACAGCAGGGTCAGAGGTCTCTCATTGACAGCTTCACAGCAGGGTCAGAGGTCTCTCATTGATGCTTCACAGCAGGGTCAGAGGTCTCTCCTTGATGGCTTCACAGCAGGGTCAGAGGTCTCTCATTGATGGCTTCACAGCAGGGTCAGAGGTCTCTCATTGATGCTTCACAGCAGGGTCAGAGGTCTCTCACTGATGGCTTCACAGCAGGGTCAGAGGTCTCTCATTGATGCTTCACAGCAGGGTCAGAGGTCTCTCATTGATGGCTTCACAGCAGGGTCAGAGGTCTCTCATTGATGCTTCACAGCAGGGTCAGAGGTCTCTCCTTGATGGCTTCACAGCAGGGTCAGAGGTCTCTCATTGATGGCTTCACAGCAGGGTCAGAGGTCCCTCATTGATGCTTCACAGCAGGGTCAGAGGTCTCTCATTGATGGCTTCACAGCAGGGTCAGAGGTCTCTCATTGATGGCTTCACAGCAGGGTCAGAGGTCTCTCATTGATGCTTCACAGCAGTGTCAGAGGTCTCTCATTGATGGCTTCACAGCAGGGTCAGAGGTCTCTCATTGATGGCTTCACAGCAGGGTCAGAGGTCTCTCATTGATGCTTCACAGCAGGGTCAGAGGTCTCTCATTGATGCTTCACAGCAGGGTCAGAGGTCTCTCATTGATGGCTTCACAGCAGGGTCAGAGGTCTCTCATTGATGCTTCACAGCAGGGTCAGAGGTCTTTCATTGATGCTTCACAGCATGGTCAGAGGTCTCTCATTGATGCTTCACAGCAGGGTCAGAGGTCTCTCATTGATGCTTCACAGCAGGGTCAGAGGTCTCTCATTGATGGCTTCACAGCAGGGTCAGAGGTCTCTCATTGATGCTTCACAGCAGAGTCAGAGGTCTTTCATTGATGCTTCACAGCATGGTCAGAGGTCTCTCATTGATGGCTTCACAGCAGGGTCAGAGGTCTCTCATTGATGGCTTCACAGCAGGGTTAGAGGTCTCTCATTGATGGCTTCACAGCAGGCTCTCATTCTTGGAGGGGTTTGACTCTTTGTCACCTGAAACTTACCTTCAAGGCCTACACTATTCAAGTCACTAACTTACAAGGCATCATAACATCAAACATATAATTGCAATGACAGCTTTTTTTTAGTTTATAATAGAATTGTAACCTACAGTATCACACCATATACACCACAGGATACATGCATCATGAAATAAATGCATTAACACAGGGACAGGTAAGATGCATTTTTAGAATCATCATGCATGCTTTATTTTTTTAGTTCTGTACATAGATGAAGCCCTCAGGCAAAAATATATAGGGAGACAAGAAAAAAGAAAGCAAATTCATTATACTTGCCCTAAAAAAATAAGGCAGCATAATTTATTACAAGGAATATCCTCTGATGGTTAAAAATAGATGTATAATTTAAAGAAATGCTTGAAATTGCTGAAGTATAATAGCAAGGGAATAGTATAAAAAAACTGTTTTGAGTCAACAGAGTAGATGACCCGGAATACATGTTATAGGAATCATGGATGACTGTGAGGCAGTTTTTGAATTAAAAGCAGTGTAAAGCAGTAACTGGTAGACAACATTTTCATACATACTATAATCTGTCTTTATCATTCTCTCTGCATCGCTAGCATTCTATTTAAAGATAAATCTTTCTGGGAGTTCTATAGGCCAATAATATTACACTTTTTAGAAAAAAAACCTGAAGAAAAGTTGACAATACCCATTTATTTCATTGGAGCATGTAACTCTGTGAGTATGGGCCTGTGGGTGACATAGCAATTTTAGTCTTTTTTGTAGACCCTTCTACAAAAAAATGGACTTATAATCAGGCTTACTATACTTCTTGGTAAGGAGGGTGAAAATATCACATCTTTTCCTCTTTATAAATAGACACCACTTCCCACAAGTACAGTGGCACCCCAGTTGTTTCCCATTTACTAACAATGCAGAATTACTTTGTTCTCTTCCTTGTCAACAAAAGCCTCTAAGCATCTTAACCAGCAGGGGTGTCTGGACACCAAATGGCAAATTCAAGGTTTACCTCCACTGTTGTGTATTGTATTGTGTACTCTGGGACTTCACTGAAAACGACATGAATAAGTGTTCATGTAAAATGTGTCTTTACCAATACATGACTGTGCCTGTTCCATTTATATTTAAAAAAAGTGTTTAACAGGCATGGCTAACAGCTAGGTTTTTAAATCAAAATAAGCTACAAAACCCTTTGAAAGCCATGTTCGAGTATTTTAAATCAGGACTGTTGCAGTGAATAAAAAGCAATAGAAATGGAGCTGCAGCTTGTTAGAAGTTCAATGCATTCCTCAGTCAAGGCTAAGCAGCGTGAAATCAAGACCTTGTCTCTCGCCATCTTTTGTTTTGTTTTGATGTGATACGAACAGACACCACAACACTCAGAAGGTAAAAGTCAAAGAATGTCAAATAGCCCAAGAGACGAGGCTGTCTTTGACTCTTATCAGGCTAGTTAATAACAGAGCTCTGATCCAAAGGGTTCCAAAAGAAATAAAAGCCCGTGGATCTTACACTGTGCTGAGCTGCTGCGAGAGGACGGAGTGAAACAAAAGCTAGCAAAACAATAAAGCTTTACCTGGAGGGCTACACTTTCATAAGTGGCCAGTTTCTTCTCAGAAACGATGTTTTAAATTATGATTCCAAAAGAACACAGTTTTGTGAACCCCCTTAATCACACAGCATATTGCAGTGTAAGCATGCATTTTGATGCTTTTCCCTGAGGTTGTGGAAGGTTCTGATTGCACCACCTACATATATTTCATTATTTAAGATGCAGGTACCCATGGGTTCTGAGTGCTGTCATTTCAAGGCAAGTCACAGAACAGACAACAGTCCTGTAACCTCGACAGTTTATTATTAATAAAGTTGGCTTGGACTGTATTTCTATTTCTGGACTTTATTTTCATCATTGACTGGTTTGGATGGGTGTTTTTGCTTTTCTCATCCACAGATATGACCTGTCCTGGTTCAAGTGCTGTGCTGCAGCTGAAATCAATGTCTTTCACTGTCACTCACAGTTACATCCACCGGTGATAAAACTGTTTAATGCAAAGATTTTAGCTGAAAACCAGCAGAGTTGTAATGCTTATCTTTTTAATATTTTTCTTAAAATTGGGTCAAGTCACCCGAGGATTAAAAATGTGATTTCCATAAAAATGTCTTAATATGGTAGATATACACAAGTAAGCATAGTTTTATTATACTTTTGTTAACACTTTACATGAAGTGTCTCTAAGTATAACACCATCACACTTTTGTAACTGTACTGTAGGTTGAATCAAAGTAGCATCAAAAAAAGTGTGAAGTCCTCATTAAATGTGAGCATGCATTGTTGTGATCCAGGATAACTTTGCTTTATTTATGGATTGAGTGAATGTGGTGGGTTATGGGAGGAAGTGACGTGATCCAGAAGTGATGGAGACAGGCAGCAAGTGAAGTACAACCTGCGCAGCAGCAAGGCAGGGCTGGGCAGGGTTTTATTTAATATTCCGTAGGGAGAACAGCAGGGGTCAAAAGACAGGTACAGTATTGCACAAACCAAAAAAAACCCCTTGAATACTAGCAATAGTAATCAAGGGTTGAAATAAAAACAGTAAATAAAACAGTCCCGCCCTACACAGAGATACAAAAATCAAAAACAAAACAATCACGTGGTTCCCCCACGCGGTGGCAACCGGTGTCCTCCAGCTGCTGCCTCAGCTCCCTCCTGAGGCTTCACGAACACAAAGGCACAGACAAAAGGTGCTGCGCTGCAGATCCGTCCCGGTATCCAAAGGGGTAGGGAAAGCAAGGTAAAACAAACTCACAGCTCGTCAAGGATCTGCAAACACAGGGCTTCAGTTGTGCAAAGAAATAAATGAAAACAAACAAACAAACCAGCACTCTCTTGCGGGTGTTAATCCAGCACAGCCAACCCAAATGGCAGAACCCCACAGCCTAAATAGTGCCGAGCCCCACCCCAACAATCAGTGCACTGCCCCACCTCAGCCAATCGTCGAGCGCAGCACAGCTGATTGCAATAATGGGGCTCAACCATGAGGTCCTGCCCCAAGTTAAGATGGCCGCCACCGCTGCGGCTTCTGCCCCAACCATGACTCAGCCTTTCTCCTCTGTCTCGGCCCTTCCTGCACAGCGCTGCCAGTAGTCGGGAGGGTGAATTACAAGAGGGACTCCTTTCACTCCTGTCACAGTGAATCATTCTGTTTTGAGTGGTAAAAAGGAAATGCTTTTTCATTACAACCCCTTACTGTCCCAAAAAACAATATGTACAATCTCCTCCAATCTTTAGATATATTTTGTGATAAGACTTCCAGAGAATCAGTTAATCTTGACATATTCCCTGCATCTTTTCTTATTAGGAAGTGTACTTTTACTTATCAGGAATACATGTATTTTCAAATACAAGGCACACAACTTACATAGCTGTGGAAATGTTGGTATTTTATCATGACAGCGCAGCCCTCTTTAACAAATTAGAGACTAATTATAAAATTAAAAATGCTTCCTTTTTATAAAATGAAATAGTATTATTTTAAGTTTCCTAAACAAGGATTTTAATATGTTATATTTTTAAAACATCTATAACTTATATTGCTTTTTTAATAATAGGATAGGACCAACAAAAAACATAATTTCAAAAAATCTACTTGTGTTTTGTTTTGGTAGATTTAATAGATAAAAAGAAAAACGTGTTGCCTTAATTTTTAAATAAAAGAAACATGAATACTTGGCCTGCTTCTGATTTGTCTTATCCAATGCGTAATGTAGGCTTGACGTGTGTATCCTAGCAACGCGCTAATCTACCTTACTAGCACTAGAAGCAGCACACTCACACTCAAGGTTTTAATGCAAACCGGCAACAGGAGACTTAAAACTGGGTACTAATTCAAGGCAACGATTCACCAAAATGTAATCGAAGCTCCGTAAAATTTAAGGACAGATGATCAATAATCGATGCATCGATTAATTGTTGCACCCCCACTTTTTGATAAAGGTGACCAGTTTGCAGTTGCTTGTGATGCATTTTAAAACATAGTCTCTTTGAACCACGGCAAGTATACTGTATACTCACAAGTCATTTGCATGTGTTCATTGTGTTTTTTATATGCTGTCTGAAGTTCCATGTTATCGTGGCTCTGATAAGTATTTGTACACTTGCTATACAAATCCTTATTGGATTCAGTGTACCAGTATGTTATATGACCACCATGCAAACTGCATACCATATCCAGGTAAGACAATAACATTAAGCAGTCATATATGAGGTAACATATGCAATCCAACGTCTGCCTTATATGTTGAAGTTTTCCATGTATGTGACAATGTTCATACTTGTATGTTAAATTCACAACATTTATGTTAAATATATTATACATACATCACATAGAAGAAGCGTGCATGATTTTAATCTAGTTTTTCCTGACACTTGTAGTTTGTTTGTTGTTACCTGACGCCTCATCACCTGGCTTGTGCATGCCGCCAGTGTCCTAACCCTAACCCTAACCCTGGCTCTCGATGCAGTCTGCCTGAAGTCCATCTCACAGGGCTGGAGAGAAGACTATCAATGACATCAGGAAGACATGGGAACATGATGGGAGAAGGCTTATCCCGAGCCCTTACATTCTGCTGATGAATGGGGCCATTGTTGATCTGTAAAACATAACTTATTTTCTCCTGTGCGATTCATAAGGCACCCAATACAATCATCAACATCAGTGCTTTCATACTTTGATATAAATAAAAAAAACACTAAAACAAATAAGAAACAACTTTAAACTTCTTGCATTAATCATGCTAATGAGAATTTGGAGTAAATTGACTTGAAAAAAACGTCCTGTGGATAGCCTGTTTGTGTTAGGAAAGAAAAAACAAGGTCAGGTATGAGAGGAAAACACACAAGACACATCTGTGGTTGAAAACTTGATGTGTTTATTTAAATTGCTGTGGTACCAGATATGTTTTCTTATTTTAAATACACGTTTACTATAACATGTGTTTCTTTCAAAACTGCACTTGAGGCCTACATTTGGGGCAGCAGTGTGGAGTAGTGGTTAGGGCTCTGGACTCTTGACCAGAGGGTCGTGGGTTCGATCCCAGGTGGGGGACGCTCCTGCTGTACCCTTGAGCAAGGTACTTTACCTAGATTGCTCCAGTAAAAACCCAACTGTATAAATGGGTAATTGTATGTAAAAATAATGTGATATCTTGTAACAATTGTAAGTCACCCTGGATAAGGGTGTCTACTAAGAAATAAATAACAAAGCAAGTTCACAGCAGGTAAGATGTGTGAGCCCTATATAACAAAACAAGTTCACAGCAGGTAAGATGTGTGAGCCCTAAATAACAAAGCAAGTTCACAGCAGGTAAGATGTGTGAGCCCTATATAACAAAGCAAGTTCACAGCAGGTAAGATGTGTGAGCCCTATATAACAAAGCAAGTTCACAGCAGGTAAGATGTGTGAGCCCTATATAACAAAGCAAGTTCACAGCAGGTAAGATGTGTGAGCCATATATAACAAAGCAAGTTCACAGCAGGTAAGATGTGTGAGCCATATATAACAATGCAAGTTCACAGCAGGTAAGATGTTTGAGCCCTATATAACAATGCAAGTTCACAGCAGGTAAGATGTGTGAACCCTATATAACAAAGCAAGTTCAGAGCAGGTAAGATGTGTGAGCCCTATATAACAAAGCAAGTTCACAGCAGGTAAGATGTGTGAGCCCTATATAACAAAGCAATTTCAAAGCAGGTAAGATGTATAGAAGCACGTTTGCTGCAGTCACATACTGTCATTGAGACTGGGTCATCTGAACTGGTCTTGATAGTAACTCGGGTGACCTTGTCTTCCTCTGGTAAACCATACATCTAGAGTATTAATATAAATTCCAGCCTTCAAAACCGCTATGTTGTTACTGGTATTGTATTCTGGATGGAGCTGTGACTACCTGCCCCCCTACAGTATTTAAAAATTACAATAACAAAAAGCATAAGGGCAAAAGGATATTTATTAAGCTTTAGACAAGAACTTGGAATTCTAACATGAGGCTTTAGGGATCAATTTAAAATGTGCAACATATTGATTTATAATTGCAAGTTAAATATCTGAAGGGCATGCTTGCCTGTCCTCAGCATAACTATTCATGTTTTTTAGGTATCCTACCGTGTGCCATTGAGCTCTCACTTTGCACACATATGGACATAGAAATCTCAAAGGCAAGATTTTACTTTCATCCCTGCTTGAACTATGACCAAACTATCTTGGGTAACACTTTACAGTACATGTTTCTAATTACTGTGTATTTACATAGTAGTTACATAGTAAATACATGTGTACTTACACATAATTACAATGTTGTTAACCATAGTCACAATGATATTACCCTAATCCTAACCCTAAGCCTATCCCTAATCCTAACCCTAATCCTAACCCTAACCCAAACCCCACTAACCCTTTCTGATACAATTGTGTACTCTCATATATCGTGCAAAGACTTACACGTTAAGTACATTGTAACTATGCATAATAACATTGCAAGTATGTGTAAGTACACATGTATTTACTATATAACTAAATACACAGTAATTAGAGACACTTAACCCTTAGCAGCCCATTTATTCGGCGCGTCTCAGGAGCGTCAGGTCCAATTTATTTTCACACGCACAGTTTATTTTAGACGCACTGTTTAAAAGTATCTTTTTTTCACAGTAAAACAGGTTTAAAAGGCACTGCATATCAACAGGACACTCAGTACTGCATCTCCAGCCCCACCCAACTACTATGTTCGCTGTATTTTTCACATACCTCTTCATAGTAGTGCATACCAATAAATCATCTCCTGATCACTCATTTTATCACCAAACTCCTCAATATTGTGATCCAAGTCATTATTTTATTACTATAACATCTAAAAAAAGCTCTGCAGATGTTGGTGATATTCTTTGAGCACTGGATGCGGAAGCAGCTATCTTGTTTGTTTATGTCCGTGTTATCTATGTTGTGTCGGGTCTATCTGTATTCATGAGATACGCCCCCCTTTTTTTTGGCTTCTCTCGGCTCCTATCGGTCTCACTCAGCCATTGAATAGTTTTCTCGGCTTTTTCCGTAGAAAAATCGACTAGAGACCTGTTTTTTACGTCTTTTCTGACATGATCATTATATCTAGTGACTCAAACTGGATTCCACTCCTGTTCTTGCTCTATTAAGTAATCCCATAGATTATGTCTTTTTCTCAGCTCAGTGACTGTGAAGAATGTTATAGCCTCAGACAAGGCAATTAGGTCCTTTTCCTGCATTGTCTACACATATGACAGATCTGTTATTTTAGCTTCAAGTTCTCTGCTTGATGTTCCTTAATAATGGCATGTCATCTTTTCCCCTTGAGTCATTGTGCACGTTAGTCAAGGGAGGAGCAGGGTGTGTGTGCAATTGCATTCACCTGGGTGCTGCTAGGATTAGGAATAGTCAACATGATTTGTGCGCAAGGTTTACATTTTTATAGCACCCTTTTAATGCAATTCCCAATACTAAATCACAAACAATGAGGCTATCTGAAAGCAGATGTCTGCATACAGTATATGCTATATTCACAGATAATTAGCCATCTCTCAGATGAGATATTCAAAGCAAACTATGTTTTTACTGGATTCTAACAGATTACTTCTCCCTGGGTTTTGAAATGAGCCAGGTGTACAGCCATTAGTATTAAGACACACCACAACAAATGGTAACACTTTACACTGAGTGTCTCTAATTACTGTGTATTTACATAGTAGTTACATAGTAAATACATGTGCACTTACACATAGTTACAATGTTATTATGCGTAGTTACAGTGTACTTAAAGTGTAAGTGGAGTCTTCTCGTTATTTCCAGGAGAAGCCACATGGGAATACTGCATGTTTTATATATATATATATATATATATATACAGTACTGTGCAAAAGTTTTAGGCAGGTGTGAAAAAATGCTGTAAAGTAAGAATGCTTTCAAATATAGACATGTTAATAGATTATATTTATCAATTAACTAAATGCAAAGTGAGTGAACAGAAGAAAAATCTAAATCAAATCCATATTTGGTGTGACAACCCTTTGCCTTCAAAACAGCATCAAGCATCAATTCTTCTAGGTACACTTGCACACAGTTTTTGAAGGAACTCGGCAGGTAGGTTGGCCCAAACATCTTGGAGAACTAACCACAGTTCTTCTGTGGATTTAGGCAGCCTCAGTTGCTTCTCTCTCTTCATGTAATCCCAGACAGACTCGATGATGTTGAGATCAGGGCTCTGTGGGGGCCATACCATCACTTCCAGGACTCCTTGTTCTTCTTTACGCTTGATGAAAGTTCTTAATGACTTTCGCTGTATGTTTGGGGTCGTTGTCATGCTGCAGAATAAATTTGGGGCCAATCAGATGCCTCCTGATGGTATTGCATGATGGATAAGTATCTGCCTGTACTTCTCAGCATTGAGGAGACCATTAATTCTGACCAAATCCCCAACTCCATTTGCAGAAATGCAGCCCCAAACTTGCAAGGAACCTCCACCATGCTTCACTGTTGCCTGCAGACACTCATTTGTGTACGCTCTCCAGCCCTTCGGCGAACAAACTGCCTTCTGCTACAGCCAAATATTTCACATTTTGACTCATCAGTCCAGAGCACCTGCTGCCATTTTTCTGCACCCCAGTTCGTGTGTTTTCGTGCATAGTTGAGTCGCTTGGCCTTGTTTCCACATCGGAGGTATGGCTTTTTGGCCGCAAGTCTTCCATGAAGGCCACTTCTGACCAGACTTCTCCAGACAGTAGATGGGTGTACCAGGGTCCCTCTGTTTTCTGCCAGTTCTGAGCTGATGGCACTGCTGGACATCTTTCGATTGCGAAGGGAAGTAAGCATGATGTGTCTTTCATCTGCTGCAGTAAGTTTCCTTGGCCAACCACTGCGCTCACGGTCCTCAACGTTGCCCGTTTCTTTGTGCTTCTTCAAAAGAGCTTGGACAGCACATCTGGAAACCCCTGTCTGCCTTGAAATTTCTGCCTGGGAGAGACCTTGCTGATGCAGTATAACTACCTTGTGTCTTGTTGCTGTGCTCAGTCTTGCCATGGTGTATGACTTTTGACAGTAAACTGTCATCAGCAACCTCACCTTGTTAGCTGAGTTTGGCTGTTCCTCACCCAGTTTTATTCCTCCTACACAGCTGTTTCTGTTTCAGTTAATGATTGTGTTTCAACCTACATATTGAATTGATGATCATTAGCACCTGTTTGGTATAATTGTTTAATCGTACACCTGACTATATGCCTACAAAATCCCTGACTTTGTGCAAGTGTACTTAGAAGAATTGATGCTGTTTTGAAGGCAAAGGGTGGTCACACCAAATATGGATTTGATTTAGATTTTTCTTCTGTTCACTCACTTTGCATTTAGTTAATTGATAAATATAATCTATTAACATGTCTATTTTTGAAAGCATTCTTACTTTGCAGCATTTTTTCACACCTGCCTAAAACTTTTGCACAGTACTGTATATATATATAAGCAAAATATATATATAGGTCATTGGGATATGCAAATTTCAGCATTACATGAGCCAATAAAATTATGTGATAGTTGCCAAAAGGCTTCTACATTGACAGCATTTTAAAAAATCGTGACATACAAATTACAGCATTACGAAAGCCAATAAGAGCACAGCTGATAAATGAGATTCTGGAAGTGCACTGTAACTATGCATACTAACATTGTAACCATGTGTAAACACACATGCACTTACTATTGTAAATACACAGTAATTAGAGACACTTCATGTAAAGTGTTCCTAGATAAGGACATGTTTTTAAAAGCCTTTGATATACCAACTCTACCTGTAGCCCTAGGGGAATAGCATGCTCTGGGTATTGATCATACTGATTAAACTGTTCCCTAATGGCACATAATTAGAGCACCAAGTATCCCAACCCCAGGTGTAAAGATCTACAAATACATATTCAACTACAATACTACTTTTAACAACCACATACACAATGTAACACAGATAACTGGGAAATACACAGTATGGTAGCAATCGATTGATTGTGGTCATTCTGCATTCGGGAAAGGAGCAACTTATGGGAGACATCTGACCTGTGACAGAGAAACAAAACCTATTAGCAAAATATTTATTAGCCTTAACTATCGTAATTTTTAGTTGAAGTACTTATAAATGTAATTACCAAGGTTTTTTTTAAAAAAATCTTACCTCTCATTCATGTAGCATAACATGTTATCTAGACTTTGTTCTGACTTTACCTGCCATGGCACTGTACTGTAGATGTACTTCCTATGGAGCACGTATTAGGACCCCAGCTGAAACTCACTCTGCTGCTCGTAGGTGCCGTCAGATAGCATCCTAACAGCTGCTGCACGCAGTGAATTTCCAGGATCAATGGGCTTCATCCATTTCAAATCTGCTTAACCCTTTTACACAATAAGGAAAGACTTGCATGCATGCATGTTGCTCATTTTGAGGATTTATCAATGACAGTGTAGCACTCGTGTTGAGTGAAAGATAGAACAATGCTTTATGGAGCACAAGCGCTGGTGTGCACCGTACCTGTGGACAGCATGTACTCTATCACTGTATGAACTGAAAACTGTGTGGTTGTCAGATGTCATGGTATTGCCATTATAATAATAATAATAATAATAATAATAATAATAATAATAATAATAATAATAATAATAATAATAATAATATCTTTATTTTTATATAGTGCCTTTCATAATGGACCGCCATCACAAAGCACTTTACAGAGGCATGTTGTGAACTGTGCATTATATGCAGTCACTTACAATAGGACATTGATTTAACATCTCATCTGCAGGATGGAGCACAAGGAGGTTAAGTGTGGTCCAGTGGTTAAAGGAAAGGGTTTGTAACCAGGAGGGCCCCGGTTCAAATCCCACCTCAGCCACTGACTCATTGTGTGACCCTGAGCAAGTCACTTAACCTCCTTGTGCTCCGTCTTTCAGGTGAGACGTAATTGTAAGTGACTCTGCGGCTGATGCATAGTTCACACACTCTAGTCTCTGTAAGTCGCCTTGGATAAAGGCGTCTGCTAAATAAACAAATACTAATACTTAAGTGACTTGCTCAGGGTCACACAGTGAGTCAGTCAGTGGCAGAAGTGGGATTTAAACCGGTGACCTTCTGGTTAGAAGCCCTGGACTTTAATCAGTGGACCACACTCCCTCCTATTCAGTCTTATAGTGGGTTGTATGGTGTTGCAAAATGTCCTAAGTTAATCACCAAATACGTTTTATGCATTCCTTGTCTTTGTAAAATAGACCATGAAATCACAGGTTATGTAAGCCTCAGATTATCGTTCCGCTATTTCAATCATCCCAATAGCACTTCCAAACAAACAGAAAAAGAAATTTCAAAGCTTAGTGGATTAGTATTCTTAACCCAAGCAAATTGCAGCTCAGTAGCTTCACCTTTCATATTGACTGTGTTCATTTTAGTTTTGTAGATTTTGGATTGCATCCAACTTGAACAACACCCAAACCTGACAGCTGTTCTGTAATTACAGTAAGCAATAGACGTCTTCTTGAGGACGTGCAAGCTGGCAGCAAGTCTTTACAAAGCCATTAGAAAGACCATCTTCTCAAACATCAATCCTTATTACCCAGAAACCTAGCACTGAATGCACTGCCAATGACATAAGCTGGATCCAAGCTTGGTCCGTTTTATTTCACCATGAAAACAGTGCTTCCAGTTAATTGGATCTAAATTGGACCCAATTTCTTTGAAAGTGAAAACACACCTTTAGTTATTCCCTCATTTGGTCATATTGTGATGTAAGCTTAATTATAATTCCAGGGGATTTACAAACAAGGGTATTTACGGAGCACGGGCAGTGCTGTTCAGAGTACTGTAGACGCCTGTATAGTGTCATAATAAGTGTTTTGTAATGCCCAGCAAGACTGTAAGCCAGCATTTTATTTTTATATTTTGAAAGTAGTTCATTAAATATCCATCTATATATTTCCCACATCACTTCTTATCTGATTATTAATTGAACATCACTGTTAACACTATTAAATCACTGTTAACCCTATTAAATCATTGTTAATCCTATTAAATCACAGTGAACTCTATTAAATCACTGTTAACCCTATTAAATCACAGTGAACCCTATTAAATAACTTAACCCTATTAGATCACAGTTAACCTTATTAAATCACTGTTAACCCTATTAAATCACAGTAAATCATGTTAAAATCACTGTTAACTCTATTAAATCACAGTGAATCCTGTTAAAATCGCTGTTAACTCTATTAAATCACAGTGAATCCTGTTAAAATCACTGTTAACCCTATTAAATCACTGTTAACCCTATTAAATCACAGTGAATCCTATTAAATCACCGTTAACCCTATTAAATCAAAGTGAACCCTATTAAATCACCATTAACCCTATTAAAGTGCTCTTGAAATAATACACATTGCTGCAGGAGTGACAGGTCATTTGAAAAGAAATAAAAACAAAAGCCTGACTTGTGAAAAGGAGAAAAGCACAAATGGTAAATACAGTATACCACAAACATTAAAAAAAAGAAAATCTGAAGGCATATTTCAATTTTACATTACCCATGAGTGCGACGTCATTCTGTCAATCTGTGTTCGGGTCGTTTCTTCTTTATCCTGTTATCAGTCATTCATTCATATGTATTTGAACCTAAATATATGAGCCCTATCAGTTTCACACAGCTCATATTCTTGAATTATTTGCTGATTTTGTATTTTTTTTTAAACTAAGCTAGATCTGTACTGTATGTGGGGTGAATAATGTATAGCATCTTCTGTTTAGAGCCAACAGCAATAATAAATAATGTACATTAAGTACAAACTGTAACTGTGTTCCTCTAAGTTTGTCATGAATTACTCGGTTTAATCAACATTATGCAACTGAATCTAACAAACAGCTATACATAATTTATGTATAGCGGGTAATTTCTACTGTGTATACTGCATACATAGCGGGTAATTTCTACTGTGTATACTGCATACATAGCGGGTCATTTCTACTGTGTATACTGCATACATAGCGGGTCATTTCTACTGTGTATACTGCATACATAGCGGGTCATTTCTACTGTGTATACTGCATACATAGCGGGTCATTTCTACTGTGTATACTGCATACATAGCGGTCATTTCTACTGTGTATACTGCATACATAGCGGGTCATTTCTACTGTGTATACTGCATACATAGCGGGTCATTTCTACTGTGTATACTGCATACATAGCGGGTCATTTCTACTGTGTATACTGCATACATAGCGGGTCATTTCTACTGTGTATACTGCATACATAGCGGTCATTTCTACTGTGTATACTGCATACATAGCGGTCATTTCTACTGTGTATACTGCATACATAGCGGGTCATTTCTACTGTGTATACTGCATACATAGCGGGTCATTTCTACTGTGTATACTGCATACATAGCGGGTCATTTCTACTGTGTATACTGCATACATAGCGGGTCATTTCTACTGTGTATACTGCATACATAGCGGGTCATTTCTACTGTGTATACTGCATACATAGCGGGTCATTTCTACTGTGTATACTGCATACATAGCGGGTCATTTCTACTGTGTATACTGCATACATAGCGGGTCATTTCTACTGTGTATACTGCATACATAGCGGGTCATTTCTACTGTGTATACTGCATACATAGCGGTCATTTCTACTGTGTATACTGCATACATAGCGGGTCATTTCTACTGTGTATACTGCATACATAGCGGGTCATTTCTACTGTGTATACTGCATACATAGCGGGTCATTTCTACTGTGTATACTGCATACATAGCGGGTCATTTCTACTGTGTATACTGCATACATAGCGGGTCATTTCTACTGTGTATACTGCATACATAGCGGGTCATTTCTACTGTGTATACTGCATACATAGCGGGTCATTTCTACTGTGTATACTGCATACATAGCGGGTCATTTCTACTGTGTATACTGCATACATAGCGGGTCATTTCTACTGTGTATACTGCATACATAGCAGGTCATTTCTACTGTGTATACTGCATACATAGCGGGTCATTTGTATTTTGCTTATTTTTGCTGTTTTGACCAAATAACACATGTTATTGGAGGGTTTTGTAGTGTCAGATTGTCAGCACAGGACAGAAAGCCACTGGTTTTGAAGGGAGATACTCACAAGTTATTATCTCTGCTAATGTTCATAAGCATCTGTATGAAAAGTCTCTTAGTTTTGTTCACCTTGGCTCTGCCAGAGAGCACTCAGCTGATTCCGTTTAACCTGAGTGATCTTGCTCTGGCCTCCCTTCAACAATAATCATGCAGCAACATTATCTGGTATGAATTAACTCAATGGACTGTCAGTTTTGGAAATGTTTTATTTTTGTATTTTTAGACACCTTTATAACGTATTTTTAAAATTGTCATTAAAAAAAAGGCCTCATGCAACGGTAATTGTACAGAGTAAATTAAATCCCGAGACCTCCCATGCCCTGTTTCTAACCAGAATCCAGGGCACTCTGAACTGTCCTACCGGTGTGTGGCACATGTATTCATTCTGTTTGTTATCTTACTGTAATGTTATTATAATAATAATTAAAAAAAGACTTAAACAGATGTTTGAATTATTAAAATATCAACCAACTCTGAAAAATGTCCCTAAACGTTTATTTTTGCATATTGTAGCAGATACAAATAAAACAGAAAAGCATTTTACTTTTCTTTTTTTATGTCCATTGTTATTATTATTAGGGCTACTGCATTGTAATAACTGTCGCTTTGACTGGCCTCCTATCTTTTATTTTACTTATATTTATCCTTTTATTCCTGACTGGGGTCAGGACCGCGGGTCTTGAAAACGCATCTCTTAATAAAAGCAATTGCAAATGTTTATAACAAACCTGATTCCAAGAAGGTATTTTGTTACTTGTCATTTTAGCGATACAGGCGGTGTAACTGACTTTGTACAGCAGCTCTACCGAGTGACATCACATGTCTGGGGTTACGCCTAGATAGCTGCTCTGCCTCCAGGCTTGATAGGATTTGCCTGTAAGAAAATAATATTGCTTTTGAAAAGGTTAGTACTGGCAATGCACTTCTCTGAAGCAGAATAAAACACTGTAATATTCTTTTTGACACCTTCACTGTATATAGTTTCAAGTTACAAGAAAGAAACACAAAGCAACGTTTATTTATTTTTTATTGTCTGTATGGCACTCCAAAACGTGTAATTGTATGTATATATGAAATCATTTCACTGCTTAATACTTCGGTACACAACTACACCAGGGAAATTAATAATGCTTATGTTTTTGTTTTTTTGTTTTTTCCTTTTTTTTCTGTACCTGCCTTAATGTAATCTTGCCTTTCATGATTGAACTCAAAGGATAACAACAGTGGTATATTGGTGTGTCTGTACTGCCCCCACGTGGTTCTCCAAGGTAACTACATTACAAATTCAACATTCTTTTTCACTGCATGTTTACTTCAGAAGAGGTCATTCTTTTGTGCTTTGCGAAGGGTGATTTTTTGCAAAGGGTTAAAAAGTATATTATCTAAATATATTGATTCTTATAGATGAAGGTGTTATATTTTGATTACAACAATTGCCCCACAATAACAAACCCTTGAACAGTTCTTCAATAGGTAAGCGGACATCGCTGAGCAACAATGCAGAAGAAAATCTTGCCTTCCACGTCTGACAGGGAAATTGGGCGAAACTGAATGATACTCGTTGAATCTTTATCTTTGGTTATAAAGAACCCACCTGCTGGGCACCATGCTCTGGGCACCATGCTCTCTCCACCGCATGCTTAGTTGCTTTTAGTGTGCCATTTTTCTCCCTGGTGAATAACTTCTTTGCAAATTTGAATGGGTCTTTATAAAAGTTAGTTCTTGCACGCTCCTTCTTTTTGCAGTGTTTCCATAGGTGCTCAGATGTGTGCAATGTTGCAAGCTTATCTTTTATGACCCTTTGTAATAGACTGAGTGCCTCCTTCTGACTTTTTTCTGCTCTCCTCCATTGCTTCCTCAGCTGCCTCCTTTCTCTAACTAAGCGCTCAAGCTCCTGATGCTGTCTAGATTTCACAGGAATTGTTTGTACTTTCTCTTTTCTTTTTTCAACTCCAAACCTCTCGCTTCCATATGCGTAGATGGTATCCCCAAATTTATCCAGCTTCTTTTCGACTGTTCCACCTAACCTTTCCAACGCAAAACAGAGATCTGTGTTTACTGTGTCCCACACTGTTTTCTCAGAAGCTCTTGGCCATTTAACTCCAGGCTTGTGCCCGTTGAGGTTATTTTCTCTCTTACGCTGGTTCATCTGACCGGGTTCACAAGGATCACTGTGGTTTGTTTCCTGTCACTGGATTTCATTTGACTGACTTGACTGACTTTGTAAAAAGTACTGATCAATGTGAGGCCCTTGTCGCTTCACCCTTAATCATTTCATTCTCCTTTGATGAATCTTTAAACCCCTAACAGTTGTCACTTTGCTCCAGCCACAGACTCAAACCTGGAGCTCCATGTCTTTGCTAACTGATAAAAATAACTCATGGCTTGATGCACATTATTTAGTATTATTATTCAACAATGTCATCATAGTTAGTTTTTTGGTACTTTTTCCAAGGGTTATTGATGCTATTTAGTAAATGGGCTTTTAGTATATGGAAATCTGTAAATTGTAAATTGAAAAAATGTGAAATAAAAAGATGCAGTCCATGGCTTTAATCAATGAGTCTGAGTTTAATACCTGCAGATGGTGCTTCAGGGCCTGAAGTAAATTTCATACCAAGTGATGCACTAGTCTATCCCAATAAGAATGCTCGTTGGGAACTGCCATCAGCAGATGCCATGATTTATTACAGATAGTCCCAGATAGTCTTGCCATGGTGCTGGGAGACCTCTTTTCCTGCTCTCTTAGTTAATCTCGCTCTATCTGCAAGGTTGTATTACTCACCCGAAGGATTTGATTACAGCTTTGCAAATTGTGTCGCTCTAATAGCATAACATTGGCTGACAGGAGCACCAGACAGGGAGTAGCATGTGATATTACAGAGTTATAGTCTTTTTGTTTCTAGGGAAATACAGTGTGAATATTATAAGAGTTACACATCAGTCTGCTTTGGTAATAATAAAAAAAGATATAGAAAAGACTGATAACTGGATTGAATTAATAGCATGATCTTAGAACTGATCCTGCCCTGTTCTGCACTCATCCATATGTCAAGCCTATGGGTGTGTATTTAAATGAATGAACTGAATGTGCATGTGTGGAGGCAGGGGCGGGTCTGTCCAATGTCAGATGTTACAAAGGGTAAATATATGATCAATATACCCTATTCCTCATCTGAATTCTATCGCTTGCCTCTTTGTCATCTCATCAAAAGACCCTGCTTGGTGCTCACAAATGTGACCAGCTCTGCAGTCTTTTCCTCTTCCGTTAAGGGCTTCAGGTACACACACAAGGTGCTCTCTAAGCCTTTGTATTACTACGATAGGTCACTGGTCTTGATGTGTGAAAATGTTAAGTCTAACAAAACCTACAGTGTCCTTTTCTTTTTACATTGTATTAGAAAACCATTCAGTACCATCATCTTCCAGATCTCGCAGGCTTCTATTAGCTGATAGATGGCCTCTGGAATGTCACAGCATCACCTGTGAATCAAACTCAAAATCAATCCACACAAGTGCTGGCTTTTTCATTGTGAGTTGCTGTATTGAAAGCTCAGTTCACATCTATTGGACAGCAAATACTTACAGTATTTATTTTAAAATCCACCAAAACCAGCCAATCAAGACTTTGCACCGATGAAATCAACCAGTCCTGTAGCCACAACTGTTAAGTCAGCCAGTCATAGCTGGTCAGCTTGACTGCAGCTCAGCATCTTTCAACAACAATGAACTGAGACACGGACAATTTAGTAACATTGCTCCATTCGGATATCCAGATGAACAATAAGCAACTCTGGAGTTATGTGTAAGTTTTTCTCATTATGTACGTGATTTGATTATGTATGTGATCTTTTAAGAACATTTTCGAGACTATTGTCCTAAAACTTGTCTCAGTGGAAGGGTCTTAATGAATCATTACAAGTTCCATGTAAATCTAAGTTTTAAAGTGTTTATTTAAAGAAAGTAATGAAAAACTGGTTCTCTAATAGTGCACTCTCGATGAAGATTCTACCCTACGGTAGTCCCTTGACTTTCCTTAGCACCCTTGCCTTCAGTTCAGGATGCATTCCACTCGTGGAACTATAAATATAGCTGTTACTTAGTAATTTAAAAGGACAGCAGTGTGGAGTAGTGGTTAGGGCTCTGGACTCTTGACCAGAGGGTCATGTGTTCAATCCTAGGTGGGGGACACTGCTGCTGTACCCTTGAGCAAGGTACTTTACCTAGATTGCTCCAGTAAAAACCCAATTGTATAAAGGGGTAATTGTATGTAAAAATAATGTGTAAAAAAAAGAATGTAATTATATGTAAAAAATAATGTGATATCTTGTAACAACTGTAAGTCGCCCTGGATAAGGGCGTCTGCTAAGAAATAAATAATAATAATAATAATAATAATAATAATAATAATAATAATAATAATAATAATAATAATAATAATAATGCTGATAGCAGATGCTGTTGACTGCAGCCCTTGTGAACATGAGGCATCACGGACAGATGCTGTTGACTGCAGCCCTTGTGAACATGAGGCATCACAGACAGATGCTGTTGACTGCAGCCCTTGTGAACATGAGGAATCACAGACAGATGCTGTTGACTGCAGCCCTTGTGAACATGAGGCATCACAGACAGATGCTGTTGACTGCAGCCCTTGTGAACATGAGGCATCACAGACAGATGCTGTTGACTGCAGCCCTTGTGAACATGAGGCATCACAGACAGATGCTGTTGACTGCAGCCCTTGTGAACATGAGGCATCACAGACAGATGCTGTTGACTGCAGCCCTTGTGAACATGAGGCATCACAGACAGATGCTGTTGACTGCAGCCCTTGTGAACATGAGGCATCACAGACAGATGCTGTTGACTGCAGCCCTTGTGAACATGAGGCATCACAGACAGATGCTGTTGACTGCAGCCCTTGTGAACATGAGGCATCACGGACAGATGCTGTTGACTGCAGCCCTTGTGAACATGAGGCATCACAGACAGATGCTGTTGACTGCAGCCCTTGTGAACATGAGGAATCACAGACAGATGCTGTTGACTGCAGCCCTTGTGAACATGAGGCATCACGGACAGATGCTGTTGACTGCAGCCCTTGTGAACATGAGGCATCACGGACAGATGCTGTTGACTGCAGCCCTTGTGAACATGAGGCATCACAGACAGATGCTGTTGACTGCAGCCCTTGTGAACATGGAACATCACAGACAGATGCTGTTGACTGCAGCCCTTGTGAACATGAGACATCACAGAGAGATGCTGTTGACCGCAGCCCTTGTGAACATGAGGCATCACGGACAGATGCTGTTGACTGCAGCCCTTGTGAACATGAGGCATCACGGACAGATGCTGTTGACTGCAGCCCTTGTGAACATGGAACATCACAGACAAATGCTGTTGACTGCAGCCCTTGTGAACATGAGGCATCACGGACAGATGCTGTTGACTGCAGCCCTTGTGAACATGAGGCATCACAGACAGATGTTGTTGGCTGCAACCCTTTCCCAATTAACCAGCTTGACAGCCAACTTTGAAAGGGTTTCCACGCAAGCTAATGAGGTTAATACTTTGTTCATTACACTGCAATTGACTGCCTGCCAGAAAGATGACTTATATGCATTCTGCTAAGCCATGAGGGCTGATTTTAAAAATGATCATTGATTTGCAATGAAGGTATCTGCTAGCTGTGGAACCCCAGCTCCAGCTCCATTAATTATAAGCATGCTGAGCCTTATTTAATTTAACTCAACTGAGTAGTCATTTCTCTAAGTAAAAAGGTTTATTTCTGCAGCTTGGTGTATTAGATTGACATGGACATTTAAAACTATTCAGAGTTCTTTTATTCATACATGCATACACGTTTAGCAGATATTTTTACTTAAATTAAGTAAACTACATAGGGTTGGTATATACATTAATTATAGTATCTCAAAAGAAAATATTATCTAACTTTTACTAGTTAATGTAAGTTAATTCAATTAAAATACCAAGATTAATATATATATATATATATATATATATATATATATATATATATATATATATATATATATATATATATATATATATATATATATATATATATATATATATATATATATATATATATATATATATATATATATACACAAAAGCACATAAGAATATGCTCTCCAATATACTGTGCCACCCCCTCTCAGTCACTTGTGTTTCCTCCATTCAGAACAATGCATCACTGATACCATTATGAGGAAGAAACTCTAATAGACGCTTTCATATAGGGACAGCAATAATCCTTATCAGTGCACAAGAGTGGACATTTTGAAAAAAAGCTTTGAAACAGACTTTAAAGTTATAAATGTAAAAAGTTGTCAGGATGTTAACAATGAAAAGAACAATTATAAGTAGATTGTTTAAACAGTTGTAGCAGTACGTGGGGACGTGTCACTCTATATTACAGGTACATTATTTAAACAGGTGTAGCAGCACGTGGGGACGTGTCACTCTATATTACAGGTACATTATTTAAACAGGTGTAGCAGCACGTGGGGACGTGTCACTCTATATTACAGGTATGTTATTTAAACAGTTGTAGCAGCATGTGGGGACGTGTCACTCTATATTACAGGTATGTTATTTAAACAGTTGTAGCAGCACGTTGGGACGTGTCACTCTATATTACACGTATGTTATTTAAACAGTTGTAGCAGCATGTGGGGACGTGTCACTCTATATTACACGTATGTTATTTAAACAGTTGTAGCAGCACGTTGGGACGTGTCACTCTATATTACACGTATGTTATTTAAACAGTTGTAGCAGCATGTGGGGACGTGTCACTCTATATTACACGTATGTTATTTAAACAGTTGTAGCAGCACGTTGGGACGTGTCACTCTATATTACACGTATGTTATTTAAACAGTTGTAGCAGCATGTGGGGACGTGTCACTCTATATTACAGGTATGTTATTTAAACAGTTGTAGCAGCAGGTTGGGACGTGTCACTCTATATTACACGTATGTTATTTAAACAGTTGTAGCAGCACGTTGGGACGTGTCACTCTATATTACACGTATGTTATTTAAACAGTTGTAGCAGCATGTGGGGACGTGTCACTCTATATTACAGGTATGTTATTTAAACAGTTGTAGCAGCACGTTGGGACGTGTCACTCTATATTACACGTATGTTATTTAAACAGTTGTAGCAGCATGTGGGGACGTGTCACTCTATATTACACGTATGTTATTTAAACAGTTGTAGCAGCACGTTGGGACGTGTCACTCTATATTACACGTATGTTATTTAAACAGTTGTAGCAGCATGTGGGGACGTGTCACTCTATATTACAGGTATGTTATTTAAACAGTTGTAGCAGCAGGTTGGGACGTGTCACTCTATATTACACGTATGTTATTTAAACAGTTGTAGCAGCACGTGGGGACGTGTCACTCTATATTACAGGTATGTTATTTAAACAGTTGTAGCAGCACGTTGGGACGTGTCACTCTATATTACACGTATGTTATTTAAACAGTTGTAGCAGCACGTGGGGACGTGTCACTCTATATTACAGGTATGTTATTTAAACAGTTGTAGCAGCACGTTGGGACGTGTCACTCTATATTACACGTATGTTATTTAAACAGTTGTAGCAGCACGTGGGGAAGTGTCACTCTACATTTTTCAGAACCCCATTACTCTTTAAATGTCTCTAATTACTGTGTGTTTACATAGTAGTTACATGAATACATGTGTACTTACACATAATTACAATATACTGTAAATCTTTTTGTATGATATAAGTAAGTACACAATTCTATCAGAAAAGTGTTAGGGTTAGGGTTAGTCAGGTTAGAGTTAGGTTTAGAGTTGGGGTTAGGGTTAGGGTTAGTCAGGTTAGAGTTAGGTTTAGAGTTGGGGTTAGGGTTAGGGTTAGTCAGGTTAGAGTTAGGTTTAGAGTTGGGGTTAGGGTTAGGGTTAGGGTTACTCAGGTTAGAGTTAGGTTTAGAGTTGGGGTTAGGGTTAGGGTTAGTCAGGTTAGAGTTAGGTTTAGAGTTGGGGTTAGGGTTAGGGTTAGTCAGGTTAGAGTTAGGTTTAGAGTTGGGGTTAGGGTTAGGGTTAGGGTTACTCAGGTTAGAGTTAGGTTTAGAGTTGGGGTTAGGGTTAGGGTTAGTCAGGTTAGAGTTAGGTTTAGAGTTGGGGTTAGGGTTAGGGTTAGGGTTACTCAGGTTAGAGTTAGGTTTAGAGTTGGGGTTAGGGTTAGGGTTAGTCAGGTTAGAGTTAGGTTTAGAGTTGGGGTTAGGGTTAGGGTTAGTCAGGTTAGAGTTAGGTTTAGAGTTGGGGTTAGGGTTAGGGTTAGTCAGGTTAGAGTTAGGTTTAGAGTTGGGGTTAGGGTTGGGGTTAGTCAGGTTAGAGTTAGGTTTAGAGTTGGGGTTAGGGTTAGGGTTAGGGTTAGTCAGGTTAGAGTTAGGTTTAGAGTTGGGGTTAGGGTTAGGGTTAGGGTTAGTCAGGTTAGAGTTAGGTTTAGAGTTGGGGTTAGGGTTAGGGTTAGGGTTACTCAGGTTAGAGTTAGGTTTAGAGTTGGGGTTAGGGTTAGGGTTAGTCAGGTTAGAGTTAGGTTTAGAGTTGGGGTTAGGGTTAGGGTTAGTCAGGTTAGAGTTAGGTTTAGAGTTGGGGTTAGGGTTAGGGTTAGGGTTAGAGTGTTAAATACCTCACTTTGGTCTCTCTTTGGTGATACGAGGCACACGTCCCAAGGTTACTGATGGTCGTGACGTCCTGTATTTCATTTCTTTGTCCACGGTTACCTCCTCAAACAGTTTGTTTCCCTGTCTTCAGTTCATCAGTTGAAGTGATGTGCTTCATTGTGCTAACAATTTCATATTTATATAAATTATATAAATGTATAACAATTTCATAATTCTATACATTTATATAAATGTATAACAATGTCATATTTATATACATTTATATAAATGTATAACAATTTCATATGGTGGATAACCTTGGACTGCAGTACAAAAGGACCATCCACTTCCTAACTTGTTGACAGGATCTGCACAGCATCTGTCCCTAGACTTACTTCCTCACGAATTAGAACTGGAATTAGCCCAAGATGAATGAATTGTGGTCTTTTGCCTCCCATATTTCTTCTTTTCCAAGGAAAGACAATTCGAATATGTTGTGGATGTAGCTGAATGTGTCTTGGCTAGACTGTGTCTAGAAAGCTAATCTCATTTATGCACATTCTACACCCAGTGGGACCAAAAAATAACCAGAAAATAGCAATATTTTCTGCGTCTATCTATCTGTCTATCTATTAGAATACATAAAGCACTCATTACTAATAATATCTTTATATAGCTCTGTGACAGGGCGAGGAGCCCTGCACATGAAAAGAGGGGAGGGCAAAGCCCTGCCATAAATGTATTTGTTTTGTTTTGTTATTTAAACAAATGTATTTGTTTATTTATTTTAGAACGGGGTACCCCTCCACCCCTGTGCAGCTGTATTATTTTGTATTTGTTTATTATTATTATTGTTATAATTTATTTATATGTATTTTTAAATATGGCAGTGTAGCCGTGCATTTTTATTTTACTATTTTTATTTAAAAGTGTTCTGGCAGAGGCGAGGTCAGCAGCTCGTCCTCTGCCAGTAGTAATTAAAAATAAAACTTGTGCAGATTGTGGCCGCGGGGTAATGAGATAATTGATAGTTAACCCCTCGGCCATAGTAAATAAAAGCCTGCAGCTCTCTGCATTCAGGGTGTGTGTTCGGAAGTGGAGAACGAGAACGGAGACGAGAGAAAATGAAACTAAAATAAATCTAGGAACAGTGAAGGCGATTTGCCTAGCCTGACCTGGAATACTTATTTTCTTATTGTGTTCGTGATTATTTTGTTTAAACTTTTATTTAGCTCTGTGAGCGTTGTTTTGTTAAAGTCTTCTTTTTGTTGAATTATTTAAATAAAAACGGCGCACGCCGCGTCTTTTGCCCTGCAGTACTGTGTTTGTTCCTGCATTCTGGCCTGATGTCACCACACGACTACCCTGTCACAAGCGGTTTTTCATAGTGGACCACCATCGCAAAGCGCTTTACAGAGGTAGGCTGTGAACTGTGAATTATATGCAGAGTCACTTACAATAGGACATTGGAGATTAAGTGACTCAGAGTCACACAGTGAGTCAGTTAGTGGCAGTGGTGGGATTTGAACCGGGGACCTTCTGATTACAAGCCCTGGACTTTAACCACTGGACCACACTGCCTCTCTTAAATACTAGTAAAGTTATTTAAGAAATCATTACCTGACATGTATTCTGCCCAGCACAAGGTCCAATACATTCATGTTTATTTTCAAGTAAATGTATTTTTAACCTAATTAGTGTCTGATCCATAAAGTAGAGATCTTAGCCATAGTGTCGAGGTGCAGCAGTCAAAAGGGTCCCCTTTCTTTTAATTTATTGTTTCCTATTCAGCGTTTTCATGCAAGGGGCTAATAATTAAAGGAGGGGACCCTTTCTGAGTTCTGCACCACAAACTCTTACAGTCACAGCAGGAAAAATGTCTCCAGTCTGTATGGACAGTTCCCCGAAGAGAGGCAAACCTTTTCTGACTACTGCAAAAGAAAACACGCCAGCATTAAAGTAGCCCTGTAGTAACTAAACCACCCAATCACAGATAAAACATGCAGTCTCGCTGAAGTAGAGCAAGAATCATCAACACAACTCAGCAATCAGCTCAGCTTCTGCTCAGACCATCCACCATGCTTACTTTGCTTCTGAAAAGATTCTTCAAGGCTGATCGTGGGGAAGCATAAGACCACACAAGGGAGCTCTCTTACGCAGATCACGTTTGTCAAACCCAAATTGTAATGGTATAAATCTAGCAAGACCACTAAGTTGCAGGAAGGAGCAGTTACATTTCTGTTCTGAGTAGTTCCTTGCTACAGGAGTGTACCCTTTTCCTTTTTATTTCCTCTCTTAAAATGTGCCTTAGCCTGCACAATAGGGCCCCTAGCCTTTTGTATCTCTTATTGTTTAGTACCAGTTGTAAACAATCCTATGTTGAACACTGGCCTGTGTCAATAACCCCCCAAAAGAAGTCTTTACAACTGTAGAGATTGCTGACCTGTCAGTATATCCCTCTCCAGCATAGGAATACATAATGTTCAGAGACCACACTTTATTTGTATGTAATGTCTTAGCCCAATCCTTATGTTCCAGAAGCAAATATCAATACTGGCCAAAGGGAAAGCGAGCAGATATATTCCTGGAACTCAGTGGAGGTCTTCACAATGTCTGTTTTTTTCACTTGATTTTTCAAAGTGATAGCTTTTAAACCCTGGGGGTATGGTAGTATATGAAGAAAACCAGAGGGGGGGCAGGGGAGGGGGGGGGGGTTAGGAACAGGATTTCTGGTAACTGGGAAATTGAATTGCTCATGTTGCACTTAGATGGCTAATGAAATAACAGTGTAGTGAAATAGTTCCCGACAGTGCAGGATTCAATCAGAACAAGGAAGCGCAGTGTCGTCTGTATCTGGCAAGCTTGAGTGCAGAAGAGAGGCATTATCTTGTTCTGTTGGGACTGATACATGACTGGGGGGATGTGACATGCCAGAGCATGTTCTGCATCAGATTCAAATAACAAAGTGTCTGTTGTATAGGACACAGATTAAGTGTATTGTTTTTGTTGAGCTAGATGGTTGGGAATAACAGAACGTTCTATAATTTCGTAAACATATTATTATAGCTGTTTACTTATTATTATTATTATTTGTTTATTTAGCTGACACCTTTATCCAAGGCGACTTACAGAGACTAGAGTGTGTGAACTATGCATCAGCTGCAGAGTCAGTTACAATTACGTCTCACCCGAAAGACGGAGCACAAGGAGGTTAAGTGACTTGCTCAGGGTCACACAGTGAGTCAGTGGCTGAGGTGGGATTTGAACCGGGGACCTCCTGGTTACAAGCCCTTTTCATTAACCACTGGACCACACAGCCTTTACATGACAGGACCTTCTTTAATGGGCACTCTCTAATGAGCTAAAGTTCCTTATGTGCCCATCACAGCAGGTATATGTATACCACATCCCCCAGAGGTGCCAAACACACCTTACATTATAACAGAAAGGAGCAGGTGAGATGAGCCTTCTAATAAAATCGTGTGTCAAGAATAGCTCTTTGACAAGTCCATTAGGCTTCCATTGGGGCTGCCATTATGTTACTAAATGTGCCGATCAGAAATCGTCAATGAAAGACACAATTGCTTTCTCCTGACTGTGGGGCAAGGCTTTGAGCGCATGATTAATAGGCAGACAGCAGGGACTTCTCATTAGCCACCCTTGTGATATTAGCATGGTCTGCATGGAAAGCCAAGGTTATTTCAACAGGAGACACACACAGTGCTCAAGGCTTCTCTGTTAATGTAGGGCTAAAGTAATTATTACTGCTCTTGAATCACATCAATTGTGTTCTCCCCCCTACCTTTATTTCAGTGAAGTCTAACGTGTTCTTTATATTATTTACAATTGAGTTAAGCGGCTTTTCTCCTGGTGAATGCATTTAAAATGAAGTCAGTTTAAATAAATAAAGTAAGCACTCTGAGGCACACAGGCTGGGTGCTGGCAGAAACAACATTGCCATGGGAACCAAGGGAGTTTAAGTCGCTTTCTACCGAATCTGTCATTTAATCCAAATAAACATAAAATAAATAAGCACTGTTTCAGCATTGGATGAGAGCAGTGCTCCAAACTGTTAAAAAATGCTTGCTGAACAGGAAAGGAAACCTTCAAAGCTATGTTTCAGATTTTAGCCCTACATTAAAAATCAGGCAGTCTAAAATGACATGTTAATGCTTTGCAGAGAGGCGTGTAGTCATTCTGAGAATTTTCATATTCCTATTCTCTGTTTTAGTTTCAGTTACCCTCGCCTTCCAGATAGAAGCGGTTCACACAGACTGGTGAAATACAATTCTTAACTGTACGGAAAACCATGTCCATCAGTCAAATGCTTTAGTAAATGGATTACAATTTATCATTTTTATTCCTTCAGGCCTGTTCTCACTGCACTCACCCACATAAAATATAATTACATGATTATGTTACAAAATGAAATATCTTATATTGTTTGGTTCTAGTTTTGTCAAATGATCTGACAAGTAAAATGCTATGAGAACAGCTCCCGTATTGCATAAGGGCTTACTTCACAATCACTGCCTTGGCTTGCATGCTGTAGAAATGGGGAACACTCTGGGACCACTGGTGTAGTTGAGTCGGAACGTGCCAGAACGTGCCGGAATGCTGTTCCAGTACTTTTTTTTTCTATAGGCAGAATGTTGACTTAAGAATTAACTTAAGAATCTTTACCGGTTTGTTATGAAAATGCTTATATGGTGCCCGACCGTTCTAATGTCGGTGCCTGGGCACCAAGGAAGCAATCTATCGTTCGTGGGGAAATCAAATTAGTCTGCACCCTGCCACGAGGAACAAAACAATTAGTATCCAGGTCCCTGCATACCAGTTTTGATGGTACACTCCGAATCAGAGTCTCTGATAACCAGTGCATATTTAAATGTTTGCATTTGCATGCTGGTGGAAGTTAGTCAAGCGCAGCGTTGACAGATTTTTCCTTGCAGTGCTGTCACGAGTGATCCTAATATCTGACTACAACATTTTCATTTCAAACAACAAAAGCGAACTCACTCTGGATAAAAGTGTCATGCTAGAAATAAAACAGTGGGTTCAGTAGGGATACAACAGGGCAGAGAAGCAAGGACAACAATATAAAGTTAAACTCTTTATTTAAAAAAAGAAAATATACATTTAAAATAAAAATCCAAACACGCATGTCCTTGTATCGGTCCCCAATCCTGGATTTCCTGTGGAGGAGTAATCATATACAAATATATTGCAGCGTATAGGTTAACTATCGCTACAATGTATATCAAAACATGTGCATATCATTCTGCAACAAGTGAAAAACAAAAAAAAGATCGATATGCAGCCCAACTACATAAACAATGCTCATAGAAACACGCTTTTATTGCATGGAGGTTTTACTTATCATATTTACCAGTCTAGTTATAATGGAGCTGTATGGGAAAAGTGAAAAAAAAAACTATAGTCTTCTGCAATCAGAAAATCTGTGGTGAACCCCGCTCTGACTGCGTCGTGTGTCCGAGTTCCTGGGAAGTGACGCTTTTGTAAACTTTGCAAATTTTACAAGCTTGCTATTATCAACTATATTTTCAACAGAATAAGTATTTTAATTCAGAACGATATGATTCTGAAAATATCCCTTGCCAAAACTAAAGCGACGACACGTTAACTGCAATACAGTACATACTTTTAAATCCGGTGTTTATTGTAGCAGTATGTAAAAGTTCCCATTAATGACCGAACAGCAAAGTGAAATCTAAATGTTATCCATGCACAGAACTGCGTAAAATGTAAAAGGCAATGCAATTTAGCAAAACCAAAAGATTTTAAAAAAAAATTGCAGAATATAGTGCTCGATAAGGCCCTAATGTCACAGTTCACTAGCAAATAAACATGCACAAAAACAACTACAGATCACAGATGAAAAAAAAAATACATTACATACATCAATACATTGACTATATATATATATATATATATATATATATATATAGTAAATATGGACAGGAGAGGAGGGCTATAGTGGTAAATGAATGACCAGAGGGAATACTATTATTATCGACAGAGGGCTATAATGCCCAAAGCCACTGGAAGTAACAATAGTCTTCCCGAAGGGCATTTAATTTTCCACTATGAGCTGAGTCTGCAGTACATATTTAATATATGAGTCAGTAAAAATAATAAGATAGGCAAGGTTGGATACTGTAAAGCCATAAATATTTGTGAGCTTTTTATTAATGTGCATTTCGCTTATAAAAAAAAGTCAACATTTTGGGCACGAATATCGTAGTGCTTTACATATAAAGCAGTAATATACTACTACCAGTGCAATAGACTACCTGTTTCTGGAGCAAAATAGGTTTTATGAGTGTGATTCACCAAATATTTTGGTCACAAATATTTATGGCTTTACAGTATTTTGTTTAAATATAGTGGATCCAGCATAAGTAAATAACTAAATAACATAAATAAATAACAGGAAATGCTTTTGAAGTTTATACCGCAAGTGTTTTCTTTTTTTCTAGTATGTTTTGTAATTAGTTTTTTGTCACAGACTCGCCGTTCAGCAGTTTTTTCATTCAGCTATTTTTATTTTGTTGTTTACGAGTGGAGGTGGAGAGCGTTCCTTTGAAAAGGGGTGGGACTGACAGGGAGGTGAGTGGTGCTCTGCAGGGTACTGAATTAGCCATGTGATGGGATACCACTTAATATACCAGAAAAAGAGTGGCCCACCCCTTACAAAACTAAAACACAAAACAAACAGTAACAAAAAAGCTATACAAATCTTTAGATCTCTATAGAAAAGAAGACATCTATAGATATAGCAATGAATTCCTTTCTTCCAGTTTACTACTAATTTTGAAGAGATTTCTGAAGATTGTTTCCAACGTTATTTACAAGTGTTTTAAATTCTGTTTACATTGTTGTAAAGTTTGTTCTGTTTTTAATTTAGAGTTGTTCTGTTGACAGTTCTTCTATTCACATTTAAGCGACAGTGCCCGTTAACGATGACTCTACCATGTGATAGTTGACCACGATGGGAGTTATGCATCCCGAGCCGAAGGTGAGCGCGCTAACGAAAGTCAAGGTCAACTCGGTTTTCTTTTAAAAAAAAGTCTTTAAACCTAGATATGCATTGAACTTGTACTGATTCATCGGGTACCTTTCCGCTGAGTAAAGACATTCTAAGAAAATAGTTGAAATAAATAAAAAACAAGGATGATATATATAGGACCAATTGTGTTTTTGCTGAACATTTTCTGTCCAACATTTTCTGCAAATTGAGCTTTTGCTTACGGTATCCTGTTACATAATTTCTCTTGTCTCCAGACTAGCGTCAGATAGAATGTTGTCAGTTTAGCTGTAAGCAGGAATGTCATTTTAAAAAAGCCAATATACACGGGGATTGATTTTAAATTTGATTGACAGTTGGTGCTGAGACATTCCAGTGGGAATCTGCCGTCTATTAGAGCCCGATAGAGCTGGAAGCTGATTGGCTGATGGTAATGAATCGATTTCTAATGCCCTTTGGTAAATGTTGTTGCGTTTGTGTCCCATTATAATAACCATGTGTTGTTTCTCAGCTGGTGCCAATAGAATGCATAACATCTCAATTAGCGCACATAAGCAATGTGATTCACAGATTTCTCTTTAAATGCATTTGTTCATTTTATTACAGCCCAGACAACCTCTAAATGAGTAACTTGTAATTGTCTGTGACTAAATGCAATTATTACAAATGCCAACAAGTAAGACAAACTGCTGCATAATTTGCAAACACCTCCATCTTCAGCAATACTGTATTTTAATGGTACATGTTACTTGTTGAAATTAATCTCTATACTGATATGTAGTTCATGTAAAGAATAAAAAAGGAACACATGATCCAGTTTTCTGGCTTCCATTATGGCTCCCATGTCCCTGCTCTCTCCTTATTCTCAGTGTTAAATCAAGATTGTGCACAAAAAAACTTCAACACCCTTATAGACTAATGGTCTAGACTGTGGTCCAGTGGTTAAAGACACAGGCTTGTAACCAGGAGGTCCCCGGTTCAAATCCCACCTCAGCCACTGACTCATTGTGTGACCCTGAGCAAGTCACTTAACCTCCTTGTGCTCCGTCTTTCGGGTGAGACGTAATTGTAAGTGACTCTGCAGCTGATGCATAGTTCACACACCCTAGTTAGTCGCCTTGGATAAAGGCATCTTCTAAATAAACAAATAATAATAATAATAATACATATCCTTAAGAACACGAGCAGACAATGTACGGGACTTGTGAGACGTATAAAGTATTTGGCTCGGTACATGAAGAGTACCACGGCTGTAGATATGTTGTTTCATGGCATTGTTGATCTTTACAAGTGCTTGTGTAAAGCAGATGCTTGCTTAATTAAATAATGTTGTGATCCTGTAAAATACAAATGAATATTTGCAATGCTGGAATAGTAAACCCAATGGGAAACCAGACATGCATTTTTGAGCTTAACCCTAAACCCGATTTGGCCTGCATTGCTGCACTTCCTCAGTGTGACCGGATCCTTTCATTAAACCAACAAGAGAAGCACACCTACAAACTTATTGTAGCTCGTCAACGTAGGTGGATCTTGGAAACACAATTAACTACGTTGTTTTTCTGCCTGGTTGTGTTTTTCAGCCATTTTAATTGCTGTGCTTGTAAACAGTCCATTATCACCCTCACAGTGCTTGACACACTCTCAGTGGGAGTACGGTCCTCGGTCAGAAATGGGCTCCTGGTGTTATATTTTGAATTTGACTAGTTTTTATTCTTAAAGGATCCTAGTGATTCTGCCTTAAATGCATGACTAGGGAGCCCACTCCATGCCCTCACTCTCTGTGTGAAGAAATGTCTCCTTCCCTCTGTCCTAACTTGCACCAAATAATGGACACAAAGGCAGTTGAGAGATCTCCAGCGCCTTAATAATGAACACTAGTCTAAACACTATTAGCTCTCAAGCACTTTCATTACCTTGTACCTTGATCATTAGTAAATAAAATACCTCATTCTCCACTCCCAGGCACTAACATTCTCCTGCATCTTAATAATGAGTATTAGTTTACACACCGTATTCCCAGCTCACCATCTAGTCATCTTTAAGCTTCATAAACATGATTTGTGAATCACTGGGAAATAGTGATGTATTGCCAAACCACGCCATGGTTAATTAGACGTGGTGTTAATCGAATGACAAATGAGATACTAGCCATTTGACTGATGAATGTCTGGTAATGGAGGCATCAAATATGCTTGATGTTTAAAAGGGTTTCAAAGCTTAAAAGGGAACCACCGCTTTGCTAAATGAGTGTAGGATTGTCTTGCTGGAAGAGCTCCCAAAGCCATTGGATTTCAGAGGTCCTGTGCTTCAGATTGGAGAGTCTTCCTGCAGTTCCTGCATGCATATGGCATTGGATTTCAGAGGTCCTGTGCTTCAGATTGGAGAGTCTTCCTGCAGTTCTCACATGCACATGGCATTGGATTTCAGAGGTCCTGTACTTCAGAGTGGAGAGTCTTCCTGCAGTTCCCGCATGCACATGGCATTGGGTTTCAGAGGTCCTGTGCTTCAGAGTGGAGTCTTCCTCCAGTTCTCGCACATAGCTGATTTGTTATAGAGCTTCCTCAGGGGTAGAGTGAAAAAACAAAACCAAAACAAAAAACTTCAATGCAAAATCAGATATCCTTTTTTTTCGTATCCAGTATTTACGTAACCTGTTGGGAACAATTTCGGCGTGCAATTATTGCAGCTCTTGAAATTGACGTTTGCAGAAAACCTAATTAAATGCCAGCCATTTATCTTGTCGTTTTAACCTGTGGAAGGCTATACTGAGACACAATTAATAGCAAAGGAAAATAGTCTTAATTTTCAAGATGTGTCACTTTGCACTCTGGCAGTGGCAGAAAAGAAACACACATTTGCAATTTATAATCACTTCATTACAGCCCAAGTATTTCAATGATTGCTTTTACATTTTATCTGTATTAGTGCTAGCAGGTGATTACTCAAGGAAAGTTTAAGCAAGTCATTTGGATGTATATAAAACTAGCTAACACTTTATATTGTGTCTCTAATTACTTTGTATTTACATAGTAGTTACATCATGACTACAACTATAATCATCATTTTGCTGGAGGCCCGGGTGCTGTGTAGCTTGTGTTTCCAAGCATGCAGTGGGTTTGCTTTTCCTGCAGCTAAACCCCTGACAGGCACAGTATGGGAAATATACTTTCCTACCCTTAATTAGGTTCAGCACCCTTTCCACAACCCTCCTTACAACTGATCTTCTCATTTCCAGTATTAATGATGCCACTGATTTGGGCTGAGAAATTCTAAAATCGGTTCACTTTAAAGATCAAGTCTGAATATATTCATAAATAGGAAAAAAAATTGCAAAATGGCAGAACATCGAAACTGTTTAGTGCAGCACATACAAAAAGAACTGCAAGTAATACGCCAGCACACAACTTTAATAGGAACCTTGTACCAGAGGCAAAGCCCTGGGGAAGGGGATAGTACAGATTTACAATATACCTTACAGCAGTCCAGGCTTCGAATGTAAATTACTGTGCACCATAGGTCTGAAAGAGTACACTGTTGAAGGCACTTCTAATTATTGCTTTTGGCTACCCAACGCAAATCTGAATCCTGGACTCAATTAATCATTGTCACTCTGAGATTCAGCAGCAAAGGCCAGGGAGCTCACAAGCAAAACAATTGAAAATCTTTCTACTGTGTACTAATCTAGCAGTCAGGAAACCCACAAAGCTGAACATGGGACCTGTTTTGAAAAAATGACTCCAAATGACTGTGACAGAAACTTTAGTAAAGAATGAAACAAACAGAACAGGATTCTAAAACTGCCAGTTAAAAGAAACCATTACAGTTGACCAAGGATGATGCCTATGGGCATGTGCTGTCAGAGATCTTTCCATCCAGAACCACCGTTCACTGTGACTGGGCACAGATAACCCCTTGCTGCTGGTACATACTTCAGTCTCAGGGGCTTAGACAGGTGCTATGATCCTGGGGAAACAGATACGAATAAGTAGCACTGCATCAGCGTTTAAGACATGCTCAAAGTTTTTCAAAGTTATTTTTATAATAATTTAAATCAAATAGCATTGATACTGCTGAATACATAAAATGTATTCTTAGAGCGCATTAGAGGGATTACACAGATGTGAGATTGGATGAGAATGTTGTAGTTTTTTTTTTATATCATTCTTGGCTTGGTCGCCAGAGTAAAGCTGCAGATGTAAGAACCTGTACAGCTTTGGGGTTTTTGACACCTGTGTGAGTGCCTGTTCACTGTGCGTTTGTTATACCAAACCAAGCAAATAACCCAGGCATGTAATGTAGTGTCGGGTTTGTAATCTAAAGTTTTCATTAGCTTTAGACCTGTGCCAAACACAGATACAAATCTGTGATAATTTGGCCCTTTGTGATAAAAGGGTCTGGGTGGGACAAAGCAGGCTCCAATACTTGTTAAAGCATGACCCTTTGTATTTTCGTTCATGTTCCAAACAGTTGTTTATCCAGCCGGTGTGAAATTAGAGCATGTTGCTAATTAATTCACAGAGCCATCTCCATGTCATTGATGTGTAGTAAGATGTGTTTGTAATGGATTTCAAATGGAATTATCTGTTCGATTCAGAATCCACACTGCCTGAATAATGCACGATCAACATGCAGTGAACACATGTGAATGTCATCCACTTCATTCACCATCACATTTTCAACACGTTATTATCGTGCATTATTCAAGAAATGTGGAGAAGAAGTTAGAAAATCAGAAACAAAATCACAGTGTGAAATCCTGAATGCTTTGTGGTGATGCTTTTTAAAAATTCAGAAAATAGTAAGTGAAGCACAAACAAAAACAAACAAAAGAAAGAAATCTCACACTCTAACAAACCTTTGTGACTCCTAGTACAGGTTAATTAAGAAATGAATACCTGAACATCAATTCCATCCAGCATAAGGTCCAACGTAGTAATGTATTTTAAACTTTCTTATTCATCTAATTAGTGCCTGTTCAACAAAGCAATTCACTTCACAGTATACTTGAGAGCTTTCTAGAATGCGTCAAGGTGCAGCAGTCTAAAAGGTCCCTTTTTATTTGCAATCCTTTTACTTGAGGTGATTGGGCACGGAACACTGTCTTTCTATAGCTTCACTCACAGACTTAATGTGCCAGCATCACATCTATATAGGAGTTATAACAATACCTTCCAATGTATTTGACCTTGCTGTTCTGTTTCCTATTTTTCAGAATTATAGAATTATATTATAAACTGCCCCGGGCAACTCCGATCTATGCCGAAGTTTGGCTGAACTGTTTACATCTTTGGCTTCAGTCCCAGATTTAGCGTCTCTTTATTCATTATTTCTTTTGCTTGAAACAAACATAATTTTATTGAATGTTATGCAGGGCAGAATCAATTGCAAGTGATCATTTCTGAATTACTTTTACAAGGATTACACCATTTAAAATCCAAGCAGTATGAAGGTGTATTAGCAGGGATTCCATTTTCTCCACACTGCAATTATTGACAGAGCTTTCTGTGTTCACTTCCTGTCCAACACGCTCACATGTTACTCTAGACCTAGCAGTTGTGTCCTCCACTTGTGTGGGATTGTTTAATAAAGCATTTCATATACAATAATTATGCAGGGCTGGAGAGCTCCCAGGCTCAATGTGGAATGACTGTGGAATGAAGCCTTCCCACATATAATATATAGCACGCATGTCTTGTTACCTTACCATTCTGTTACACTTGACTGACTGGAAGACACCCAGGACAGCACGCTCAGAAAAATCTGCAGAGCTGTACAGTGTAATGGTATTGATGCACAATGTAAAGCACACTACAAGCACAAGAACCTGTGCCAGCAGAACTAATGGAGTGTTCCTTCAGCTCACTGATTAAAGACTGGGTTTCATACTATATCAGGGTATCCTGTCCTTACTAAATTGAGGTTATGACTGGTAGTGACTTGAGGCAGGTTAGAAATGTATTTTGGTGCAAGCAATAGTTATTAAGATTTATGTTTTCTTTCTTTTTTTTTCTTTTGTTTGTTTGATTTTTAAACAAATTATATTAGAAAGCATCTTTATCACAGTTGTTGTATGTTTTGTTTTGTGTTATCTTTTGAATGTGTTACTGAGATGTCTGCTTATCTGCTTCCATGCTGACGTTTTCAACAACAGTAGAATCTCCTTAGGCTGCCGGTGTCTTCAAATTTATAAATTAGAGAACATGATTAGCTTCATAAAAGTGTGAAATAGAAGGGGGCGGGCAATTAAGGGAAATGCTTCAGTCTTGTAAGAATAAGATTTAGCAAGAGGTGGTTTACGAGCGACACAGCTTTGTGGTACTGTTGACATGGAGTCTGTGCATGGGATAACAGATAGCATCAAACAGCCTTTGGTATTTTTCATGGGTAATCCCCATATTACATAGATATGGGGTTGAGGCAATGCAGGGTGATTCCCCAGTGCTGTAAATTACTCTAAATAAATTCAGCCGTGGCTTATCCCCTTATAAAAGTTTATCATAGTAAATGTGTGATAAAGAGCCGTGAAAGCATGGTAAAGCATAGGTAAGTGCTGTAAAGAATAACAAGGTATGGTAAAGCATAATAATAAACATGGTAAACTATGG
This sequence comes from Acipenser oxyrinchus oxyrinchus, assembly GCA_030684275.1. Taxonomy (NCBI): domain Eukaryota; kingdom Metazoa; phylum Chordata; class Actinopteri; order Acipenseriformes; family Acipenseridae; genus Acipenser; species Acipenser oxyrinchus. Next base: position 56,133,946 of record CM060253.1, read on the forward strand.
TAAATGCATAGCATAACCATGGTAAACCTATGGTAAAAGTGTAAAAATAAGGGTTTATAAGGGTTCAGACTGGGTATAGGTTGACCTAATCAATGTAATGTAATTTTCAGACTTGGGTTACCTACAGTAGGCCTATAGTATGGTCTTTTTGTTATTATTATTATTATTATTATTATTATTATTATTATTATTATTATTATTATTATTATTATTATCATTATTATTATTATTATTATTCATGTGTATATTGTTTGTTTTCTTATATTTATCAATGTGTATTTTATTTTGTTGTGTAGCACGTTATATTTATTTTTGTCACGAGTGTGGTTTGATTTATTTTGATTTCACTTACTGTATGCACGCCCTAAAGCACTCTTTCTCTCTTCCCTTTATGGAACCTAAACAAGCTAACTACGATTGACTGAAGAACTGCCTCTACCCAACACACATGGCTCTGTTTACCAGTGGCTCACTGATCGGTCACCCCGCCCTGTCAATTGTTTAGTTCTTACAAATGTGGAAAAACAATGTAAATGGGGCACCCTCACCTGTAAAGGAGATTCCTCGCTACAGACCAGAGCTGAGATGGGGAGAGCTTTCAGGACTACTTTTAGCTCACCAGGAAAGGCTGTGTTGGGTCGTGAGTGTATTACTTCCAGCACGAGGCATAGTGTGTTGGGGTTTCCCAGTCGGTGAGCCTGTTGTTTTTAGTTTGTATTGCTAATGCTGCTATAGTGAATAGCTCTCCAGCTCCTGCAGCAGGGAATCTTCTGTTTTAAAATCTGTAATTGTTTTAGCTGTGCGTGCGCACTGTCTTTATTATTATTATTATTATTATTATTATTATTATTATTATTATTATTATTATTATTATTATTTATGTGGGGGATTTTTGCTATTGGTTTTATTGACAATTGAATAGTTTGTAACAAGTTGTCTAATTACTGATGGCTTGCTATTTGTATAGATACACTGAAAATAGTATACCCTGTTGTAAACTAGTAAATTAATTTAATTACAAGAAACTGATAGAGATAAAGCTTGTTGTATGTAATACTTGAACATTAGTCATGTGTTTGATATTTTGAACTTAAGGTGGCATTGGTATTATACTGTATACTTGACTTGTTTATTTGCATTGAGATTTTTTTTAAACCAATTATATTACTGTTTGTTTTTTATTTAATACATACTTGTTAAAACTATTTTGGTGTATGGTTGTTTGGCTTCTCCCAGATAAAAGAGCTTGTGCGGGAACCAACCACTCGAGGTCCTTACCCTCAGCAAACACAATGTGGCGTAGTCGAATTATCATTATAGTTGTAGCTCATTTAAATACCTGCTACAGGCCTAAATATAATGTCTCCATTCTCAAATGTCAAATCATATAGTGCTTATGAATATAAGCCTCTGCAGCTGCACTGTCGCATAGATTAACAGAGGAAGACAGTCCAAGCTAAACCCTTTTGCAAGCATTCAATTGAACCATTCCAGCTTTGTGAATATGGGGGCTGCCCATGGAGCAGGAAACCCCTCCAGTGAGCTAAAGTTGAGTCCGGAGGGTGCATTACCACCCTTATCTTCCACTCATTTGCAACAGACTAGGTGTCCTCTTTATTGTAATTGACTTTTACTGCAGCTCAGTCAAAGGTAATTAGATTAGCTCTAAGCACACCCCAGCATCCCCGCCTCCCACCATCTCCTTGCGTTCCTAATAGACCTAATTTAGTGTTGACAGCTCAGAGACAATTGCCTCGTGTAGCAAGTTTCTCCCGATAACTCATTAGCAAGCTGCAAGATGATAGCGAGACTGAGAACAAATACATCTTCAATAAATCACCCTTCTCTTCTGAATGTATAATTACCTTTTTATCTGCATTCCTTCTGGCCCAACCTAATGCTCCCCCTTATTCTCTTTGTTTTTTTAAACTCTTGTTTGATTTATGCGTCTGGTAAATATTTCAGGGGTTCTGGAGGGACGCTGCAAGGGTATCCAGACACTTTAGGAAACGTCTCACCAAGCTGTACTGAATGTATTGTTCATATTTCATTAGTAAAACGTTGTTTATGCAGTAAACAACTTTTTATTTGAATTTCTTCAGGAGATCCATTTTTGTACCTCATTTTCAACTCATTCTGCTAGCTTCCTCCCTCTTCTTGATTCTTTCTTTCTCCCTCTTCCCCTACTCACAAAGCTGGCCGCCAGCCAGACCTGATTTTCTCCTTTCCTATTATCCCCCCTCTCATCTCTTTTTTCACTTCTTCTACCCTTTCTCACATCCACCTAGTACCCCTTCTCTCTTTTTGAAGCAATATCCACTCCCTTTCCCCAACCACCTTTACTTCCTCAGCTCTCTCCCTTCTTACCCCTATTGACTCATTCTCCCAACTTTCAGCAGATTCAGCCACTACGACTCTTTCTTCTTCTTCTCTTACCACAACTCTGGCTATCCTCTACACTGCTCATCCAAGATACCCTCTGATTTATTATTATTATTTATTTCTTAGCAGACGCCCTTATCCAGGGAGACTTACAATTGTTGAAAGATATCACATTATTTTTACATACAATTACCCATTTATACAGTTGGGTTTTTACTGGAGCAATCTAGGTAAAGTATCTTGCTCAAGGGTACAGCAGCAGTTTCCCCCACCTGGGATTGAACCCACGACCCTCCGGTCAAGAGTCCAGAGCCCTAACCACTACTCCACATTGCTGACCCTGATTTAGACACTACTGCTCTTTCCTCTCCTTCATGGCAGCCTACTCCTCTGTCAAACACTCCTACTATCACTCTGTCATCCTGTCCTCCACCAACCCTGCTAACTTTCCTGCCCCTTTTCCTCCCTAACCCTAACCATAACACTCCTACTATCACTCCGTCACCCTGTCCTTCACCAACAAACCCCCCCCCCCCCCCACCGCACCTCTCTGACTCAGAGATTTGCACCTTACTCCTGGATTCCAGACCAACTGCTTGCTTCTTCCAATCCATTGCCCCTGCTCTTCTTCCTCAATAAATTGCATTTCTCTTCAGATAACCGAAATAAAATAGCGAACTCAAATAGCAGTCAATAAGTCTGAGTGATTACTTGTAATTGTTTTTCAATACAATTTCATATCACTAGCAAACATGTGTGATCGTTTTAGATGATTGAATAGAAAATGTCAAAATTCAAACCTCTAATATATATATATATATATATATATATATATATATATATATATATATATATATATATATATATATATATATATATATATAATAGTATGTTACTTTTATATATAGATTTTACTATTCATGGGATCTAAAATGTCATGTCTGTCACCATTTATGGGACAATGTTTCACCCTAACAAAAGAGTTTCGAAATCCTATTTGACTGTAGGGGATATAATTATCCAGCTCTTTCTCTCAGAACACTGATGAGACTAGAAGGATGTATTGAAACACCCCTATTTCACAGAAAAACAGCTTTCATGAGTGTTTCTTTAAAGTGCTAGTGAATTCACTGGAATTGTGCATTATCTGCCAGGCTCCCCTTTCAGGTATGCAATTTGCTGTCAATTTAAAGTCTACGTTATCCGTTCAGGTTGTGCAATTTAAATCTTTTGTCGATTCCTGAATGCAGGCCTCTCTCTGCCTGACTGTGGGATCCTCCTGCCATGCAGCTCTGTCTCTTTGAAACTCATTACCTCTGACTTTCAGCAGCTCGGGCCTCCCTGTTCCTTTTTTAAAGGATTTAGAAATGAAAAGATGTATTTTTATGTTTTTTTTATTAGGACCTATGCTTTTAGTGTGCTTCCGTGTTTTGTAGTTCGGTGTTTTCCATTATTGTAACCTCTGCGATGTGATAAAGTTTGCTACTTTTGTAATTGCCTAGGATTTTGATGATAATTCTTTATGTTAATCAGTGCCAGAACAACAAACGCAGACTGAGGTGGTATTAAATCAGCTGCAGTCTCACCCACATCTTTTGCTGCTTGCCAAGCCCTCTTCCTGTTTTAGCAGTGTGTTGTTTGATCATGTAAATCCATTTGGTACAATATTGGCATTATCAATCACTTTGCGCCCCACTGTTATCCCACTCAGAGCAGCCCATCAAAACACAGAAACCTAACTTTTTTAGCCAGACAGCCAAAACTGTGCCACTGGGCCATTGCCTTCCCTCATATCAATGTATTGCTCATGACCACTGCATTACTCAGGAGGCAGTTCTTTTCAGCAGGAGAAAACCCAAATGAGTGCTTAATGCCTTCATGTCTGTATACTGTATCTGTTGGCTGTGTTTCCCAGTCTGTGGCAGATAGAGGCACTTAGGCTGAAGGCGCTCTTCGGTTCCCTGTGGACTGTTTGGTGTTAATGAATGTAAAACATATCTTTCTTCTTAAGCTGCTTGATAATCAATATTTTATGCATGCTCAACTTTTTAGTGAGCTTACCAAAAAGGATGAAACTGCCTCATATCGGTTTATTAAATATACATCATCCACTTTAAATAAACACCGTGGGGGAAGCAGCTATATCTGTGCATGAAACGGGTCAATTCATCAAATGGCTTGTTGGAGGAATATGTAATGTTCAGGACTTTGAAAAATTAGCTTTGCAGTGCAGCCGTTCAGCTGAGTGGTCCTCAAACAGGTACAACGGGACAAGACCAATCAATCCAACTGGCACAGTGCATGCAGAGTGTGGATGGCATTTTTTAACTTCAGATATGAAATTGCAGAGTTATATTTTTGATATCTCAGCAGGTTAGAGGGAGACGGGAGTGATGTCTCGCTTCAAAGTCTAAACGTTGTTCTTTCTCTTTCTAAATGTTTGCTGTCAGATTGGATGACACCACATCAGAGCAGGAATGGCTGATACAATTTCTCAATTCTTTAGTCTCAGAGGTCAGTCATCTGTCAGGGTGAAGCCCAGTCTCCAGCAAGCTGGAAGCAGGTTAAAGCAAGCTGGAAGCAGTGTTCAAAAAACAAGAACTGTGAGAAAAGAACCACCGACTTTCAGCACACAATCAGCTGCCTACAATTATTATTATTTTTTTATCTCAGACTTCAGGCGATTTTGATATCCCACTATAGTGGTTACTATAGTGGTTAAGTGAGGGCTGCCAAGTTAACTTTCAGGGCTTCACTCTATACCGCAATTTACTACGACTTGGACCTATGCTGAGAGCGATGTAAACAGGCCCCTGCATCTTTAATCTATATGTTAAACTTGATCGCAGATCCTGTAGTATTGATTCCACCCCAGTGGTACCCAGTGATGTCCCGTTGTCCCAGCTGCAGTTGTTGGCTAGACGTTTGATTCTGTTTACTTGAGGGAAGGCTGCCCCACCCCCACATGTTCAGTAGATCAGGGACATGCAATTTCTGAAGCTAGAAAAAATAAATCATTTGCTCTGTGGATCAACTAAAAAGTGTAATGCAGCTTGGAAGTTTATTCTGACCCACTTTTACCAGCTTAATCCCTCCTTGACATCACTGTTTTCTCTCATGCTGAAGAGCACTTTTTGTCTCTCTCTCTCTTCTCTCCTTAGTACTTTTTTCTTCATTTTTGTTTTGTTCCTGTCAGTCTCTTGCTAATGCTTTTTTGTTTCATACAGATTTTATTGTTACATTTATTTTTGTTTTGAAACACAAAACAACAAACCCATTGTTTTTTCAAGATTACTCTGTCTTGTAAGAAACTTGAATAACTTTGAAAATGCGATCCATACAATACACATCACTTTTCTTCACGAACCACCTGATTGATAAAATGTGCAGTTATACAGTGCATAGTTACTTTTCTATCAACTAGTAGCAAATCGATGGAAATGGATGCAGCCAGGTCAAATTGCTGGAATAGGAAGAGCTAACCCAATTATTTTACGAGAAAGTTACAGCTAATAGAAGCAAACACGTTCAATTCTTTATTTCAAGGAAAGGCAACCTTGGCTCTACCAGTCTACAGCCTTTCATTGCAGGACTTTGTTCCTCCTTCATTATTTAACTGACCGGTATGAGGATCCATTAAATAAAGAAGTACCTGTTTGGAACAAAGTTTGAACTCAATGCTCTGGAAGAGCATCAGGTTGCCTACCCTTGATCTAAATGTGTTGTCCATGCCCTGTATTGTTAAACCTACTGTATACAGTGTGTTTTCACTTCCTCAGAAGGTAAAAGAATGCTGATGCTAAGCACTTCAATTCCTACTGTAGGTCCTAGGTGCAGAAGTGACCCACTTCATATTAAAACAAGACACTGGAGTTAGGGTGCCTGCCCTCATTATAATAGGTGAACAGCTACAGTATATGATGCAATCAAGGAGGTTTGGCCAGTAATGACAGTGCATGTGTTACTGCTGTATATCTGGCTGGTCGTGCTTCTGGGGATGATAATGATGTCTAACAGTAGACAAGCAGGCTGGACACTTCAGTTTTGCAAAGGTTGCAACAATGCTTAGGACATGAAAATCAGACATTCAATTCTTGTGATGTTTCATCAGGTGGAAGGCGCTGGATACAGTGCTGTGAGTGCAAATTGTGCTGTATTTTCATGATACCAAATAGTTTGGATGAACCTGGATAAAAAAAAAATCTTTCATCCATATAGGCACTCAAACGCACTTGCTTAAAAGTTTAATGTCATTACTGCCTGACAGTCAGTTATATTAAACTCCTGGGTCAATGTAATCCAATTGTAATTAAAATGAGTTTCTAGAGTACAGTTAGGGTGGTCTTATTTATTTCTTCGTTGAGATAAATAAAAATCACATCTCATTTCCTGCAATGGTTAAAGCATTAGACCATAATTATTCAGGACTGCATGCATTGCACAGCTCAGTGGAGAAAAACAAACTGTCAAAAGACATAACCGACAACAGGATTCCCTGGTCACATCCAATCATCCTCAACTGCCAGCCTGCTTTCCAGAGGACGGTTCAGGAAACTTTAGTCAAAGCATTTGATTGCAGAATTGTGTATGCAATGTTTGGAGGACATGAAAAGGACGAGTACGAAGTTTTCTAGTAATTGAGCAAATCTCAATGAGCATTATGTGCTTTATCAACAGACATGAATTTGGAGCCCCTGTTTACGACTGTTGTAAACTGTGGTAATACACCTTTTGTTTAAGTGATGTTGTATTATTTAAACAGTGGTTTAGTCATGTTTGGCTATGCTGTGTGATGGAAGTGCAATTCAGTCCTGACTCAACACATGAACACATTATCTGTCAAAGTTTATTTTTACAACTCTCATTTTATGATACCTCAAGGGCCCTTAAACTAATTGTTTTACAGATAAACATTTCAAAACCTAACATGTTCCCACATGAATGTATAATACCTGAACCTTCCTTCTGCTTTCTGGACATTCATTAAATAAAGAATAAAGCAGGTTCATAAACAAAACAAAAAACACTTGCATGAAAGTAGCCCAGATCAGTGGCCAATAGGTTTGGTGAGTGATGCTGACTGGTGTCCTAACAGAATGCAGATAGACACAGGCAGCGTGGCTGCAGCTAAAACTACCTTGGAAACAATCTGGTGAGCCATGACTGGTGTCCTAACAGAATGCAGATAGACACAGGCAGCGTGGCTGAAGCTAAAACTACCTTGGAAACAATCTGGTGAGCCATGACTGGTGTCCTAACAGAATGCAGATAGACACAGGCAGCATGGCTGCAGCTAAAACTACCTTGGAAACAATCTGGTGAGCCATGACTGGTGTCCTAACAGAATGCAGATAGACACAGGCAGCGTGGCTGAAGCTAAAACTACCTTGGAAACAATCTGGTGAGCCAACAGTGCCCGGCTTGGTATGAAGCAGACATCTTAAGAGAGCACAGAAGGCTGAACTCCTGAAGAATGTTGTGAGCATTCACCCAGGAATCGTAGTTTGCAGTGCTTTGCAGCTTTGAGTTCCAACGCTGTGTACATCAATCATTCTCTACATACACAATTTTTAAGTTCTTTAAATCAAATCCATGTTTACAGGGCCGGTCAGATCATTTGTCTTCGTGTCCTCTTCCCAAACTAATGGAACATGACTGCCATCTAGTGGCAGCAGCATGTTACACACTCAGAACAGAGCAGCTCTATCTCGAGGACACAGCCCTGTTTGCCTCATCTTACTGTAGCTAGCTGTCTTCATCTCATTTTTAAAGATGTCACACATATTCAATCCAGAACCTACGTGGCTTCTATTTGGCATTGCAAAGATTGTCCCCAACAAAATTAATACAGTATTTGCAATTAGTTACAAAATGAAACATTGCAGCTAATTAAAGGGGTGCTAACAGCTTTCTGTTTTAAATCCAACTCTGTAGATGAAATGTTCCTGCTGCTGCTGCCTCCTGGTACCTATTTACTTCATGTGTTGTATTTACTTCATGTGTTGTATTTACTTCATGTGTTGTATTTACTTCATGTGTTGTATTTACTTCATGTGTTGTATTTACTTCATGTGTTGTATTTACTTCATGTGTTGTATTTACTTCATGTGTTGTATTTACTTCATGTGTTGTATTTACTTCATGTGTTGTATTTACTTCATGTGTTGTATTTACTTCATGTGTTGTATTTACTTCATGTGTTGTATTTACTTCATGTGTTGTAATCTCCAATGGTGTAGCTGCAATGTGACTATGGGATGTACAGGGAAGGCAACAGGATGCATCAGTCTATAGCGCTGTGCCTGGAATAGCTGCAGATAAAGATTCTTAGCACACTCAAAGGGGGACCAGCTAATAAAGTGTTAATACAGTCACTGTAATAATGGGGTGTACCCCATTCTGGCTGTGGCAGGTTGAGAACAATGATGGCAGGTTGACCCCAATGAGACGTGAGTAACCATTAGCAGTCTAATAGCTGTAACCACTAGCCTGTCTGCGTCTCCCAGCCTCATCCTCAGTGCAGCTGTGCATTGCTATTGGCATATGCAACAGCTTTACATTGTTCAATATTTCAATAAGATCATTGGGACCACTCATACAATCAACAAGTGCATCCCTTATTGGCTTACTCCACATTAGACACCCACAATTGCTATCATCTTCTACTTCCTTAACCTGTGTTACACCAGGATTGTGTGACACATGTATGAATGGGACTGCGGTATCATATATGTATCTGTGAAAGTTCATACGAGATAGAGACATCATTCAAATAAATGTAATTCTCAATGCTTATAGATACAGTAGAAACAACACAATATCATTGGTGGAAGTTAATAGGGTTTCAATTATAAGCATTTGCAGGCATTATTATTTAAAGTATGTTTGTACATTGTGATTTATTATTATTATTATTATTATTATTATTATTATTATTATTATTATTATTATTATTATTATTATTCAGACACGTTACAGACAGAAACAAATATCACATCAGTTCAGACCTGGATCAAACCAAAACAGTGGATGAACAGGTTAAATTAATATTTAAACAAACAATATAAAACTACACCCTGAAAGAAAGTAGGGAAATGAAAAGTATAATGAATGACTATAAACACCTAGCATTAATCACAGAAATTACCATTCAAGAGCAAACACTTTTACTAACCCACAGCGGCCAGCACAGTAACAGAATCATTGTATTATCTTTCACTATTTAACACAATAGGTACAGCTGGCGGTCAGTTCTAAAAACACGCTGTTATGTTATGCTGTGATTTTCTGCCTCTGGTCATAAGTGTCTCTTATGTTGGATAGATCTGCTGTAGAAACCACATTTTATATTGTTGTCTTCATCAGGAGCTCCCAGTTCTCTCACAATGAGTAATTGAAAAGACATGCAACTTTTAAATTAGTAAAACAAAAATCTTACCTCATTGTTTTTAATACAGTCCCAAAACAGAAGTGTCACAGGTGAAGAAAACTGCCTCCAGCAGTGATTAAATCAGACAAATGGAAAACTCCTGGACACCTTGATAATTTCAATCATTAGTCACTGTCTTCAAACAAAGGGTTGGTAAACAAGATGTGTTTGATGGCGAGCCTGCCCCCTCTACTGGCTGTGAAGTGCTACTGCAGTATCAGCTTCAGTAAGCACTAGTCGTAGCTCAAGTGGTGTTGTTAAGAGCCATATGATTCCATATAGAATGCACCCAAACAGCAGGAATCGTAAACCATTTCTTGTTTTAGGGGCTATTGATATTTTCAGTTTTTCTTCTGGTTATTTATTTATCAATAAATGATAACTTGTTTATACATTGCACACATTACAATTGTGATACTATATATATATATATATATATATATATATATATATATATATATATATATATATATATATATATATTCCAATCCAAAATTGAGAGCCTCAGTGGTTTTGCATGCCGTTTATGTACCAGAGTTTTCTCTGTCTCTAAGAATCACAGATCCAGCACTTGATTTCATATCAACTGAGGGACTGAAAGCAGTGTTACATATTTCGAGTTTTCTATTTTTATCATCAAGACTCATTTCACTAACACTCGATTATACTTGCTGTAAGTACACATACATGTATTACTGCTCAGAAGAGTACTCTCCAGGCCATTAGGCTAATCATTAGGCTACTGAAGAATACCCCCGGCAACTCGGAGTGTAAAAATGATTTCAGGTAGTTTAAAATAAAATAGGTCTGAATGATGAACACTTTGTAATAACAGTCCATTTCAAGTTTATTTAGAGACACTTTTCTGTATATTATCTTTAATTATCTAACCACTGGCAGATATTTATCCCACTGTCATAAAGTCTATAATATACCTGGTTTTCTGCTGGCTTTGTTTTACTATTTTTTAAAAAATTGTATATAATAATAATAATAATAATAATAATAATAATAATAATAATAATAATGATAATGTTGTTATATACAGTGCTTTTTAACCCCTTAAGGTTCACAAGGAGCGATTGATCAAACAGTTTCTTCTAAAATACAGTTTGATGACCTGATCCAATCTGTCAGTGCATTGTAAACCATGTTTCATGCACCATGGGTGGAAAACAGCTGCAATAATTAATACGTAAGTTAATATGCACAGTTGACCCTCTCTCATTGTATGAGAGTCTTCTCACTTACCAGAAGACACAGAATCAACTCTACATATTCATTTGTTATAAAACCATGTTTTAATTAAAGAAAAAGAACACAGTGCATAGTTAACGCAGATCTCCATGCCAGTTGTCAGATGGAAGACTACCGTGCACAAGACAACATTTATTGCAAAATAAAATAAGATGTGCTGGAATGTTCTGGTTGGCTGAGAGTGGTTTCATGGTTTATTATATAATTTAAGTGGGTCAGTATTTAGATTGGCTGCTATTAAGATTATTAACATATAGATGAATATAAATTCATATAGGAAAAATGCAGGCATGTATGTAACGTACACATAGCGTAGCACAAACACTGTCTGTCTCCAACACAGTGTGGAGTAGTGGTTAGGGCTCTGGACTCTTGACCGGAGGGTCGTGGGTTCAATCCCCAGTGGGGGACACTGCTGCTGTACCCTTGAGCAAGGTACTTTACCTAGATTGCTCCAGTAAAAACCCAACTGTATAAATGGATAATTGTATGTAAAAATAATGTGATATCTGTATAATGTATAATCTGATATCTTCTAACAATTGTAAGTCGCCCTGGATAAGGGTGTCTGCTAAGAAATAAATAATAACACGAAATAAAACCAATCAACAGAGATTCATTATTCAAATACAATGTTTAATGGTAATAAAAACATCCCTTTCAATTAAAATAAATACAGCCTTAAGAAAAGTTTGACAGACCTTGTGATGTTTTAAAGACTCTGTTTAATGACTTTTAGGCACATTGACCACAAGATGAATAAACATAGAAGTGCTAACTGGACTTGTTGGTTGAAATGTGTCCTCTGAGCTGGGCATGCAGATTGTGGTTTACAGCATACCCTCATCAGAGCCCTCTGCTGCAGGTGCTCAAACCTCAACTTACTGTAGATGTGAACAAGATCCTGTCTGGTGTGTGTGTGATGTATGCTTTGTGACAAGAGGTGTTATTTTCACATTCTGTTCAAGGAAACCTCTACAAAAATAGGTTGTTAGAAATCAATGATTCAAATATACACTAAAGAGCTAACAAATACAGAGAGAGAGAGAGAGAGAGAGAGAGAGAGAGAGAGAGAGAGAGAGAGAGAGAGAGAGAGAGAGAGAGAGAGAGAGAGAAATGGTTCTGTTGAATTTTAGTGTTTGCAATTCAAGCTCCTGTTCTCTACATTAGTTCTAAAACATTTATATTAACCTACAACATTTGCTCCAGAGTTTCATTGTGTTCTCTTATTATTTCCCAATATGAATATCTCACTCTTTACCCCTTATACCAAGAAATAGTATACTAATAGTATGCTAGTGGTCAAAATATAAAGTTTATAAAAACGAAGACAATCATATTACAATTATAAAACACCTAATGTGATTAAACATATACGATGATCTCTCTACCAACTAAACAAACAAGGATGTTTTTAACATGGCAATATAAATGCTGTATTGTAGAAACATTGCATGTCTGACACAGCTTTATACCCTTAATGTTACTTCAGTACTAATACTAAATGACTTTTGTGCATTTCAGTATATCTGTGGGAGATTTCGAACAATCGGGAAAAAAAAACCTCAGAATCGCTGTCAGCCTTTTTTGAAAATGCTGTTCTTGACAAAATCTTATTCCAGTCATCATGAAACTCTGTACTGGGAGAGTGACTAAAGTGTGTTGCTTGACAGTTACTGTGTGTGGTACAGGTCACCTGCACGTGCATATAATAGCACACTTTAAAGAAAAATAAAAGAGGTCTCAATCCTAAAATTCTACGTGATGCTAAAGTTTTGTGGAAGGCCTTCTGTGAGGGATTTACAGTACTGTGCAAAAGTTTTAGGCAGGTGTGAAAAAATGCTGTAAAGTAAGAATGCTTTCAAACATAGACATGTTAATAGATTATATTTATCAATTAACTAAATGCAAAGTGAGTGAACAGAAGAAAAATCTAAATCAAATCCATATTTGGTGTGACCACCCTTTGCCTTCAAAACAGCATCAAGCATCAATTCTTCTAGGTACACTTGCAAACAGTTTTTGAAGGAACTCAGCAGGTAGGTTGGCCCAAACATCTTGGAGAACTAACCACAGCCTCAGTTGCTTCTCTCTCTTCATGTAATCCCAGACAGACTCGATGATGTTGAGATCAGGGCTCTGTGGGGGCCATACCATCACTTCCAGGACTCCTTGTTCTTCTTTATGCTGAAGATAGTTCTTAATGACTTTCGCTGTATGTTTGGGGTCATTGTCATGCTGCAGAATAAATTTGGGGCCAATCAGATGCCTCCCTGATGCTATTGCATGATGGATAAGTATCTGCCTGTACTTCTCAGCATTGAGGAGACCATTAATTCTGACCAAATCCCCAACTCCATTTGCAGAAATGCAGCCCCAAACTTGCAAGGAACCTCCACCATGCTTCACTGTTGCCTTCAGACACTCATTCGTGTACACTCTCCAGCCCTTCGGCGAACAAACTGCCTTCTGCTACAGCCAAATATTTCAAATTTTGACTCATCAGTCCAGAGCACCTGCTGCCATTTTTATGCACCCCAGTTCCTGTGTTTTCGTGCATAGTTGAGTCGCTTGGCCTTGTTTCCACGTCGGAGGTATGGCTTCCATGAAGGCCACTTCTGACCAGACTTCTCCGGACAGTAGATGGGTGTACCAGGGTCCCACTGTTTTCTGCCAGTTCTGAGCTGATGGCACTGCTGGACATCTTCCGATTGTGAAGGGAAGTAAGCATGATGTGTCTTTCATCTGCTGCAGTAAGTTTCCTTGGCCGACCACTGCGTCTACGGTCCTCAACGTTGCCCGTTTCTTTGTGCTTCTTCAAAAGAGCTTGGACAGCACATCTGGAAACCCCTGTCTGCCTTGAAATTTCTGCCTGGGAGAGACCTTGCTGATGCAGTATAACTACCTTGTGTCTTGTTGCTGTGCTCAGTCTTGCCATGGTGTATGACTTTTGACAGTAAACTGTCTTCAGCAACCTCACCTTGTTAGCTGAGTTTGGCTGTTCCTCACCCAGTTTTATTCCTCCTACACAGCTGTTTCTGTTTCAGTTAATGATTGTGTTTCAACCTACATATTGAATTGATGATCATTAGCACCTGTTTGGTATAATTGTTTAATCATACACCTGACTATATGCCTACAAAATCCCTGACTTTGTGCAAGTGTACCTAGAAGAATTGATGCTGTTTTGAAGGCAAAGGGTTGTCACACCAAATATGGATTTGATTTAGATTTTTCTTCTGTTCACTCACTTTGCATTTAGTTAATTGATAAATATAATCTATTAGCATGTCTATTTTTGAAAGCATTCTTACTTTACAGCATTTTTTCACACCTGCCTAAAACTTTTGCACAGTACTGTATATGGAAGTGGCATGTAGTACACTTTGTAAATATTAAGCACACATTGTCATTGTATTGCTGCCAATCAGAACACATACAACAGAATGGCTGAAATTCTCAAAGCTATTGACTCCTTTATTTCAGAAAGGAGAAACACACCCAATAAAGTTACCAAACCAGAAATAAACAAATGAGGGTGGAATGCACCAGCGTGGATCAACCACTGAACCAGATTAAATCAAGGATTGTATTTGAATCATGCTGCACACAACTTGAAAACAGGTTTTGTATGTAATCATTGTTCAAAATTAATCCAAGGTTAAACATTTTTTAAACACAAAAGATTCAAATATAATCACATTGCCCCACCAATTTTAATCCATGTTTAAAGGTGGATTCAATTTAAACCTTCCTTGGGGGTGGTTTAAACTTGGACATAGGGGCAGCATACCTCAACCAGATTGAGCTACAGGAAAGAGTTCCACAAAGAAAAATTAGAGACAGACTGAAACAAAAAAATAAATTGAAATCAAAGTTATATATCATGTTGTACAATTACAAATGTAACTTTTATTTTTAAACAATTAAAAATAGTATGCGGCATGTTAAAAATATATACATATATTTACATAACATGTAAAAAAAAGCTTTCCTATTCCAAGAAAGGAATAACACAAGTGTTCTGTAATGATATATTTTAGGATGTGACATCAATGGGTAAGAAAATTACTAGTTTCTTTTTCACAACCCAAACGATTGAAACACCTCAAACTAGTGCTTGGTGCTCCTGTTCATCAGATTAGTCGTCCCTGGTACTGTTCAAACCTGAAGATGATATTAAAACAGGGCTAGGCAGGGGTCTGCAGGCAGCTACCAACACCAGCAATAAGGCAGGAAACCCACAAGCAGAGACCTAGAAGCACATTATATGGAAGCTACTGTAAATCAAGTGGAATATGATAGAAGAAATGCTATCTCTCTTCCTTAATTATATGAATCAGTACCTTTTTGTTTACAAATTAACCCCTGCATGTACAGATAAAAATTGCGCTAATGAGGATTTGGAGTACATAAATAGTTATGAGAATCTAACCCTGTGTGTTCTAATTAGAATCAGCATGTGTTCTAAATGTCAGCCTGTATTGAACGTCAATCTCCACTGCTGTCTGCCTGCCTTCCTTTGCCATCTGTAGAAGACTTTAATTGACCGCAATTCATTTTCTAGCAAAACTAAATATAAAACCCATATATTATGATTATTGGAACTACTGTTATCTATGTAACATGAAATGTGTTTAATTATGCCAAAAACATTATACAATTAAAAGAAGAAAAAAAAAAACTGCATAAACCATATTATTATTATTATTATTATTATTATTATTATTATTATTATTATTATTATTATTATTATTATTAGTCATAGTAGTCGTAGTAGTATTATTCAGGTTAAGGTGCATTTGAGTTTTTACAGTGAACCCCTAAGCATATTTTAGACAAAGTCTTGTTCATCATGAACAGTTTTAAATATTACACTATTTGTTTTTGTTTTTTTATTAAAATGAGGTTTTGGAAAGTTTCTGTGCGTTTTGCTACAGCACAGTGCTGGTGTGTTGAAACAGGCTACATTTACTTCATGGGTTTGGGTTTCATTTCTTTCTGTGCGTTTTGCCACAGCACAGTGCTGGGCCTTATTGAATGTATTCATGCTTATGGTGCTTTTATGATTCTCCAGAGGTGTATGAGGTTTATGTAAAGTGGTTCTTGCTATACCACACATACTTTAATTCACAGTTTCAATTTGAAATGTTTTTATTCTTATTTGAAATATTATAGGCAGGCTGTGCGGTCCAGTGGTTAAAGAAACGGGTTTGTAACCAGGAGATCCCCGGTTCAAATCCCATCTCAGCCACTGACTCACTGTGTGACCCTGAGCAAGTCACTTAACCTCCGGGTGAGACGTAGTTGTAAGTGACTCTGCAGCTGATGCATAGTTCACACACCCTAGTCTCTGTAAGTCGCCTTGGATAAAGGCGTCTGCTAAATAAACAAATAATAATATTTTTAATGGTGTGATTCCCTCATTGCCAGGCACCAGCAGGGATACTTTATCCTGGTTAAATGGTCTGATCAACACTTTATATTTCACTTTACAATGTTAACACATGGCTGTGGCTGGGCGGAAGCCCTGCACATGTAAATCATGTATGTTTGGTTGTTTAAGATTGGCAGGGATGGGGTTAAATCGCATCCCTGCCAATTCCACATGTAGGATGGGGCCATTCCCAAATTAGATAATTAGGTGCTAATTGGGAATGGCGACATGTATAAAAAGGAAGCAAAATCCCGTGTTTGTAGGTGAGATAGGGAGTCAACAGTTCAGTGAAGGCGACTAAACAATAAGGAGTGTTTGATTAGATGATTTATTTTAGTTTAACCCTTTCATTTGAATCTTTCTTTTGTTCCTGTGTTTTGTTTGCTGTGGCACATTCTAATGTTATAAGAGGAATTCACTGGATGTGATCGAGGGTCATGAGAGGAAGAGACCTCTGGAATCTGATAATAGGAGCTCTAAGGCTGGGAAAGAGGACCTAGAGCTGGGGGTCCCCCTTCTGGCATTAACCTTCCCCAGTGGAGGACAAAGTCAGCGGCAGCTGGGCTTCAAAGGTTGGGAAATGAGCTTCACTTTACCCCCAAAAGAGGGCCCCGGCACGCCACAACTACACCACCAATGCAAAACAATGAAAAGTGAAAATAAAATCTGTATTTTTTTGATAGGGCAATAAAAGACTAATCTCAGTGGAGAGGAAAAAAAGTAAAAACTTTATTTGTGAGGAAACCTCTGGTGGTCCCCACTCCAGGCATCGAACACAGACTACTCAGGAGGTGCCAAACCACGCAGTTTTATTTAAATAAAAAGAAAAAGAAAAGAAAAATCTCACGACCACCCTCAGCAAACTACTTTTGAAAGAGCCGTTTCTGTTTATGTTCGGCAAGAAGCTTTTCTTTTCACTGGACTGCAGGGCTCAGTGGGCGTGACAGATGCTGCTGTCATGGCAGATGCTTACGCTTAGGAAGAAGCTTTTCTCAGTAGCTTGTGTAAGTAGATGGGTGTAAGGGCAGTACATGGAGCCTGTATGACCGGGCGGCAGTGCATGGAGCGAGCTGCGGTGGCAGCACTTTTAAAAATCTGTACAGTACACCTATACAGTATACAATACAAAAAAACCTCGCTGGAGTAAAAAAACTCTGGACTGCAGGGCGCAGCTGGACTGAATGCAGTCACCATTCAAGAATCTGAATCTGCAGAGAAAGAAAAGTAAGGTGAGTAGCAATTTCAAATACAAATTGAATCAGATTTACATGATTAAACATGATTCTTGCAGGGCTGTGTAGCGGTACATGACTGAAAACAAACAGCCCTTTTCGGGAATGCTTAGTCCAGCAGTATCGAGGGTAGAATGGTCAGCGGCCTTTGTCTGTTGTGCTGCAAGAGGCAGAACAAAAAAACAAGACAGAAAGCAAACTCATGGCTTGGGTTTAAATAGGGGTTTAGCAGATGTTATTGGTGGGAAGGAAATAAGGGGGGATGAGCCCTCACATCATGCCCCTCGAATCACACACGTGTTTACAATACAGCTGTAGCAGTATAAAGTAGCAGTTATTGCTCAGTGTGGAGTAGTGGTTAGGGCTCTGGACTCTTGACCGGAGGGTCGTGGGTTCAATCCCCAGTGGGGACACTGCTGCTGTACCCTTGAGCAAGGTACTTTACCTAGATTGCTCCAGTAAAAACCCAACTGTATAAATGGGTAATTGTATGTAAAAATAATGTGATATCTGTATAATGTATAATCTGATATCTTCTAACAATTGTAAGTCACCCTGGATAAGGGCGTCAGCTAAGAAATAAATAATAATAATAATAATAAGGGCATGCTCACAGGCTGTAAGCACGTTGTTCTTTCACATAACACAGCCAGCTAGACCCATTAAAGAAACGTGTGGAAATCCCCTCGCTCTATGGTCATTTTGTTTTAGCACCAATGAATTCAACTGGGGTTGAAACCAAAGTAATATATTATTTATTACAGATGTTTACTACCGACAAACAACATAATTTCTCAGGTATCCACACAAAAAGGATCTGAACTCACGCCCTGTTAAACATGTTCACTTCTGTACATGGTTACAACATTACAGTACCTTGTAAACTTCCCTGTTGAGAAGTAAACAGAGCAAATGTCTGCTTAAAGACTGCAGTGGCTTATTTTACTGTCTAAAAATAGGTATTTCAACATATTTCACAATTAACCCTTTGCGGTCCATTTATTCAGCGCGTGTCAGGCGCGTCAGGTCCAATTTATTTTCGACGCGCTGTTTAAAGGTATTTTTTTCACAGTAAAACACGTTTAAAATGCACTGCATATCAACAGGACACTCAGTGCTGCATCTCCAGCACTGCCCCACCCCTTGTTCGCTATATTTTTCAAATAACTCGTAATAATAGTACATACCGATAAATCATCTTTTGATCACTTGTTTTATCACAAAACTCCTCAATAATGCGATCCAAGACGTTATTTTATGACTATAACATCTCAAAAAGCTCTGCAAATGTCTGTGATATTCTCTGACCCTGGATGCGGAAGCAGCTATCTTGTTTGTGTTATCTATGTGGTGTCGGGTCTATCAGTATTCATGATATACGCCCCTTTTTATCGGCTTCTCTCGGCTCCTATCGGTCACACTCAGACATTGAATGATTTTCTCAGCTTTTTCTGGAGAAAAAATGACTAGAGACCTGTTTTTTGCGTCTTGTTGATGATGTCCGACATTGGACCGGAAAGGGAAAATTGTGATGTCGGACATAGGACCGCAAAGGGTTAAACATAATATGTAATAAAGCAGAAAAAATGACATTATCACATTCACAATGGATAATTTTCTCTAGAGTTATTATATAACAAATGTTCCTAAATATTGGAATGCTTACCTGAAATACAGTAGATGCTAATTTGTAGAATGTTTTGTTTTGATGTCCACCTTTCAAAGACATTCTATTTTCACTGCCACTGAATTATCAAACAAAATAAAGACATAAGGAAATGTAAAAATAACAACGGACAGGTGAAAAGTCCTCTTCTTGTACTCGACAGAGCGATCGTTAACATAAATCCGATCTCTGATGCTGCTGGTGTAGCGCTATGCAGCATGTTGAATCACTTAATGAAAGCAGACTGAACTGGCTGCCAGGGTGTTAAATGCAGTGTAATAGGTAGTGCATCAATAAAGCAAACGCTTGCTGTATTTATTTTTAAGTGATAAAAAATATATGTTTGACACTATTCATTCAGAAATGGGAATTTTCACAGGGAGCTACATATTATATGGCAATGGGTACATTTCACAGATATAGTGAAATATGGGATAACCATGAAAAAATGCAGCCTTACTAATAGCTTGTACTCCAAGAAACTACAATTGTGACCCTCTTTACAGTCAACTTATCTGGATCACATTGTAGCCAGACCCATCCTAGGTAAAAAGCTTCTAGGAAAAGCTTCTATTTAGTAATGTGTACAAAGCACACAAATTATTTAAATACTGAAGTAGAGTCAGTATAGAAGTGTATCCACCACCACACAGAAATATTGTAAAGTACTTTCACAGTAAATTCAGCCAGACCAAAAACCATGTTTAAAACTTCATCGTGGGTCAATATCGCTATTAGAGCTCCAGTCTCTCTGGTCATTTAACCCTTTGCGGTCCTATGTTGGACCTGGTCCGACATTGCAATTATTCCTATAAAAAACGCAAAAAACGGGTTTCTAGTCGTTTTTTCTCCGGAAAAAGCCGAGAAAACCATTCAATGGCCGAGTGGGAGCGGCAGGAGCTGAGACAAGCCGGAAAAAAGGGCGTATCTCATGAATAGTCATACTTGCCCCTGGCATCAGATAAGGGCGCCCATAAGGAAATAAGCTGGCTGCAATTGCATCAGCGCTCAGAGAATATCCAGGACATTTGCAGAGCTTTTTTGAGATGTTATAGTAATAAAATAATGACTTGGATCGCATTATTGAGGCGTTTGGTGATAAAAACGAGTGCTCAGGAGATGATTAATCGGTATGTACGACTATTATTATTATTATTATTATTATTTATTTCTTAGCATATGTGAAAGCTATAGCGTATGAAAGGGTGAGACAGGGCTGGAGATGCCTAGTGAGTGCTTTGTTGATATGCAGGGCCTTTTAAACCTGTTTGACTGTGGAAAAAAAAAAAACTTTTAAACAGCGCATCTAAAATTAACAGCGCGTCTAAAATAAATTGGACCTGACACACACTTAATAAATGGACTGCAAAGGGTTAAAATGTCAGGAAGCTATTTAAAAGGGTGGTATAGATTCAGCATTAGAACAACACAACTGGAATAAATGCTACTGCCAATAACGTAAAGTACAGTATATATACCATGTGTCTTACAGGTTGGGGCTGAGCACACATTTAAAACATATATATGTGCTCTTGGTCTGGAATACTATTTAATTAACTATGTCAATACATCACTGTACAGTGTTTGTTTTTAATGTAAAGTTTTGCACATTGCTTTTCACATGCATTGCATTAGGGGACACTGCATACATTCCCCACTTTAAATCCCAGACCCCATGGTAAACCTCATGGGAAACAATGTCATGTTTTAGTTTATTTCATTGTATATTCGGGTATGCATATACCTTTCATCTGACTTCAGTGATATGTCAGACTTATAAAAGTGTGACCATCGTTTGGCCCAAGCTTCCATATCGCTCCTCCATAAATCCTGACTGGTCCTTACTATCAAATGGAACACTGCCATAAATCACCAGCTTTGGCAGCGTTTCATGATCATGTAAACTCTCTGATTGATTCTTCCTCTTATCTAATCACTTCTTTTGGTTTCGTTTTTTTCATTTACAGTTATTATACTCATTTATATTAATCATTGCTTCAGCATTTAAGGCCTGAATTGTTTAAAAATCTCCTACAATAAACAATGTATTAACTTCCGCTGCTTTCTGTTTCCTGGTGCCTTGTTTCTGTGAGCATAGAGGCCTCATCGCCAGACAACAACAACCTCCCAGAATGCTCCTTGGTACCTACTTGATTACAAGAGCTTCCATACCAGAAGAGTTCATTTTTATACCCTGTTTAACATGCTGTGCATACATTTAACACAACCTGTCTGGATCTCTTTGATCAGTCACCTGACCCATCCTTGGTATTTTGGCTTTCAGTTGTTATTTCTCCTGGCTCTGGAATAAACCGCTAGGAAAATATTATATTCCTTAATGTGTTCCAAAAAAAAATAATGTATATAAACATTCAAGTGCAGACAGAATACAGGTTCTACCACTACCCCACAGAAATATAGTCAGCAGTGCTAGTCCTTTGTACTTTCACACAGTAAATTCAGCCTGACCCAAACTCACGTCTCCATCTCTGTCTTTGGCACCATCACTGTGACGGCACAGCGGGTCCAGTTCCTTCGGGAGATGGACCGCGGCACACACTTCTTCTACGCATTGGAGAAAAAGAAGGGGGACCATAAGAACATCACCTGCCTCCTGGCGGACGACGGCTCCCTTCTGACGGATCTGGAGAGCATGAACGAGAGGCCAGGGCCTTCTACTCTGCCCTCTTCTCTCCGGACCCCGTCGACTCCGACGCATGCAGGGTTCTGTGGGACGGGCTTCCCACAGTCGGCGAGGGCGTGCGGGACGAGTTCGAGGGCCAGCTGACCCTGGCCGAGCTCTCCGACGCCCTCAGTCAGATGCCTTACAACAAATCGCCGGGCATCGACGGGCTGACCGTGGAGTTCTTCAAGAAGTTTTGGGACTTGCTGGGGCCCGCCTTTGCGCGGGTCCTGGCGGAAGCCTACGAGACCGGGGAGATGCCCCTTTCGATGAGGCGGGCGGTCATCACGCTGCTGCCCAAGAAAGGGGATCTCCGCTGCCTAAAGAACTGGCGCCCGGTCTCGCTGCTATGCACGGACTATAAAATCGTGGCCAAGGCCGCCTCGCTGAGGCTCAAGTCCGTGCTGGCAGGCGTGATCCACCCGACCAGTCCTACACGGTCCCGAACCGGACGATTTTCGACAACATCTTCCTGGTTCGGGACCTGTTGCACTACTGCAAGAGGACCGGTCGGTCGGTCGCCTTCTTGTCTCGACCAAGAGAAGGCGTTCGACCGGTGGATCACGGTATCTCTTCGAACCCTGCGAGCATTCGGATTCGGCCGAAGTTCGCCGGCCTCTTCCGAATGCTGCACGCCTCTGCCGAGTGCCTTTTGAAGGTGAACTGGTCCCTGACCGCACCCCTCGCGTTCAGGAGAGGAGTACGCCAAGGCTGCCCTCTGTCCGACAACTGTACGCGCTGTGCATCGAGCCTTCCTCTGCCTCCTTCGCGGGAGGCTCACGGGATGGCGCCGGCGCCGGACACGAGGGTGGTCCTGTCGGCCACGCCGACGACGTGCTCCTAGTGGCCTCCGATCCGGTTGATCTGGAGAGGATGCGGAGCTGCCAGAGCGCTTACTCTGCCGCGTCCTCTGCCAGGATCAACTGGACCAAATGCTCCGGGTTGTTAGTAGGCCCCTGGCGGGTGGACTCCCTCCCTGCCGCGCTCCAGCAATTCCAGTGGAGCGCGGACAGCTTCAAATACCTGGGAGTCCACCTGAGCCCCGCGGAGACCTCGGTCGCAGCCAACTGGGTGGAGTTGGAGGACAAGGTTGCTGCGAGACTGAGGTCATGGTCGGGTCTGCTGAAAGTGCTTTCCTTCAGGGGCAGGGCTCTGGTCATCAACCAGCTGGTGGCGTTGATGCTCTGGCATCGACTCACCGTCCTGAGCCCGCCCCCTGAGTTTGTTGCCAGGGTCCAGAGGAAGCTGACGGACTTCTTCTGGGCCAGAAAGCATTGGGTCTCTGCGGCGGTTCTGTGCCTCCCTCTGGCCGAGGGAGGGCAAGGGTTGGTGTGCATCAGGAGCCAGGTGCACACCTTCCGCCTCCAGACCCTGCAGAGATACCTGTACGCAGACCCGGCCCCGCAGTGGTGCACGCTAGCGTCCCTCCTCTTGCACCAGCTGCACGACCTGGGCTACGACCAGCAGCTCTTCTGGATCGACCTCCGGGGAATCCGTCTCCCCGAGCTGCCGGTCTTTTACCAGGACCTGCTCAGGTCCCGGAGCATGTTTTCCGTCGGCCGAGATGCCGTTCCGACCGAGGGCGAAGGACTCCTTCTGGAGCCCCTGCTGCACAACCCCCACCTGGGTGCGCAGGCGTTGGAGTCCCCTTCGGTGCACTGCGTGCTCGGCCAATGTGACCAGAGTCTGGGATCTCCTGGATCGCCGGCGCTCGGAGTGGCTGACTCCCGAGTCGCTGGTCGCCAGGGCGGCTCGGGCGACCCTCAGGACGGCCGGCCGAGCGATCCGGGAGTGCAAAGCAGTGTTGCACCCAGACTCTGTCAGGTATCTCGAGGGAGTTCTCAGGACCGGGGAGCCACCATCCCCCTACCCCTGCTCTCGGTCCTGCTGATCGAACCCAAGGCGTGAGAACCCCCTCGGCCTCCCCTCGAGAACAACCTGAGCAGGATCTCGCAGTTCTCCTCGACCCCCCACCGATCTGCGTCGAGGAGGACCCTGTACGCGATGACGCACCACACCCTCCACTTCCCCGCCCTCGTCTCCCGCCGAGACACTGCTTGGCGGGAGCCCCTTCGACCCCAGGAGGGCGAGAGTCCCCAGTGGGAGGCCCTGTACTCCCCGCTGGTCTCTAGAGGAACCGGGGACTTGGGGTGGAGGGTCCTGCACGGAGCGCTAGCGTCAGGAGAGATCCTGCGTCACTTTACCGACTCGGACGCCGCATGCCCTTTCTACGGTCTGTCCGAGTCGGTAGCTCATATTTATTTTTTGTGCGCCAGGCTGCAGCTGTTCTTCCTGCTGCTGAAGAACCTCCTGCTGCAGTTCTGGCTGCACTTTTCTCCCACCCTCCTCATTTTCGGGCACCCTGTACATGGCTCCACCAGGAAGAGGGACCTCCTCGTGAATCTGCTCCTGGCTCTTGCTAAACTAGCCATTTTCAAGACCAGGAAGCGTAAGATGATCGGGGAGGGTCTCTTTGACTGTGGGGCCATGTTCAGGGCCCTCGTCTGGTCCCGGGTTCATTTAGATCACGCCCACGCGGAGTCCGCTGGCGACATAGCCACTTTTGTCGACCAGTGGGCTCTAGGGGGCATGCTCTGTACCACCTCCCCTTTGGTTTTGCAAATTTAATTTACAGACCTTTTTGAACCAGTTTTTTCAGTTAATTTAGTTAAGGCCCGTCTTTTTTAGCACCAGTGCTAATTAGAATTTTTGTCCAGCTGTCTTTGGACAGCTGGTGTAGACGTCCAAATGGACCTTAAATAGGACTGTGACGGCTCAGGCCTCTCTGTTTTTTAATGGTATGGAGTAGATTAAAAAGGTGGTATAAATTCAACATTAGAAACACACATTGCAGGTCCTGTAACTGATTTGTACTGAAAACACAATACACAATTCAGTATGAAATATGAACCTTAAAGCAACAATGATTAAATAGGTCTTTCCAACAAAAAAGAAGAATCATTTACCAATACGAGACACTAATCCCCTTGTGAGACGTGTTACTTTTTTTTTTTTCTAAGCACCACTGATTTCTGAAAGTCCTGTGTTGTCAGATGTTCTGACTGGTTCTTGTAAAATTGTCAGTAGTGTTCTGTACCTGGACCTGCTTCCATTGCCAGTGCAGATACTTTGATAATTGAAACAAAGTTTATTTTCATGGAAATTAAAAAGAAAACAAATGATTTTCTCAGATAGAGAATACATATTCTAGTCAGTTTGTAGCAAAACACTTTTAAAGAATTGAACCTTTTTATTTATGCTGGCTTTTTTCCCTTTCAGAAAATAATACTGGGGTACAATGCACCCTGTTTAATTTAAATTGAAATGAATTAATAGATGAATTAATAAATCAATAAATAAATACAATAATCAATAGGAATTGCTTAATGCATTGAATGGTTCTCAGACCTGCACCTATAAGCCCCAGCTAAAGGCACCAATGGCTGTTGTCCTACAGTATATGCAGGCTATAGAGCTTTTCTTTGTAATAGATACTTTGAAATGTTGAAAACAGGGCATGGTTTTCCTGATTCAGTCACCCAATCACATAAGATGGTCTGTCTATTGCGTTGTTGAGATGTATATTTTTCAAATCACATACTGCATTTCGTTTCATCTTTTGGTCACTCAACAGAAAAGCAGTCATCAAATCAGAGGAGCTGCTAAAATGAACAGACTCTTCTTGCTTAATGTATTGTTCTGCATCGCATGTAAGTGTGAACCTGTTTATTTATTCATTTCATCAGTAAACTACATCAAGTAGAAACCATTTTAATATATATATACATTTATTTACCTTCAGAAATATTTAATTTGTAACTGAAGCAAATGGTCAGACACAAAAACAGCAGCCAGCACTTTAGTAAAGATGTATCTTACAATTATTCTTTGCTTGTAATTTGTATAAAAATAAAAGTAATCTCAATCTGCACTGACATCCAATTGTACAAAATACAATATGTGAAACAATAAAGGGGTCTCATCCCTGTGCTTGTATTATTAATAATTAAAACAGCTCCAGCTAACTCGCTAATCCGAACATACTACGACTGGACCTTGTTTAGATTAGTGATTTGATCTATCCTGATCGCAATCTATGCCATGCTGGAAATACCTTGTCTAGTCATTGTTTTATGTTTTTGTTACTTACAGTTTATTTTATGAAGTTTGTTTTTTGCAGCTAAAATTACTTTCTTTCAATATTATAGCATATTCTGGATTAGCGAGAGTCTGCTGTATATCAGACCCTTTTCAATTAATTGAACCTGATGGTATTTTAAACAGATACCTGGGATAGCTTGATATTCAGATGGGAAGCTTGTGTGCTAATTGCCTGAAAACCCTCACAGTCATGTTTTGTAATTTACAGATGAGATTCCAGCACAGCGCATTGTCCATCCACGTCTCTCAGTGACAGCCCAGCTTGGAGAGTCTGTGACCCTGGAGTGCTCTGTATTCAACACTCATCACACCACTCAGGCTTGGTTCAAGCAAGTCATTGGACAGCCTCCTATGTGTATACTTAAATATGATGGACAAGCAGACCCTACCTTTTTTGACAAATTTAATAATAAATCACGTTTCCAACTGCAAAACAATGGCAACAGTTTGAACCTCACTATATTAAAGATGGAATCATCGGATATGGCTATTTATTACTGCGGAGGACTGAAAGACAGTTGTGTGTTTTTTGGGAATGGAACTGCACTGTTGCTTAAAGGTAAACTCAAAGGTTAATTAAAATAGATGTTCCTTTAAAATGTTTTTCATGGGATGAGAGTAAAAACTGAAATATGTTTTATCTGCACTTCTCACAGTCAATGCATGCCATGTATATTATCATTCTCTTAAGAAAAAAACATAAGAACATTTAACTTAAGAATGAGAGAAGGCCATTTGGCCCTAAATATTATTATAAAGGGTCCTCATAGAAAAAAAGTGTGGACAACAGCAGTAAATGCAGCCAGGACAAGATAGTGAAGCTAGAGAGTTACAGCAGTCGCTAAATGACTTGAAGAAATTCAAATTGAGCATTTTGTAATTACTTTGTAGCATGAACCTTTATACTAGTAATGTGTCATGAGGATGTTGCTGTAAGCTTCTGTTCCTTGTTAATAATGATCACAATATTTAATAACACATTTATAAATGTTTTATAAATGGATCCCTAAACTAAAGTGCAGTCAAACTAAAGTTCAATTCCCTGTCTGTTGATCTTGTCCCTACTGTTGTCTCAGACATCTTTTAATACAAAGAATATCCAATAGCAGCCAGACCTTCAAGAGAATACTCTATCCTGGGTAATGTTAAATGTAATAATTGCTGTTTTTAAACACTATTCAGGGGTTTGTGCTCAGCATTGCATTGAAACAGTCTGGATGGTGATCTTGTTGTGGCAGCAATGCTCCATCCGTTACCATTCT
This sequence comes from Acipenser oxyrinchus oxyrinchus, assembly GCA_030684275.1. Lineage (NCBI taxonomy): Eukaryota > Metazoa > Chordata > Actinopteri > Acipenseriformes > Acipenseridae > Acipenser > Acipenser oxyrinchus. Next base: position 56,161,455 of record CM060253.1, read on the forward strand.
AGTGTTCTTGGACATGGGCTTGAATCCCTCATTTTTACAGTAAACATTCTTTATTGTATAAACTTTGTTTTGAAGTGCTAAGATTTTTTAAATATATATCTTTTTTAAAACAAAATATTAAATGCCTTTAAAACAATCACAAATATAAAGTTGAAAAATAAATATGACATTGTAAGTGGAAATTGAACACATACAAAATGTAATAAATAACCAAACAAAGAACACATACCTGTGCTTCAATTTCAATCACATTACACATAACAAAGCACCTTCAGTTTCTTTGTGGAAAAAAAACTTGCACAAAAAGAACTAAGTTATACTATATTTACAGATATGCCCCAATAGAGTATTGATTATTATAGATTTTTATTGTTGTATTGTTTAGTATTAACTACAAAAGTCATTTACAGTACGTGTTTACAGCAAGCGTGCAATCATATTAAAGACCTCCATGCTTCATACATGTCACAGGTGAATAACCTTTCCATGTTCAAAACTGACTGCACAAGAACATGAAACAAATCATAGAAATGTAACTTGTGAACAATCCAAACTGGTATTATTGTATCGTTTTCTTCTAAGTATCATTATACGGTATACAGTATGATTCAGTCTTACTTAATACACACTGGGCTTGCCTTCCACATAGAATTAAATTTTGTGGTGAAAAATATTTTTTATAGGTATTTATCAAGCCCAATTCTGATGATTCAGAAGATCCAAACATTTATTTAATTATCTTTGTTTTTATGGAGATAGTCGTTATTTATTTGAATCTGTATGTTGACTTAGCAAACGGGTTGAATGGTTTGTGTATGTGGGCCATGGGTCTCATAAAGATTGACAGAAATGTTAATAAGCAAAAATAAATATTCCTGAACACCTTCCTGGCTGTGTTTAGGTATTGAATCCAGAGGAAGGATTATTCAGCCTCATATCTCTGAATCGGTGCAGTCTTACTATTGTGCAGTGGTGACATGTGGGGAGGCCAGTAATGGGAACCAAGCCAAGGAGGACGGTAAGGGTGAGGTTTTGTTTTTTCTTGCACACTGCTGTGCAAAAATAAACATTCACAAATCAATGCAGAAGGATTAGAAACAGGTATAATTCCATTCACCTGGAAAAGCATTTCAGATGTGTCTCACAGCATTTTCAAATCTTGCTGCACGCAACTGCAAAATGAAGTGTACATTTCAAATGTATTAAACATCTTACAAAATATAATACTCACATCACACATCAAACTAAATGTTTAACTTTTTAACTTAAAAGCAATCACTCTGCTAATCTTTAAACATATGTGTCATTGTTAATTGACACTAAGTTTAAAAATTATTGGGCACATACATAATGTTATTTACATTTTAAATAGTAAGCAGATAGGTTTGTTGATTGTTTGAGTAGTATTGTTCCTTGGGATAACAAAATACTGAGCTCAAGTCATGTGATTTCATAAAAACACCAGGTGCTCAGTGTTTGTTATTTGACTTGCATTAAAATTGTCAAAATGAGTTGATTAAAAATCTGCATAAATAGCCATTCGAAAAGACATGATTTTAATTAATGCAAGAACAGCAAAAGATATGACCATGCCCCGCTTGAGTAATGAAGATCGCCTGGTTGCTATCGGCATGATTGAAGGCAGCCTGTCTGTGAGAGAAGTTACCCAGAGAAAGAGATGTTCTGCTTCAACAATCAGCAGACTAGTCCAGAGAAACCAGGAAACCGGCTCTGTGAGGGACAGGCCACGTCCTGTAAGGCAGAGGGTCACCACACTGACCCACCACATCCTGGAGAGCGTTATGTGGACTGTTGCGTTGTTCAAGCCAACTGGTGGGGCAGTGGAAGTGTGATGATGTGGGGAGGAATCTCCTTTAACACAAGAACGCCTTTGGTGCAGATTGAGGGCAGGCTCACTGCTCAGCGATACATTGATGAAGTCCTTGAGGCAACAGTTTTCCATTCCTGCAAGCCAATCCGGATCAGGTCATACCCAACACTAACTATGTAATGTTTCCATTTTGACAGTGAGTCACATTTCATACTGAAAACTTATCATGATTCTTTGAGCTGTATTGTTGTTCACATTTTCTGTGACTTTGTTTGATATCTAGGTTTAAAATATTTAATTAAATCCATTAGACCTGAGTGTTGCATTTCTTTTGTGCATCAGTATATATATACTGTAAAAAAAGGTGCGTAAGTCACACCGGTGTATAAGTTGCCCCCCCCCCCCCTTTTTAAGACAACAATTTCAGGAAAAAGCCTATAGGTCACACCCGTGTTTAAATAGAAAGTTAGTCACTAAACCGTGTAATGGAGCAAAGCACAAAAAATGAATGGGAGTTTTTTGGTGTTTTTGTTATGTTCTGATGGCTCACTGGACAGAAAAACGCTTGTCTACTGTCAAAGTGAGTTCCAGTCTCACACTCGCGTACATCCAGTCTGCTGCGTGCTGAACACACCTTCACTTCTCAAAATACACCAGCAGCTCTTCTGTTACAGACAGTAGGATGTAAAGCCGACCAATTTTTCTTGTTAGTTTGCAGTTTTTGTACATGATGACAACGTTTATTTTATGTTCTCTTCATAATGAACAGTTCATTTCCTAGAAGTGCTTACTGTAGTTACATATTTCTAATTTTATTTAAAAAAACTAATTTATTTCAGTCCACAATCACATTTAATAATAGATATCCTATTTATTCGGTTTTCTGATCTCTGTGTGCTGCGGATCAAGCTTGAACCGCACATTTTATGTGTTGTTTGTATTTGTAATTTCTAAATTATTGTTCCAAGTAAATTTTGGTCTCAATGGGTACATTGCCTGGTTAAATGAATACATAAATAAATACATTTTAAATGATTTTATTTACAATTAAGGATAATAATAATAATAATAATAATAATAATAATAATAATAATAATAATAATATTGTATGTAGTAATTGTATATATATATATATATATATATATATATATATATATATATATATATATATATATATATATATATATTACTTAATTTATATTTTTAAAACCCCAAAATCTGTTCATGTTCGGGGTGGTCTTGTGAATGCTCCCATCGCAATGCAGAAAATTCACTTTACCAGAAGCCAATATAAAGAAGATCTGCTTTTGTACTTTTGAAATGTAAATAAATAAATAAAACGGATGGTTTGATAAATGTATTTAAAAGCATAAGCATGCAATGTATTTATTACTGCATTTACGTTTTTTTTTTTCCAAAGTAATCTTGTTTAACACATTTGGGGCTACCCCAAGAATAATTCAAACTCAGATTGGTAATTCAAAGCAATCTCACTTTGACATCAAGGGATGGTCGGATCTTCTGGCATCGGATATTCTTCATCAGATCAACCTCGGGTAAAGTGAATTTTCTGCATCACGATGCAGGCATTCGCAAGACAACCCCAAGCTGAACACGAAAAGATTTCGGGGTTCTAAAAATGTAAATAACCCCAAGCTGATGGGGTCAGCCCGATCCTGATATTTATTTAGGCTTAGGGTCCTAACATATGCACTGTGTTTACAGCACACATTTATTCATAATATTCAAAGTTACAGAAAAAGAATTAGGTAAAATTAAAAGGGCTGCTGTTACTGTTATATATAGTGAAATGGAAGAAACATGTAATAAATGTAGATTATTCATATTATAAATATCTCTAACCAGCAGGAGATGAGTCCCTTTTTACTCCTCCTGTCATTGTGTTGGCTGGGACAAACATCGTGCTGCTGATTTCAGTGACTGTGCTTGTGTGCCTGCGCATCAAGGAAGGGAAATGTAAGAGCTGTTCAGGTGAGCTGATTCAAGTGTATTTAAAGTTATATTCCATTACGTGTGAAGTGAGCATTTAATATCTCCATGTGGAGCTTTTAAGCTAACATACTGACAGTGAGGTGCAGGGCGGTTTACAAACAGAAACTTGGTTTACTTCCAATAATGGGGACACAGACTGGATTCATTCTTTTATTCTTATTGCTCATAGCTGGGAGCTCATAACAAACCCCAAACCTCAGGAAAACCTCCTGATAATCTGCACTTTTACTTGTTTCCATGTGCAAGTGAACATTGTGATAAGATCACTGTGGGGAGTGTGCACTGAAATGGCATGATCATCATTACTGCAACATTAATAAGAGTCTCTCTCTCTCTCTCTCTCTCTCTCTCTCTCTCTGTCTCTCGCTCTCTCTAACATACTTAACAGATCATACCGTAGAAGACTACACAAATGTTGACTCAGCAAATGATCAGGTACATTTATTCATCTTGGTAATAAAAAATATTGACAATCTATTAAAAATAATATTAATAATAGTACAGTATATTTGAGATAACGTATGGGTGTAATTACATTAGAATCGACTTTATTACCATTGTATTACATCACATAACAAACTGAAGGGCATTCCCATGTAATTAGACAATAATGATCAGCGTTATTACAATGCAATTACAGTTCTACTCATGCCCTGCTATCGATACTAATAAGTGCTACACAAATATTGCATATAACTGATGCAAATACATTGATAAATACAACAGTTCCATAATGGCCTCTTTTGCAGAATCAGCAAATGCTGGATTACGCTGCCTTGGATTTCGATCAGAGAAGAAATAAACCTAGAAAAAAGAAGAGAGCCATGAATAAAGAAAGTGTGTACGCTGAAGTGCGAGTGCAGCAGCGGGAATAACAATTCTGTCCACACTGTTTCCAAACACAGGCTACTTTAACACTCAAGCTGCAGTTATAATGCCATTCCTGTGTTTTTACTATGAAGATAAACTGTGGGTATATTGTGTGTTCTATTCTCATTTGAATAGACCTCCATGCACAGATAGCTCAACAATACTGTACTGGCATCTCATTTGAATAGACCTCCATGCACAGATAGCTCAGCAATACTGTACTGGCATCTCATTTGAATAGACCTCCATGCACAGATAGCTCAGCAATACTGTACTGGCATCTCATTTGAATAGACCTCCATGCACAGATAGCTCAGCAATACTGTACTGGCATCTCATTTGAATAGACCTCCATGCACAGATAGCTCAACAATACTGTACTGGCATCTCATTTGAATAGACCTCCATGCACAGATAGCTCAGCAATACTGTACTGGCATCTCATTTGAATAGACCTCCATGCACAGATAGCTCAGCAATACTGTACTGCCATTTCATTTGAATCGACCTCCATGCACAGATAGCTCAGCAATACTGTACTGGCATCTAATTTGAATAGACCTCCATGCACAGATATCTCAACAATACTGTACTGGCATCTCATTTGAATAGACCTCCATGCACAGATAGCTCAACAATACTGTACTGGCATCTCATTTGAATAGACCTCCATGCACAGATAGCTCAGCAATACTGTACTGGCATCTCATTTGAATAGACCTCCATGCACAGATAGCTCAGCAATACTGTACTGGCATCTCATTTGAATAGACCTCCATGCACAGATAGCTCAACAATACTGTACTGGCATCTCATTTGAATAGACCTCCATGCACAGATAGCTCAGCAATACTGTACTGGCATCTCATTTGAATAGACCTCCATGCACAGATAGCTCAGCAATACTGTACTGGCATCTCATTTGAATAGACCTCCATGCACAGATAGCTCAGCAATACTGTACTGGCATCTAATTTGAATAGACCTCCATGCACAGATATCTCAACAATACTGTACTGGCATCTCATTTGAATAGACCTCCATGCACAGATAGCTCAACAATACTGTACTGGCATCTCATTTGAATAGACCTCCATGCACAGATAGCTCAGCAATACTGTACTGGCATCTCATTTGAATAGACCTCCATGCACAGATAGCTCAGCAATACTGTACTGGCATCTCATTTGAATAGACCTCCATGCACAGATAGCTCAACAATACTGTACTGGCATCTCATTTGAATAGACCTCCATGCACAGATAGCTCAGCAATACTGTACTGGCATCTCATTTGAATAGACCTCCATGCACAGATAGCTCAGCAATACTGTACTGCCATTTCATTTGAATCGACCTCCATGCACAGATAGCTCAGCAATACTGTACTGGCATCTAATTTGAATAGACCTCCATGCACAGATATCTCAACAATACTGTACTGGCATCTCATTTGAATAGACCTCCATGCACAGATAGCTCAACAATACTGTACTGGCATCTCATTTGAATAGACCTCCATGCACAGATAGCTCAGCAATACTGTACTGGCATCTCATTTGAATAGACCTCCATGCACAGATAGCTCAGCAATACTGTACTGGCATCTCATTTGAATAGACCTCCATGCACAGATAGCTCAACAATACTGTACTGGCATCTCATTTGAATAGACCTCCATGCACAGATAGCTCAGCAATACTGTACTGGCATCTCATTTGAATAGACCTCCATGCACAGATAGCTCAGCAATACTGTACTGCCATTTCATTTGAATCGACCTCCATGCACAGATAGCTCAGCAATACTGTACTGGCATCTAATTTGAATAGACCTCCATGCACAGATATCTCAACAATACTGTACTGGCATCTCATTTGAATAGACCTCCATGCACAGATAGCTCAACAATACTGTACTGGCATCTCATTTGAATAGACCTCCATGCACAGATAGCTCAGCAATACTGTACTGGCATCTCATTTGAATAGACCTCCATGCACAGATAGCTCAGCAATACTGTACTGGCATCTCATTTGAATAGACCTCCATGCACAGATAGCTCAGCAATACTGTACTGGCATCTCATTTGAATAGACCTCCATGCACAGATAGCTCAGCAATACTGTACTGGCATCTCATTTGCTCTCTCGAAACTGCCTGTGTTCAGCTGTTTAAATGTGTTTGTTCATCAAAGTCAGGCTGGGATAGAGGTCTTAAACTCTGAACATTTACATGCAACACATTCAATAGATACTGTTATTAAATGAATACCTTTTTTTTGTTCTATTTCCATTGTGTGTATTGCATTCCATATTTCATATTGTTAGAACATTGTTTAATTTGACTCCATATCAATGATCATATTTTATATATACTTGCAACTGCATGGGAAGCTTGTGATTCGTGTAAATGAGTCGATTTTGACACAATATCTGTCATTGTTTTTTTTTTAGTAGGTGTTTTGTTTAATATGGTTTAACTACAGTTTGGTTGTATGGATTTTTATCATTAAGGGCTAGTTTCAAAGATGTTGATAGGCACTAATCATGGACTACCTAATGTTATTGTAGGTAAGGTAGACCAAGATTAGTGCTAATCGGGGTCTGTGAAGCCAGTCAGAAGTGATCATTATATTTGCATATGCTTTTCAAACATTATTAGCCCAGTCAGAGGGGTTGAAATATCAATAGGTAAGGTGTCTATGATCTTTTACTGTCAGCCAGTGTCATAAACTGGTTACAAATTCTAATACATCTCTCCAGAATACATTCTCAACACATCTGTTGTATTTTGAATGAGGGCTCCAATAAATACATTTAAAAATATAGGATGTATGCAACTCATTTTTAATGTAATATGAATTCAAAGGCATTATTTGCCAGGGTATGTGTGTAGCAGGGCTACATACCAGTATAATACAATACAGTGCTCACCCCAGCCATGCCCATGCTGCTGAGAACTGGTTCTGTGGTATAAAGGGGAGCTCTGTGCAGAGTAGTTGTAGAGTGTGTTGTGCAGCTCTGAAATGTACGGCTTGTGCAGACAAAGCACTCTTTCTTCTCAATTCTGCATGCTTCATAAGTGTGCCACTCGCCTAAATATTGTCTGTTAAAGGAATGATTTTGAAATGTTAATGCACAAGACAGAATGTTGTCCAGCCTGGTTTTGCATGTTGTTTTTACGTTAGCTTACTGTTGGTCTGCATCAACTGCTGCTGCTGTGGAATTATTTGTGTTTATTTTTATTTTTTTTAAACCGATATTGTCCAGTTCTGAACACACACATTCACTGCAGTCTGGTTTGTTTTCACATTAGAAGATCAAACCACATGCTTCAAATAAAACCTTTTTTTTATTTTTTGTATAAACATATACTGATATGCGGTTGGCCTGCAGTCATTTTCCACATGCCTTACCAATCATCAGTTAGCATTAAGACATGTGATACGCAGCAATACGCCCATATAGACAGCAGACTATTAGGTCACACCTACTTTCAATAGAAGACGTGAGAAAATAAAAAGTGTTTTTCCGTTTGTATGTGGTTAAAAAAAAGTTACACCGTATACAGTAAAAACACACAAGCACAATGCTAGCCTGGTATGAGTGTACAAACATGTTATTTATTTTACTCAATGATTGTTTTATATATTTTTTTAATGATTCCCTGCTTGAATAATTTTAAGACACAGTACTGAATTTCATATTAGTCACCATTCAAAGACTGTTACAATAAGTATCTCGAATTACGGTGTATTTATACAGTAGTTATTTAGTAAATACACACTTACTTACTTACACATCATGACAATCTTTTTTATGATATAACCCTATCCCTAACACAAAACCAAACTCTAAACCTAACCCTAACCCCCCTCACATTAACCCTAACTCCCCTCCCCTAACTATAAACCTAACCCTAACCCCCTCACCCTAACTATAAACCTAACCCTAACCCCCCTCACCCTAACTCTAACCCTAACTCCCCTCCCCTAACTATAAATCTAACCCTAATCCCCCTCACCCTAACTCTAAACCTAACCCTAACCCCCCTCACCCTCACTCTAAACATAACCCTAACCCCCCTCATCCTCAATCTAAACCTAACCCTAACCCTTTTCTGATACAATTGTGTACTTTCATATCATGCAAAACGATGTGCACATTAAGTATATTGTAACTATGCATAATAACATTGTAATTGTATTCATTATCACGTGCGATACTTGGCATATTATGGCTCGCACTAAATGTAGTGCTTCACACTATGGTAATCAGAATGAATATGTGATTTGTATTGTAATGCGTGCTGATGTATTTAAATGGACATCCAGCTCAGAATAATGAGATCAGCTGTATTCACAATTTACTAAAGGACGTTAATTTTAGTGTGCCCGTTAAAAGTGGTTATTTATTAGTGCGTATGGAAACCAGGCTTTAATCACTGATAGGCATGCTGTTTAAACCTCATTCTGGCCTTGATTCATTCAGTTTAGTGAATCAATTCAACAGATTTGTTCGTTTGATTCACTGATTCACTAACGCGAAATAAATACATCTTGCTGATTTACTTGGTAATGAAAATTTGTTTGAATGGATAAAGTCCAGAAATGATAGATAATGGATTGTAGTTGTGCTTACACATGAAATGGTATACAGTTAAAATAAAAAATAAAAAATACATTTTAATAAAAATCCCTAAGGAGAAAACTTTAGAGTGTTAATTATTTCTTTTAAACTATGTAATTCAGCTTTAACTGCAACCTATTTAATAACCTGCAATTTACAAACAAAAAAAAGTACCAGATATAGTTTATGAAATTAAGAAGTTAGTCGATTTCTTACTTTCCTTTTTATGCAGGATTATACAGAGAGGATCCCACATATAGCAATAATATGTGTTATTTATTCTGCCAGTTGCAATTAAGTAAGTAAAGATCTTTTTGCATGTGTCTGTAGGGGGAGCGAGCGAGATTTCCAGGATTCCAATACATTTCGAACTACCTTGTATTCACGATGTAATTGAGGGGCAGCTGCAACACAAGCGACCTGCGAAAATATGGACTGAATAATGGACTGGGGAATTTGCTGTGTTGGTGTGATGTTTGTGTGCTGTTGTGTCGCTCTATGAAGCGAAGCGTTAGTTGAGGCAGGTAACTCACTTTTAACCCTTTGCGGTCCATTGTCGGACCTGGTCCGACATTGCAATTATTCTTATCAGGTCCATTGTCGGACCCTGTCCGACATCATCAAAAAAATGCAAAAAACGGGTTTCTAGTCGTTTTTTCTCCGGAAAAAACCGAGAAAACCATTCAATGGCCGATTGGCTATCACGGACATTTGCAGAGCTTTTTCGAGATGTTATAGTAATAAAATAATGACTTGGATTGCATTATTGAGGAGTTTGGTGATAAAACGAGTCATCAGGAGATGATTGATCGGTATGTACGACTATTATTATTATTATTATTTATTTCTTAGCATATGTGAAAGCGATAGCAAACGAAAGGGTGGGGCGGGGCTGGAGATGCCTAGTGAGTGCTTTGTTGATATGCAGGGCCATTTAAACCCGTTTGACTGTGGAAAAAAATACTTTTAAACAGCGCGTCTAAAATTAACTGCGCATGTGAAAATAAATTGGACCTGACGAGCCTGACGCACAATTAATAAATGGACTGCAAAGGGTTAATCAGTCAATCAAATCAAGCTTATTAAGCTTTGATGACCAGACAATTGTCAAATGAAATAGCAGTATCTTATCACTAACAACGTAATTACTTGTCCAATGATCATCAAGGAAAGGATTAATTTCTTATCTGATCCTTTACCTCCCTGCTGCGAGTTAGAGTTTGCCTCCTCCTGTTTTTTGGCTTTGTTTAAGGGGGAGGGCAGCTATCTGCCCCCTGCCCATGGCTTCCCTACAGTCAGCCTCTCCACTTATCAGAGGAACAATGTATGGGCAGGGTTCCTGAGGCCAAAGGCCGAAGAAGTATTATATGTTAAATGTATTATCCAAGATCGTATAATATGCATAAAAGTGTTATCGTGTGTAATAAATATTTTATTTGTCGCATGAGTTTCCTGACTAAACATTGAGCAGCCTGCCTGCCTGTCAGTTTATGTGTGTGTGTCTGTTACCGATGGGCCAATCAAAAGGAGTGCTTCGCACCAATTGAGGAAAGTTGAGTTGGGAGTATCAATCAATCAATCTTTATTTTATATAGTGCCTTTCATAGTGGACCACCATCACAAAGCGCTTAAGTGTATAGTATGAGAGAGAGTGGGAGGGAAAGAGAAAAGAAAAGAACGCAAAAAGATCCATTGGCACAAAAAGGACTTAAATAAAAATAGCAGTTTTCACTGCTTTAACTACACCCCTATGTTTAGTTGGATTCACACACTCTCTGCACTTAAAAGCTGTAACTACTCATGTGTACAATACAACATGCCCTGCTAAAGCTCACAGGGAATTATATTACATTTCCCACACAGAGGACAGGGCTTCTAGTTCTACCAGGTTATTGGCTTCCCCAATGTGATGGGTGATACTGATTGTACTCACATAGCACTGTCACCCCGATCCATGGAGCCTGCTCTGCAGGGTGGCAATGCCAACAAGGAAGAGAAGTGAGTCTACGTCTCATCAATTAATATTTCTCGAGTAAGCAGAACACAAAGAAAAATATGCCATTGCACACATGATTCTTTTTTTTGTACATCACACAAGGAATACATGTTCAAATTAAAAGGTAAGCAGTGCAGTTTCACTTTACGTTGCCTCTGCCTGTCCCCCGCGAAGGGCTTCATCTGTTGATCGCTCATTTTCGGTCAATGTAAGCCACCTCCACCTTCACAGTAAGCTACTGACCAAAAGATAAGCCTGGACTGCTGGGGGTCACGGTGATGGCTCAGGCCTCTCTGTTTTTTTAATGGTATGAAGTTGATTAAAAAGGTGAAAAAATGCTCTTTCTCTGCGAATGGGACCCCCATAGTTGCGCACTTTTTAGACATATGGAAGAAACTGCAAAGATTTCTTGGAATCTCTTTCAACTTTCATAAGCTCTCTCCCATTTGGAATAACCTCCTGCTTGACAGGCTCACAGCCATTAACTTACCCAACCTGGTCCCCTAGAAATATTCAGATTTTAAATGATATCTTTGATGATAAAGGCATGCACACGTTCCCAGATCTAAAGGAAACGTACTCACTCGCAGGGTTTTTTTTTTTTTTGCTCAGCCCTTCGTGCCTATGGGGTTGTATGGAATGTGATATTGCCCATTCACCCTGTAGCTCTTGTTTAGTTCCACAGCCTCCACAAGAGGTCTTGTATCCTCTCTATATAACCATTTCATATCTCATAATAGTAATTACCTCCCAGTGACTACTATCTTGGATAGAGAACTTTGCAAGCTGGGAATCAGGCTCGAATGGAATAGGGTGTAGGATCATATTTTTGCATCCTCCAAAAATCTAGCAGCTACTGTATTATTCAAATGAATTTTTGTGGACTCCTGAGTTGCTCTTTCTTGGCAATAATTCCCAAATTGCCCTTAATCTTCACACAAGACGACTTTCTATTTTAAGGGGTTGGGTGGAACCTGGGTTATCACTTAATCGTTTTTTGTTCTACACTTTTCTAGACTGTACAATTATGGAAAGATCCACTGCGATTATACTTTTTTATACATTTCTCTGTATTTAAAGTATTATGGATTTTCTTCTTGTTACTGCATCTCGTAAAGCGCTTTGTGATGGTGGTCCACTATGAAAGCGCTATATGAAATAAAGATTGATTGATTGGTTGGTCAATGGCAGTCTGCAATATTACAGATTTGATGCTTAATTTGGGAGACCCCACTCTTTAATTTTGCTTTCATTTTCTTTACCATGTCTGTTTTGTAACCTGCTTTGAACCCCGTCTATTTGTTTGTTTCTTGTTTGTTTCTACATTGCATTGTTTGTCTTGAACAAATTTGTATAAAAAAAGCTGGTGGTATAAATACAACATTAGAAACACACATTGCCAGTCCTGTAACTGATTTGTATTGAAAACAATATAGAAAGATCCATTGACCAATACAAAATTCAGTATGAAATATGAACCATAAAGTACCAATGCTTAAAAAGGTCTTTCCAACAAAAAAGAAGAATCGTTTATGAATACGAGACACTATCCACCTTGTGAGAAGTATCATTTTCTCTTGTTTTTTCTTAAGCACCAATAATTTATGAAAGTCCTGTGTTGTCAGATGCTCTGACTGGTTCTTGTAAAATTGCTAAAAGTGTTCTGTACCTTCCATTGCCAGTGCATAGACTTTGATAATTTAAAAAACCTATTTTCTCAGATAGCCAATACATATTATATAGCCAGTCTATAGCAAGATCCTTTTGAAGAATCAAACCCTTTTATTCATACACTCTGTTTAAACTTACAGTCTGATTTACGTTTTAAAATAAATAAATACAATAAATAAATAAATACAATGACTAATAGTAATTGCTTAATGCATTGAATGGTTGTGAGACCTGCACACAGAACCCCCAGCTAAGTTCTAAAAGGCAGGCAGGCTAAAATATGCAGGCTATAAAAGATGTTTTCTTTTTAATAGATACAGTACTTTAAAATGTTGAAAACAGGGCATGGTTTTCCTTATTCAGTCCACCCAATCACTTAAGATGACCTGCCTATTGCGTTGCTGAGAGGTACATTTTTCAAGTCACACACTGCATTCCGTTTCTTTTGGTCACTCAACAGAAAAGCAGTCATCAGATCAGAGGAGCTGCTAAAATGAACAGACTCTTCTTGCTTAATGTATTGTTCTGCATCGCATGTAAGTGTGAACCTGTTTATTTATTCATTTAATCAGTAAACTACATCAAGCAGAAAACTGCTACAGAAAACCATTTTAATATGATATACATTTATTTTCTTACAGAAATATTTAATTTGTAACTTAAGCAAATGGTCAGACACAAAAACAGCAGCCAGAACTTTAGTAAAGTTGTATCTTGCATTTATTTTTTCCTTGTAATTTACATAAACATAGAAGGAATCTGCATCTGCACTGACATCTAATTATACTAAATAAAATATGTGAAACAATAAAAGGGTTTCATCCCTGTGCATGTATTATTAATAATTAAAACAGCTCCAGCTAACTCGCTAATCCAAACATACTTGGACTGGATCTTGTTTAAATTAGTGATTTGATTAGTCCTGATCGCAATCTGTGGCATCTTAGAAATATCTTGCCTAGTCATTGTTTTATGTTTTTGACAGTTACATTTTATCGCAGTTTAGTTTATGTAGTTTATTTTGCAGCTAATATTATTTTATTTCAATATTATAGCATGTTCTGGATTAGAGAGAGTCTGCTGTATATCAGACCCTTTTTAATTAACTGAACCTGATGGTTTTTTAAAACAGATACCTGGGATAGCTTGATATTCAGATGGGAAGCTTGTGTGCTAATTGCCTCTCACAGTCATGTCTTGTAATTCACAGATGAGATTCCACCACAGCGCATTGTCCATAGGGTATCAGTGACAGCCCAGCTTGGAGAGTCTGTGACCCTGGAGTGCTCTGTATTGCGCAGTCATCGCATTACTTTGGCTTGGTTCAAGGAAGTCACTGGACAGCCTCCTGTGTATATAGTAAAATATGATGGACAATCAAAGCCTATCTTTTTTGATGAATTTAATGATAAATCCCGTTTCAAAATGCAAAACATTGAGAGCAGTTTTAACCTCACAATTCTAAAGACGGAATCATCGGATATGGCTGTTTATTACTGCGCAGCACTGACAGACAGTCAAGTGCTTTTTGGGACTGGAACTGTACTGTTGCTTAAAGGTAAACTCAAAGGTTAATTAAAATATATTTTGAATGTTCCTTTAAAATGTTTCTTGGGATGGGAGTAAAAACTGAAATATGTTTTATCTGCACTTCTCACAGTCAGTGCATGCCATGTATATTATCATTTCTCTAAAGAAAATACATACAAACATTTAATTTAAGAATGAGAGGAGGCCACTTGGCTAAAAATATGATCATAAAAAGACCTTAGAGAAAAAAGTGTGGACAGCAGCAGTAAATGCATTGCATTGAAACAGTCTGGTTGTTGATCTTGTTGTGGCCAGCAATGCTCCATCCGTTACCATTCTAGTGTTCTTGGACATGGGCTTGAATCCCTCATTTTATACAGTAAACTGATCCGAACTAATCTTTATAAGTATTTAGATCAGCTAATCTTCAATTAACACCTTCATCAGCAGCAAAAAAAGTCCTAATGTTTTTTTTTTTTTAAATATATATATATATATATATATATATATATATATATATATATATATATATATATATATATATACTGCTGTGCAAAAATCTTAGACATGTTGCACTTTTCTACCCTGATGCATTATGGGCATCAACAATTTACTAAAATCCTCCACTAGTGTTTTCTATTACAACAACCTTGACTTGCATAAAGAAGGAAAAACATTGAGTGAAATAGCTTGCATCATTCAATTTTCAAGGTGTGGTATCTGAAGCATAATCAGCAAGTACAGAGAAACATCATCTGTAATTGACAAACCCAGGACTGGAAGATCCCAAAAGCTGTCTAACAAGGATGAGCAAAACTTGAACATAATATCCTTAAGGAATAGAAAGAAGACAAGCATTGAATTGACAACAGAACTGGTAGAAGGCACAGGTGTCATTGTCTACCCATCAAAAGTACAAAGGTCACTCTTGAAATCAGGACTTAAAGGATGTGTTGCAGGAAGAATACCTCTCTTAAGAAAGGGGAACAAGACTAAAAGGCTAAAATATGCACAAGAACACGTAAACTGGACTCTGGAACAATAGTCAAAGGTGCTTTGGACCCTTGATTGATAGACAATGACACCTGTGCCTTCTGCCAGTTCTGTGGTTAATTCAACACTTGTCTTCTTTTTATTCCTTAAGGATATTAGCGATTTTTTTTTTAGATTTAAAAAAATATATTCCTGGATACCTTCCTTGGTGTGTTTAGGTATTGAATCCAGAGGTTCCTATCAGAATCAGCCTCCTATCTCTGAATCGGTGCAGACTAACTGTTGTGCAGTGGCGACATGTGGGCAGGACATTATTGGAAATGGGACCAAGGAGGCCAAAACGGGTGAGATTTTGTTTTTTCTTGCACACTGCCATGCTATAAAACCCCATTGCTAATAAAATAAACAAATAAACATTAAACAATCAATGCAGAAAGAGTAGAAACCTAGGCATAATTCCATTCTCCGGGAAAAGCATTTCAGATGTGTCACACAGCATTTTCAAATATTGCTTACAGCTGCAAAATGAAGTGTACATTTCAAATGTATGAAACACCTTGCAAAATACAATACTCACATCGCACATCAAACTAAATGTTTAAATTGTTAATTGACACTAGGTTTAGAAATTAATGTTTATTATTTTTAAGCGTTATATATATTATATATATATATATTAGTGATGGGCGGGTTAGGCGGGTTTTGAGTTAGATAAATTTAAGTAAGCTTCGGGTCGGGTTGGGTGTGGGTCAGTATTAATTTGCAACTATTTATAATGTCATCTATAAAAAAATGTTGACAATTACATTTTGAAATAATGAATTACACTATATATTTCTAATTATTCTAATAATAATAACAATAATATTTTTCAGTCTACTGGCTTAAATTGCTATCCGTAGTTCTGTGAATAATGGTGTTTGTGCGGTAATCAGGAACTGGAATGAACTAACTTCCAGGCGGTGTATTCAGCACACTTTAACCTTGTTAAGTTAAAAAAAACATACAAATTCCTTACTAAAACAATGGCTTCTGAGGTTAAAAACATTCATAAAATGTTGCACTCTAGAGCACTTAAAACAAGACCGAGAGAGACACAAAAATCTGAAGTGTGGAGCAAATTCAATGCGGAAAACGATGAGTACAAAGACTTTGTGGTGTGCTTCATTGTGATACCCTTTATAAGTATGATGTCGGCATGTTTGTGGACGTCAAGGAATCAGCAGTGGCAGGGCAATCAAAATAAAAAATTTCATGAACATGAATTAAAGATTAAATGTTGAACATTATTTTGGGATTCGTTATCATCATTTTAAATGAAAAGATAAGATGTGTATTTTTTAAATATATTTTACACATGTAAATACATGATAGTTGTGTCAGCTGTCGGGTCGGGTTCGGATGAATATTAATATAACTTCAGTTGGGTCAGGTCGGATGCAGGTCAAGGTTTAACGGGTTCAGGTCGGGTTCAGGTCAAAATATGACTGACCCGTGCATCACTAATATACAGAATGCATGGGCTCTCCTCCTTTGCTGTGCTTCTGGTTTTCACACTGAACTGGAAAAGCTGATCCGATGTGTGCCAATGAATACCAATAGCTCCTCATATTGTATGGGCTGATCATTGGGCAGTGGTCAAGGCTTTGAAATTCCCTGGCCTGGTACCTGCATGGTAGATGATGTCTAGCTTCATCTATGAAGATGTTTTGAACAATGTCCAAGTCCAACAATGCATTCACCTGGCTGTCCCTGCTCTCAACGAATACATGTAGAATGTTTATTCAAATAATCGAGTGTCATCAACTGCAAATTATATGTACATTTTTAAGACAAATCACTGACATAACAAACATGTGTGTTAGCAATGGAATTCTGTATGGATATATATTTGTCAAATTTAGATCCGATATAAAACAGTGAATATTTGGTGAGAATATTATACAAAACCAATTTCTAGTCAAAGTAAAACTGTTGTTTAGTATGTCTGTAAATAGTAATTCAATTGTGATGGTGAATGAATATATATATATATATATATATATATATATATATATATATATATATATATATATATATATATGTATGTATTCACCATCACAATTGATATATATATATAAGGACCCCAAAATCCCATCAGCTTGGAGTTCATTTACATTTTTAGAACATCGTGTTTGGCTTTGGGGTTCTCTTGTGAATGACTCCATCACAATGCTGAACATTCTCTTTAGCCAAAACCATTCTTTCTGCTGCATTAACATTTAATATACCTCTCATTTACATTTCAGATTATAACCAGAACATGCGAATACTTGTGATTCTCTCATTTGCAAGGAGTGGATGTCTTGTCATTGCAATCCCGATAATTATAATCTTCAGAAGAAAATAACCAAAAATTAAGTATGAGGAAAGGTGAGATTCTGGGCTGAAGTCCCCAAAAGGAACATGTTCACAAATAAAGAAGCTTATTAAATGCTTATAGATATTTTAGTTTTGCTATTTGCAATGGTAGGATGTCCAGATGTCCTGAATTTCCAGACCACAAACTGAAGCAGACAAATGAACAAGGACAAGGATGAAGGATTTAATTATAGTGGAGTTATTCCACTGAGCTGCAGTATTTTCATAATAGTAAATATGGCCAATTCTACCTGCGTTGCAAAGTAATTGTTTAAACTGCTTCAGAATTATGAACATTGTATTTTGTTTTGCCTAAGCAGATAAGAACTATGTCTGTAACCACAATTGTATCTTTAGTTCAGTAAATGCACAATAAATCACAATGCATTCCTGCAATACACCATTTGTTTGATGTTATTGATGTTATTGATGTCAGAAATAAAAAGGTGAACTGCCCTAGCTCACACTGTGATGATAATAAAAAGGTGAACTGCCCTAGCTCACACTGTGATGATAATAAAAAGGTGAACTGCCCTAGCTCACACTGTGATGATAATAAAAAGGTGAACTGCCCTAGCTCACACTCTGATGATAATAAAAAGGTGAACTGCCCTAGCTCACACTCTGATGATAATAAAAAGGTGAACTGCCCTAGCTCACACTCTGATGATAATAAAAAGGTGAACTGCCCTAGCTCATGTTGTGATGATAATGAAAAGGTGAACTGCCCTAGCTCACACTCTGATGATACAAGCTGTGTAGACTTAAACAAGATGTTTTATTTGGCACACACTATTTTAGTGATGGCTCATGGGATAGGAACAGTAGTGTAATAATATATGCTCTTCACACAGCACCGTGGTTCCTCTTTAAATTAGACAGCTCTGACTGCAATCCAGCTTCTACAGTCTTGACACACTGTTTCTTCCTGTCATCGACTCATTTCCTGTGTGGTAGGTCACATGGTTTGATTTCAGCCAGTAAAGTGAAACTCAGAAAGAGTGTTGTCTTGCAAATATCTGGAGTACAGAGGCCACTTTGCCAGACTACAACAAGCTCCAACAATGCCCGCTGGTGCCTCCTTGATTACAAGAACTACCATACCAGAAGGATCAAAGGATTAGGCTGGATACCCTGTCCAACCCATTAAGAGCATAGCTTATGGGCTGTGCTCCAAGAAACTACAATTGTGACGCTGTTTACAGACAACTTGCCTGAATCACATTGATTAGTAACTAGATCTATCCTAGGTAAAAAGCTTCTAGGAAAAGCTTCTATTTCTTAACACTACAACCGCCAAAGCTATCATTTCAACTGCCTTTTATTAATTGTATTTTTCGGTGCTTATTTTTAGCTATTTTCGATTTTTATGTAAATCTTATTTTTCGGGGCTTTCGTTTGTGATATATTGTATGAAATTAAGTGTTTTCGGTTACTTTACAAAATGCTTGAGCTTTTTTTTCTGTCAAAGTATATATAGTAGTAACTCGATAGTACTTCCACGCTTAATTTGTACCTTCTTTCCTTTGCTGTCTTCCACAACGAAATCCCTATGGTCACGGGCACATTCTTTTTGTGTGTAGGCATTTTTGTACATTTCATCATAATTGCCAGTCCTGTAACTGATTGGTATTGAAAACAATATAGAAATATCCATTGACCAATACAAAATTCAATATTAAATATGAACCATTAAGTACCAATGATTAAAAAGGTCTTTTCAATAAAAAAATAAGAATCGTTTACCAATACGAGACACTAATCCCCTTGTGAGAAGTGTTACTTTTTCTTTTTTTTTTTTCTAAGCACCAATGATTTCTGAAAGTCCTGTGTTGTCAGATGCTCTGACTGGTTCCTGTACAATTGTCAGTAGTGTTCTGTACCTGGACCTGCTTCCATTGCCAGTGCAGAGACTTTGATCATTGAAACAAAGTTTATTTTCATAATAAAGTAAAGTTTCACTTTTAACTGCTCTAAGTATCACTTGTAATACTTTCTGATGGTGCTGAAACTATTACAATGATTTGAATGATCCACTTTTTCATGAGCAGTCTTCTGATTTAATATTAGGAAATTTGCATCTGTTCACATGTAGTTTATATTGAGTTTTTCATCAAAGAAGAAAGGTCAGGCTGGGAGGCAGAGATAAAAGTGGTTTTAAACAACACAATGACAATTCCCTCCCAAGAGGTCTTGCCTGTTACAATCTGTGTATATTTTCAAACAAATCAAGCAAATAAAAAAAAACCTGAAGGAGACAAGGATAGCAAATGTATGAACCAGAACTCTGAATGTAGGAAAAGCTTCCATTTCTTAATGTGTACCAAGCACACACATGATTTAAATATCTAAGAAGAGGCAGTATAAAAGTGTGTCTACCACCACACAGAAATACTGTATCAACAACTCTGCCAGACCTAAAACCATGTTTAAAAACAGTGCTATGATAGCTCTGGTTTCTCTGACCATTTAAAATGCCTGGTAGCTATTTAAAAGGAATAATAAATGTAATAAATGTTATTGCCACAAAAAACTACAATAAACAAGTATTTAACTTCAACTGCTTTCTCTTACTTGTTTGTGAGTATAGAGGACACAACAAGCTCTAGAATGCTCTTTATATTCATGGAAATGAAAAAGAAAACAAATGATTTTCTCAGATAGCCAATACATATTCTAGTCAGTTTGTAGCAAGACACTTTTGAAGAAGTGAACCATTTTATTTATGTTGGCTTTTATTCCATTTCAGAAAAAAAAAATACTGTGTACTATGCACTGTGTTTAAACTAACAGCCTGATTCACGTTTTGAAATAAATTAATAAATAAATAGATCAATAAATCAATAAATAAATACAATAATCAATAGGAATTGCTTAATGGATTGAATGGTTCTCAGACCTGCACCTATAAGCCCCAGCTAAAGGCACCAATGGCTGTTGTCCTACAGTATATGCAGGCTATATAGCTGTTCTTAATAATAGACACTTTGAAATGTTAAAAACAGGGCATGGTTTTCCTGATTCAGTACACCCATTCACATAAGATGGCCTGCCTATTGCATTGCTGAGAGGTACATTTTTCAAGTCACATACTGCATTCCGTTTCATCTTTTGGTCACTCAACAGAAAAGCAGTCATCAGATCAGAGGAGCTGCTAAAATGAACAGACTCTTCTTGCTTAATGTATTGTTCTGCATCGCATGTAAGTGTGAACCTGTTTATTTATTCATTTAATCAGTAAACTACATCAAGCAGAAAACTGCTACAGAAAACCATTTAAATATGATATTCATTAATTTTCCTACAGAAATATTTAATTTGTAACTTAAGCAAATGGTCAGACATAAAAACAGCAGCCAACAGAAAACTTTAGTAAAGTTTTATCTTGCATTAATTTTTTGTTTGTAATTTGTATAAAAATAGAAGAAATCTGAATCTGCACTGACACCCAATTGTACAAAATAAAATAAATTAAACATTAAAGGGGTCTCATCCCTGTGCTTGTATTATTAATAATTAAAACAGCTCCCGCTAACTCGCTAATCTGAACATACTAGGACTGGACCTTGTTTAGATTAGTGATTTGATTAGTCCTGATCGCAATCTGTGCCACGCTGGAAATACCTTGTCTAATCATTGTTTTATGTTTTTGGTACTTACATTTGATCACAGTTTATTTTGTGAAGTTTGTTTTTTCCTGCTAATATTACTTTCTTTCAATATTATAGCATGTTCTGGATTAGCGAGAGTCTGCTGTATATCAGACCCTTTTTAATGAACTGAACCTGATGGTATTTTAAACAGATACCTGGGATAGCTTGATATTCAGATGGGAAGCTTGTGTGCTAATTGTCTGAAGACCCTCACAGTGATGTTTTGTAACTTACAGATGAGATTCCAGCACAGCTCATTGTGCAGCCACGTCTCTCAGTGACAGCCCAGCTTGGAGAGTCTGTGACCCTGGAGTGCTCTACATCGCGTACTCAGCACCATGCTTTGGTTTGGTTCAAGCAAGTCATTGGACAGCCTCCTGTATATATGCTGAAATATGATGGAATATCAAAGCCTATCTTTTTGGATGAATTTAATGATAAATCCCGTTTCAAAATGCAAAATATTCAGAGCAGTTTTAACCTCACAATTCTAAAGACGGAATCGTCGGATATGGCTGTTTATTACTGCGCAGCACTGGAAGGCAGTCGTGTGCTTTTTGGGAATGGAACTGTACTGTTGCTTAAAGGTAAACTTTAAGGTTAATTAAAATATATTTTGAATGTTCCTTTAAAATGTTTCTTGGGATGGGACTAAAAACTGAAATATGTTTCATCTGCACTTCTCACAGTCAATGCATGCCATGTATATTATCATTTCATTATATTATCAAAAAACATCAAAAACATTTCATTTAAGAATGAGAGGAGGCCATTTGGCCCAAATTATTAGAGAAAGTCCTTAGAGAAAGTGTGGAAACAGCAGACAGGACAAGATAGTGAAGCTACAGAGTTACAACAGTCCCTAAATGACTTGAAGAAATTCAAATTGAGCATTTTGTAATTACTTTATAACGTGGACCTTTATACTAGTAATGTGTCATGAGGATGTTGCTGTAAGCTTCTGTTGTCTCATCTTTTAGTACAAAGAATATCCAATAGCTGGTAGACCTTCAAGAGAATATTCTATCCTGGGTAATGTTAAATGTAATAATTGCTGTTATTAAACAATATAACAATATTCAGGGGTTTGTGCTCAGCATTGCATTGAAACAGTCTGGATGGTGATCTTGTTGTGGCAGCAATACTCCATCCGTTACCATTCTAGTGTTCTTGGACATAGGCTTGAATCCTTCATTTTATACAGTAAACTGATCAGAATTAATCTGTATGATTATTTAAATCAGCTAATCTTCAATCAACACCTTCATCAGCGGCAAACAGCACTGCAACTGACATACATAAATGTGGTTAACTTAAAATATATATTTAAACACTTTATTGTATAAACTTTATTTGAAGTGCTAAGTTTTTTTAAAATAAATACACTATTTTTTAAACAAAACAGTAAATGCCTTTAAAACAAACTTAAATATAAAGTTGAAAAATAAATATGATATTGCACGTGGAAACTCAACAGACACAAAATGTAGTAAATAACCAAACAAAGAACACATACCTGTGCTTCAAGTTGAAATCACATTACACATAACAAAGCAGCTGCAGCCTCTTTGTGGAAATGAAAAACATGCCCCAAAAGAACTTGCTCACATAACAAAAAAGAAAGATAGAAAGGCTGCCACTGCACATTCCTGTATGTTTCATTCTTACTGGATACCTGCTGGGCTTGCCTTCCACAGAAACACATTGGTGGAGAAAACATATTTTGAGATTTTTAAAAAATATTTCTGAACACCTTCCTGGCTTTGTTTAGGTATTGAATCCAGCGGAAGGATTATTCAGCCTCGTATCTCTGAATCGGTGCAGTCTTACTATTGTGCAGTGGTGACGTGGAGAGATCAGCAATGGAAATGCAACCAAGGAGGACAGTACGGGTGAGATTTTGTTTTTTTCTTGCACACTGCCATACAAAAATTAAAAATTGCTAATATAAAAATGTGCAGATGTGTAGAAACCTAGTTATAATTCCATTCTCCTGGAAAAGCATTTCTGATGTGTCACACAGCATTTTCAAATCTTGCTTGCATGCAAATGGAAAATGAAGGGTGCTTTTCAAACACATGTATACATATATATTATTCAGCATTTTTAAATGTAAAAAATTCCTATGACTCTGAAGTTAACCTTTCTGTGACTTACTTTGCATCATCAAGCTTGCAGGGAAAAAAACTGCTTCCATCAGGTGTATGTGCACCTTGTAGGGTCACAGCATGTGGGGTTGGATAAGTGGCATGATTCATGACTTAATCAAATGTAATCCTTTGTTGTGCTTCTGGTTTCCACGCTGAGATGGAAGAGCTGATCCGATGTGTGCAATGAATACCAATAGCTCCTCATATTGTATGGGCTGATCATTGGGCAGTGGTCAAGGCTTTGAAATTAAGTATTGCAAATTACATTTCTACATGTATGCAGAGTTTAGAATGTTTATTCAAATAATAATAGAGTCAGCAACTGCAAATTATATGTACATTTTTAAGATTAATCGCTAACATAACAAACGTGTGTGTCAGCAATGGAATTCTGTACGGAGAATTAAGAAATGTGCGTGAAGCATATGAATAGTTTTGAGTTAACAGTTTTATTATAAAAATATATATTTGTCCATATTCAGATCAGATACAAAACCAGTGAATATTTGGTGAAAATATTACAGAAACCAATTTCTAGAAGACATTATAAAAGATGTATAGTCAAAGTTAATATATATATATATATGCATTTTTCTACTCTGATACATTATGAGCACCAATCTTTTTGTGTTTGGGGTTGTGTTGTGACTGCCCCCATTGCAATGCAGAAAATTCACTTTACCCGTAGCCGATCTGTAGAATGAAGAAGATCCACTTTTGTACTTTTAAAATGTAAATAAATCAATAAATAAATACATATTGTGATTTGATCATTGTATTTTAAAGCATAGGTCTACAATGTATTTATTAGGCTACAACATTAACGTTTTTTCAGTGTTTGTTTTTTTTCAAATAATTTAACACAATTGGGGATACCCTGGAGAATAATTCCAACTTGTCTCGCTTTTACATGAAGGGTATATGGCTAGCAGGCAAGCTATCATGCATACCAAGATAAGCTTGAAAAATGCAGAAAAATGCTAAAGAGAGGAAAAAACGAAGCAGAAGGGTAGTGCAAGGATTTTAGTGACATAAGTAAAAGGAATGTGCAAGAAAGTGCTTTGAATGCAGCAACCCAGTGCAATTAAGAACAGAGAACAGAGAGAGAAAGAAAATAGAAAGCTGCAAAAACAAGTGAAGACTTAAAAAAGAGTTAGAAAAAGTACAAGGAGCGTATGATTGTTTAACACAGAGATGTTTAAACATAACAGCAGACAAGGCAAGAGGTGCACCTGGTGGGAAGAGTGTGATTCGGCAGTTTATAGAAAATCTTAGGATGTATAGAGGACACATTGCAGCAGTAGGGGTGCTTCCCATGGACGGGGAGGACGATGATGGTAGTGATACTGACTCAGATAGGGAGGGTGAGGACGATCACAGACCTGACCTTCCTGAGGAGGAATGGGACTGGCATGATAACCTGAGTGCACACTCTACCTATTACCCTTTGGCTACGGCAGTAAAACTATTACTATCACTGCAGGCGAAGATGATGTAGTTGAAAGAACTACAGCTTCTACTCGAGCAGTGCCATTGTCCCCAGGTGGGTTAGAGTCCCTTGTTAAGTAGGTGGGAATGTTTAGCCCAAATCAACACGACTCTGTAGTATTTTGGGGTGCTTTGGAGAGGGTCGTGGATGAACATAGATTGACATATGCAGTTGCCTGGGTATTGTTGTGTGTTTGTTTAGGAACATCGCTTGCTAATGGCCATGATGACACTATTAAGAATAAAAATGCAAATCAGCCTTCTCGGAACACCCACCACAGACTGGGCAAAAATACAAACACTAGTAAGAGAGAAAGGAGAGCATCCAGTTTCCTCAGCATCTCGGCTGTATACCAGCTGCAGATCATAACCACCTAGCATTTAAACAGCTCTTAATACAGAACAGGTCCCAAGCTTCGACAAGCCCTGGCAATGTATTCAGAGGCAACAGGGTGTGTGGTCCTAATGAATAAAATTCACAGTTTGTATACAGCTAATGAGATGCATCAACCTGTAGCTGCAGCTACAGAAAAGAGAGTGCCATGTGATATGTCACTCTGCAAAGTTTACTGTACAGTGAGACCAGAGCAGGGGACCACAATGTTTACTGGTTCAGGCATATCTCAGGAGAATCCCTTCAAAAAATCTCATACACACGTGGAAATGAGAATCCGGAGTGTGGGGACAGTTCAGAGGTGGGCTTCCCACCAACAAGTGTGTTTATGACTTCAATAAGAAGCTCAGCTCCTCGGATGCTGGGGCTTACTATTGTGCAGTGGTGGCATGTGAGGAGGTCATTATTGGAAATGGAACTGAGGTGGACTTTGCAGTGAGATTTTCAATGTTCCTTTCCATGAAAGAGTATAATGTTATTGCAATGAAAACAGATACATGGGCCACTGCTCAGAAAAGGACGACATTTCACATGGAGGAAAAGATTATTATTTTTTTATAGGAAAGCTGCTGCTGCAAGAAATATTATAATTGTTGTATGCATTCTGTCTTTTACACAGATAGAAATCCAAACAGTACTACCCTAGTCGTCTGTTCTTTGGCTGCAACATCCATTTTGCTTTTGATTTTAATTGCTGCCCTTCTGTGCACAAGAACCAGGGCAAGGCAGTGCAAACCTTGTGCAGGTAAGATGATTTCATGTGGACGAAACTATATGCATTTGGAAGCTTTTAATATTGTATTCTATTACAGTACCCCAGTTGCTTGCACTGAATATCTTACATTGTAGCTTTTGTAGAAAATAACACTGGGAAATATAGGAGAGCTATTTATACAGTACATTATTAAATAGATCCCTCCCTGGCAATGTACATACCACAGGCACTGATACTGATAGACTTAGGAGAGCACTTTTCATACAGTAAATTATTAAATAGATCCCTCCCTGGCAATGTACATACCACAGACACAGATACTGATAGACTAAGGAGAGCACTTTTCATACAGTACATTATTAAATAGATCCCTCCGTGGCAATGTACATACCACAGACACAGATACTGATAGAATCGCCTGTGCTGATAGAATTTACTCAGAGCAGTATTTAGATGCACCACTATTTGTATTATTTAAAAAGAGACATAAGTTGTAGATTCTTCCAAATATTTTGTCTGCAGCATGCGATGCTAACAAGATTTAGTTCAGTGAAAGCATGGTAAGGATAAGAGATTTAGAGGTTTCACTGCATGGTTAAGCATTGTAAAAAGAAAGCAGGATTAATTGTAAATTTGTGTCAGATTTTTGTTTTGCATGGGAAAACTACAAAGCAGTATGTAATTCAATATGTTAACATTATTCAGCAGGTTTTATTTGACTTAATGAAGCATAATGAGTTCATTCTATTGGGTGATGCCGAACTTTTGGCCATAGCAATAGATGGGCGAATGGCCCCTCTTGTTAAGTAAATGTTCTTATTCTCTTACGATATCTGTTGGATCATGAAACATAACTGATGTGAATTGTTTCCATTCTTCACTGCAGTTCAGGAGTCTGATTATCAGTTCATGTACCTGTTAGTTTCACACCTTTAATAATGATATGAAAAGATGAGTAAGAGCACTGCTGCTAATTTGTATTCTCTTCCTCTGTCCTTCCTTGCTGTGTTCTTAGGAAATGTTGCTGCACAAGCTGCTCAGACAAATGCAGACTCCACCAATGACCAGGTAAGGCTTTCTTGGCAATGAAGTTTGTGGAGAAAAATACAAAGTAATGTTATAACTTATGTGAGATTTATTTTTTTGTTAAAAAGGGTATGATCCTTACCCTAATTATAATAATAATAATAATAATAATAATAATAATAATAATAATAATAATAATAATAATAATATTTGTAGTAGCACTCTAACAACTCCCTGCTTAGATATGCATGTCCAGTGCTACAGTAAAAATGCATCTTTTATATATACATTTATATTTTTAGTTAAACTATAATTAGGTATGTGTACCATATATTGTTTTGTTTCATGCAGTTTGAGGTATGAAATGAAAATATCCAAACTTACTTAAGTGATCACATGGTCCAAGAGGACCAATATTAATGACCAGAAATCAGAGCTGTGCAAGCTGGGAAAATTTCTCACCCTGTACATTTCTACACAAACCAGAAACAAAAACAGCCACACAGCAAACTGTACACACAGTGACTGATGGAACTATAATTGGACTATAAAAGCTGATCCATAATGGCCTCTTTTGCAGAATCAGCAAATGCTGGATTACGCTGCATTGGATTTCGATCAGAGAAGAAATAAACCTGGAAAAAAGAAGAGAGCCATGAATAAAGAAAGTGTGTACACTGAAGTGCGAGTGCAGCAGCGGGAATAACAATTCTGTCCACACTGTTTCCAAACACAGGCTGCAAAGAATATATACAAATGCAATTGTAATACACGTTAATTACAGATACCATGGGCTGTATAGTTAGCTGGAATGGCAGATTAGGAACCTAACAGAAATAGGTAACACTTTACATAGAGTGTGTCTAATTACTTTGTATTTACATAGTAGTTACATTGATATTATAAAAACCTAACCATTTTCTGATACAATTGTGTCCATATTAAATATATATATATATATAGAAAAGGATTTAATTGTAATCATGTGTAAGTACACATGCACTTACTAAGTAGCAACTATGCAAATACACAGTAATTAGAGACGCTTAATGTAGTTCTCAGTCAGGCTGGGTTACAGTATTGTATTCCATATCTCATATTGTTAGAACATTGTTTAATTTGACTCCATATCAATACATAGTCATGTTTTATATATGCTTGCAACTGCATGGGAAACTTTTTTATTCAACTTTGACACAATATCTGTCATTGTTTTTTAGTAGTTGTTTTGTTTAATATGGTTTAACTACAGTTTGTTTGTATGGATTTTTATCATTAAGGGCTAGTTTCAAATATGCTGATAGGCACTAATCATGGACTACCTAATGTTATTGTAGGTAAGGTAGACCAGGATTAGTGCTAATCTGGGTCTGTGAAGCCAGTCAGAAGTGATCATTATATTTGCATATGCTTTTCAAACATTGTTAGTCCAGTCAGAAGGGTTGAAATATCAATAGGTAAGGTGTCTATGATCTTTTATCTGTCAGCCAGTGTCATAAACTGGTTACACATTCTAATACATCTCTCCAGAATACATTCTCAACACATCTGTCTGTATTTTGAATGAGGGCTCCAATAAATACATTTAAAAATATATGATGTATTTAACTCATCTTTAATGTAATATGAATTCAAAGGCATTATTTGCCAGGGTCTGTGTGAAGGAGGGCTATATACCAGTATAATACAATACAGTGCTCACCCCAGCCATGCCCATGCTGCTGAGAACTGGTTCTGTGGTATAAAGAGCTCCTTATAAGGGGAGCTCTGTGCAGAGTAGTTGTAGAGTGTGTTGTGCAGCTCTGAAATGTAAGGCTTGTGCAGACAAAGCACTCTTTCTTCTCAATTCTGCATGCTTCAAAAGTATGCCACTTGCCTAAATATTGGCTGATGATTTATTCTGGTAAAAAAAATTGAAATGTTAATGCACAAGACAGAATATTGTACAACCTGGTTTTGCATTTTGTTTTTACGTTAGCTTACTGTTGGTCTGCATCAACCGCTGCTGCTGTGGAATTATTTGTGTTTATTTATTTATTTTTTAAACCGATATTGTCCAGTTCTGAACACACATTCACTGCAGTCTGGTTTGTTTTCACAGTAGAAGATCAAACAGGATGCTTCAAATAAAACCTTTTTTTTATTTTTTGTATAAACATATACTGATATGCGGTTGGCCTGCAGTCATTTTCCACATGCCTTACCAATCATCAGTTAGCATTAAGACATGTGATACGCAGCAATACGCCCATATAGACAGCAGACTATTAGGTCACACCTACTTTCAATAGAAGACTTGACAAAATATAAAGTGTTTTTCCAATTGTTTGTGGTTGAAAAAAAGTTACACCGTATACAGTAAAAACACACAAACAAAATACTAGCCTGGTATGAGTGTACAAACATGTTATTTATTTTACTCAATGATTGTTTTATATAGTTTTTTTTTATTGATTCCCTGCTTGAATAATTTTAAGACACAGTATTGAATTTCATATTAGCCACTATCCAAAGACCTTTCGGTAACACAGTATTTATTTAATAAATACACACTTACTTACACATAATTACAATGTTTTACATGATATAACTCTATCCCAAACCCAAAACCAAACTCTAAACCTAACCCTAACCCCCACCCTCACGCTAACTCTGATACAATTGTGTACTTACATATATCGTGCAACCAGTTAAGTAAATTGTAACTGTGCATAATAACATTGTACTTATGTGTAAGTACACATGCATTTACATATATAACTACTATATAAGCAGAGAGTAATTAGAGATGCTAATGTAAAATGTTACGGACCTTTCTTGGCATTTTTGAGCATCTCTATACAGTGGACCTGATTTAGTCAGTGTTTGCTCCAGTGCAAAGTGTAATAAAAACACACCCATTCTCACATGTTTGACTGGCCTGTCCTATTGGAAGGGGGAGAATGGAGAATTGTACATTGCAGGATGGGTTTTCAACCCCATCCCTACTAAACAAACATACATGTGCAACCCTCTTCCCTGCCACAGGGTCCTGCACACATTGTTTTATTTTAAACATACATGTGCAGCCCACTGCCCTGCCACAGGGTCCTGCACACATTGATTTATTTTAAACATACATGTGCAACCCTCTGCCCTGCCACAGGGTCCTGCACACATTGATTTATTTTAAACATACATGTGCAGCCCACTGCCCTGCCACAGGGTCCTGCACACATTGATTTATTTTAAACATACATGTGCAGAACTCTGCCCTGCTACAGGGTCCTGCACACATTCATTTATTTTAAACATATATGTGCAACCCTCTGCCCTGCCACAGGGTCCTGCACACATTGATTTATTTTAAACATACATGTGCAGAACTCTGCCCTGCCACAGGGTCCTGCACACATTGATTTATTTTAAACATACATGTGCAGCCCTCTGCCCTGCCACAGGGTCCTGCACACATTGATTTATTTTAAACATACATGTCTAGCCTCTGCCCTGCCACAGGGTCCTGCACACATTGATTTATTTTATTAATTCACTGAGAAAACAGTTGAGCAAAAGCTCCCTGTTCCATCAAAGCTGGGAGGCACAGGGCTTGTTGTATGGAGGCACACACGTCTTATGCCTCTCCAAGTGTAACCCTGGATATAAGTTTTACTTTAACTACTCTTTGTATCACTTGTAATACTTTCTAGTGGTTCAGAAATTATTTAACACAACCTGTCTGGATCTCTTTGATCAGTCACCTGACCCATCCTTGGTATTTTGGCTTTCAGCTGTTATTTCTCCTGGCTCTGGAATAAACCTCTAGGAAAATATTATATTCCTTAATGTGTACCAAAAATGTATATATATATATATATATATATATATATATATATATATATATATATATATATATATATATATATATATATATATATATATATATATAAACATTAAAGTGGAGACAGTATACGAGTTCATCCACCACCCCACAGAAATATAGACAGCACTGCTAGTCCTTTGTACTTTCACACAGTAAATTCAGCCTGACCTAAACCCACGTCTCCATCTCTGTCTTTAGCATCATTACTGTGACGGCTCAGGCCTCTCTGTTTTTTAATGGTATGGAGGAGATTAAAAAGGTGGTATAAATACAACATTAGAAATACACTTTGACAGTCCTATAACTGATTTGTATTGAAAACAATATAGAAAGATCCATTGACCAATGCAAAATTCAGTATGAAATATGAACCTTAAAGTACCAATGATTGAAAAGGTCTTTCCAACAAAAAGGAACATAAGATCATAAGAACATAAGAAAGTTTACAAACGAGAGGAGGCCATTCAGCCCATCTTGCTCGTTTGGTTGTTAGTAGCTTATTGATACCAGAATCTCATCAAGCAGCATCTTGAAGGATCCCAGGGTGTCAGCTTCAACAACATTACTGGGGAGTTGGTTCCAGACCCTCACAATTCTCTGTGTAAAAAAGTGCCTCCTATTTTCTTTTCTGAATGCCCCTTTATCTAATCTCCATTTGTGACCCCTGGTCCTTGTTTCTTTTTTCAGGTAAAAAAAAAAGTCCCCTGGGTCGAAATTGTCTATACTTTTAGGATTTTGAATGTTTGAA
The DNA here is from genome assembly GCA_030684275.1 of Acipenser oxyrinchus oxyrinchus. NCBI lineage: Eukaryota > Metazoa > Chordata > Actinopteri > Acipenseriformes > Acipenseridae > Acipenser > Acipenser oxyrinchus. The sequence goes on from CM060253.1 coordinate 56,193,425, forward strand.
TCAGATCACTGCGTAGTCTTCTTTGTTCAAGACTGAATATATTCAATTCTTTTAGCCTGTCTGCATACGACATGCCTTTTTCTAGAGCAGCAATATCCGTTTTGTAACGAGGTGACCAGAATTGAACACAATATTCTAGGTGAGGTCTTACTAATGCATTGTAAAGTTTCAACATTAGTTCCCTTGATTTAAATTCAACACTCTTCACAATATGGCCGAGCATCTTGTTGGCCTTTTTTATAGCTTCCCCACATTGTCTAGAGGAAGACAATTCTGAGTCAACATAAACTCCTAGATCTTTTTCATAGTTCCCTTCTTCAATTTCAGTATCTCCCATATATTTATAATGGACATTTTTATTGCATGCATGCAATACTTTACACTTTGCTCTATTAAATGTCATTTGCTATGTGTCTGCCCATTTCTGAATGCTGTCTAGATCATTTTGAATGACCTTTGCTGCTGCAACATTGTTTGACACTCCTCCTATTTTTGTGTCGTCTGCAAATTTAACAAGTTTGCTTACTATACCAGAATCTAAATCATCAATTTAGATTAAGAATAGCAGAAGACCTAATACTGATCCCTGTGGTACACCACTGGTTACCTCGCTCCATTTTGAGGTTTCTCCTCTAATCAGTACTTTCTGTTTTCTAGATGTTAACCACTCCCTAATCCATGTGCATGCATTTCCTTGAATCCCTACTGCGTTCAGTTTGAGAATTAATCTTTTATGCGGGTGTGGCGGAGTGTCCCGCCCCTATATATTTATTTATTATTATTTATATTATTGTTTGCGGCGCGGATAACAGCACCGCGTATTTCTTATTGTTGTTTGTATAATTTAAAACCCCGTGAGGATGCGTGGCTGATCAGCTACTGATTATTTAACTAGCTGACAGTCATGTATCCTTGCTAAACTCGTGCAGACTGTGGCCGAGGGGTAATAAGATAATTAACAGCTAGTTAACCCCTCGGCCAGAGTATAAGAACCTGCAGCTGTCCATGCACCAGAAGGAGAGGAGCCATCGCTGCCTTCTCCAACACCAGAGGGAGAGGAGCCATCGCTGCCTTCTCCAGCGCCAGAGGGAGAGGAGCCATCGCTGCCTTCTCCAGCGCCAGAGGGAGAGGAGCCATCGCTGCCTTCTCCAGGGCCAGAGGGAGAGGAGCCATCGCTGCCATCTCCAATGCCAGAGGGAGAGGAGCCATCGCTGCCATCTCCAGTGCCAGAGGGAGAGGAGCCCTCGCCACTGTTTCCAGCACCAGAGGGAGAGGAGCCATTGCTGCCGTTTCCAGCGCCAGAGGGAGAGGAGCCATTGCTGCTGTCTCCAGCGCCAGAGGGAGAGGAGCCATTGCTGCCGTCTCCAGCGCCAGAGGGAGAGGAGCCTTCGCCATTGTTTCCGGCACCAGAGGGAGAGGTCCCATCGCTGACATCTCCAATGCCAGAGGGTGAAGAGCCCTCGCCACTGTCTCCAGGAGCAGAGCAGCAGGAGCTGCCTCTGTCTCCACCACCGCCAGGAGCAAAGCAGCAGGAGCTGCCTCTGTCTCCACCACCGCCAGGAGCAGAGCAGCAGGAGCTGCCTCTGTCTCCACCACCGCTAGGAGCAGAGCAGCAGGAGCTGCCTCTGTCTCCACCACCACCAGGAGCAGAGCAACAGGAGCTGCCTCTGTCTCCACCACCACCAGGAGCAGAGCAGCAGGAGCTGCCCCTGTCTCCACCACCATTAGGGGCAGAGCAGCAGGAGCTGCCTCTGCCTCCGCCACCTCAACCAGCAGAGGGTGAATGCCTGCTGGTTCCGTCTCAAGCGCCGTGGGAGGACTGCTTACCGGTACCCACCTCCACCAGCAGAGGGTGAATGCCTGCTGGTTCTGCCTCAACCGCCGTGGGAGGATTGCTTGCCCCTCCCACCTCCACCAGCAGAGGGTGAATGCCTGCTGGTTCTGCCTCAACCGCCGTGGGAGAACAGCTTGCCGCTCCCAGGTCCACCAGCAGAGGGTGAATGCCTGCTGGTTCCGCCTCAGCCGCCATGGGAGGACTGCTTTCCCCTCCCACCTCCACCAGCAGAGGGTGAATACCTGCTGGTTCCATCTCCACCAGCAGAGGGTGAATACCTGCTGGTTCCACATCCACCGTCATGGGAAGGACTGCTCCTACCCTGCTTCGCACTGCCCAAGGATGCCTGCTTCGCTCCGCCCAAGGATGCCTGCGTCGCACCGCCCAAGGATGCCTGCTTCGCACCGCCCAAGGATGCCTGCTTTGCACCGCCCAAGGATGCCTGCTCCGCATCGCCTGGGGCTGCCTGTTGCTCCACATCGCCTGGGGCTGTCTGTTGCTCCGCATCGCCTGGGGCTGCCTGTTGCTCCGCGTTGCCTGGGGCTGCCTGTTTCTCCGCATCGCCTGGAGCTGCCTGTTGCTCCGCATCGCCTGGGGCTACCTGTTGCTCCACATCGCCTGGAGAGCCACCAGTTACAGGGTAGGAGGGAGAAGTGGAGCTCCCGCTGCCGCCTCCATGGCCAGGGGCTCACCTCCCGAGTTTGCCTCCGGAGGGTCCGCTGCTGCTGCCGTCGTCTCCCGAGGGTCCGCTGCTGCTGCCGTCGCCTCCCAAGGGTCCGCTACTGCTGCCGTCGCCTCCCGAGGGTCCGCTGCTGCTGCCGTCGCCTCCCGAGGGTCCTGTTTTGCCTGAGGTCGCTACCAGTCCTGCCATGCGGCAGGAAATACTGTGGCTGGAACCCCATGAAGGGGAGCTGCCGGCCACGAAGAAGGGGGGGGAGGTCAGAAGACCAGCTCCCTCAGCCGCACTTTCGCGGCAGGAAATACTGTGGCTGGAGACCCATGAAGGGCAGCTGCCAGCCATGAAGAAGGGGGGGAGGTCAGGAGACCACCCCCAAAATTTCCTTGGCCGGAGGAGCCGGCCTGTGCATGGTCCACTGGGATGCTACAGCTGTTTGGGTGGGAGGAGGACATCCCACTGTGGCCGCCACCTTTGGCCCGTTGCTGCCCCTGTTCCTGGGCCGGGACTGCTAGCCGGGACTTTGGGGACTAAGGGGGGAGGTGGCCGAAAAGGCCATGTGTGCTGCGCACAAGGTGGGGCATGTGTGGTGGAGTGTCCCGCCCCTATATATTTATTTATTATTATTTATATTATTGTTTGCGGCGCGGATAACAGCGCCGCGTATTTCTTATTGTTGTTTTTATAATTCAAAACTCCGTGAGGATGCGTGGCTGATCAGCTACTGATATTTAACTAGCTGACAGTCACGCATCCTTGCTAAACTCGTGCAGACTGTGGCCGAGGGGTAATAAGATAATTAACAGCTAGTTAATCCCTTGGCCAGAGTATAATAACCTGCAACTGTCCATGCTGCGGGGGAGAGTGTACAGAGGAGAGTACAGGGAGCGGAGAGAGCGAGGAGAGAGAAACTTCATTGGAAAACAACTGCTAAGTATCGTGCTGGTGCTAAAACCAGCACTCTTATTTGTTTGGCCAACGTGCCCTTTTGTTTTGTGTTGTTTGCTTAAATCTTTTGTTTTGTTTTATTATTTAACCCTTTGCGGTCCATTTATCAATTGTCGTCAGGCGTCAGGTCCAATTTATTTTCACACGCGCAGTTAATTTTAGGCAGCTGTTTAAAAGTATTTTTTCCACAGTCAAACGGGTTTAAATGGCCCTGCATATCAACAAAGCACTCACTAGGCATCTCCAGCCCGCCCCACCCTTTCGTTTGCTATCGCTTTCACATATGCTAAGAAATAAATAATGATAATAATAATAGTCGTACATACCGATCAATCATAGGAGGCTGTGTGGTACAGTGGTTAAAGAAACGGGCTTGTAACCAGAAAGTCCACAGTTCAAATCCCACTGACTCATTGTGTGACCCTGAGCAAGTCACTTAACCTCCTTGTGCTCCATCTTTCGGGTGAGACGTAATTGTAAGTGACTCTGCAGCTGATGCATAGTTCACACACCTAGTCTCTGTAAGTCGCCTTGGATAAAGGTGTCTGCTAAATAAACTAATAAATAAATAAATCATCTCCTGATGACTCGTTTTATCACCAAACTCCTCAATAATGCAATCCAAGTCATTATTTTATTACTATAACATCTCAAAAAGCTCTGCAAATGTCTGTGATAGTCTCTGTGCGCTGATACAGTAACAACCAGCTTGTTTCCTTATGACCGCCCTATGTGATGCCAGGGGCAAGTATGACTATTCATGAGATCGCCTTTTTTTTTATTTTATTTTTTATCGGCTTGTCTCGGCTCCTGTCGCTCCCTCTCGGCCATTGAATGGTTTTCGGAGAAAAACGACTAGAAACCCGTTTTTGCGTTTTTGATGATGTCGGACAGGAATAATTGCAATGTCGGACCAGGTCCGACAATGGACCATAAAGGGTTAATAAAATCAGCTGAATGCCGTAGCGTTTCAGCTCTCACCCGTACTTCCTGAGTCTGTGTTGCTGGTCTGTGACGTCACCACTGCAAGCCATCCGTCACAGCGGTACACCACTGGTTACCTCGCTCCATTTTGAGGTTTCTCCTCTAATCAGTACTTTCTGTTTTCTAGATGTTAACCACTCCCTAATCCATGTGCATGCATTTCTTTGAATCCCTACTGCGTTCAGTTTGAGAATTAATCTTTTATGCAGGACTTTGTCAAAAGCTTTCTGGAAATCTAAATAAACCATGTTGTATGCTTTGCAATTATCCATTGTCAATGTTGCATCATCAAAAAAGTCAAGCAGGTTAGTTAGACACGATCTCCCTTTCCTAAAACCATGCTGACTGTCTCCCAGGATATTCTTACCATATAGGTAATTTTCCATATTTGATCTTATTAGAAGAATTGTTTACCAATATGAGAGTGTAAGCCCCTTGTTAAAAGTATAACTTTCTTTTTTTTTTCTTTAGCACCAATGATTTCTGAAAGTCCTGTGCTGTCAGATGCTCTGACTGGTTCTTGTAAAATTGCAAATAGTGTTCTGTACCTGGATCTGCTTCCATTGCTAGTGCAGAGACTTTGGTAATTAAAATACCCTTTATTTTCTTGGAAATTAAATCAAATAAATGATTTCCTCAGATAGCCAATACATATTCTAGTCAGTTTATAGACACCTTTGAAGACGTGAACCCTTTTATTTATGTTGGCTTTTTATTCCTTTCAGAAAAGAAACAAAAAATACTGGGGTACTATGCACTAACAGGCTGATTCACTTTTTGAAATAAATTAATAAATAAATTAATAAATAAATAGGAATGGCTTAATGCATTGAATGGTTCTCAGACCTGCACCTATATGACCCAGCTAAAGGTACCTATTGCTGTTGTTCTACAGTATATGCAGGCTATAGAGGTTTTATTTATAATAGATACTTTGAAATCTTAAAAAGAACAGGGCATGGTTTTCCTGATTCAGTCACCCAATCACATAAGATGACCTGCCTATTGCGTTGCTGAGAGGTACATTGTTCAAGTCACACACTGTATTTCGTTTCATCTTTTGGTCACTCAACAGAAAAGCAGTCATCAGATCAGAGGAGCTGCTAAAATGAACAGACTCTTCTTGCTTAATGTATTGTTCTGCATCGCATGTAAGTGTGAACCTGTTTATTTATTAATGTAATCAGTAAACTACATCAAGCAGAAAACTGCTACAGAAAACCATTTTAATATGATATACATTTATTTTCATTCAGAAATATTTAATTTGCAACTTAAGCAAATAGTCAGACACAAAAACAGCAGCCAGCACTTTAGTAAAGTTATATCTTGCATTTATTTTTTGCTTGTAATTTGCATAAACATAGAGAGAATCTGAATCTGCACTAACATATGTTAAAATATGTTAAACATTAAAAGGGTTTCATCCCTGTGCATGTATTATTAATAATTAAAACAGCCCCCACTAACTCTCTACTCTCTACTTGTTTTATGTTTTTGATACTTATATTTTTTCAGACTTTATTTTGTGAAGTTTGTTTTTTGAAGCTAATAGTACTTTCTTTCAATATTATAGCATGTTCTGGATTAGCGAGAGTCTGCTGTATATCAGACCCTTTTTAATGAACTGAACCTGATGGTATTTTAAACAGATACCTGGGATAGCTTGATATTCAGTAGGGAAGCTTGTGTGCTAATTGTCTGAAGACCCTCACAGTGATGTTTTGTAATTTACAGATGAGATTCCAGCACAGCTCATTGTGCAGCCACGTCTCTCAGTGACAGCCCAGCTTGGAGAGTCTGTGACCCTGGAGTGCTCTACATCGCGTACTCAGCGCCATGCTTTGGTTTGGTTCAAGCAAGACATTGGACAGCGTCCTAGGTGTATAGGCCTGCGGAAAGCTTCTGAACAATCAGAGCCTACATTTTATGAAGAATTTGATAATAAATCACGTTTCCAAATTCTAACAAATGAGAGCAGTTTTAACCTCACAATTCTAAAGACGGAATCGTCGGATATGGCTGTTTATTACTGCAGCACTGAAAGAAAATCAAGTGTTTTTGGAAATGGAACAGCACTGTTGCTTAAAGGTACTCAAAGGTTAATTAAAATATATTTTGAATGTTCCTTTAAAATGTTTCTAGGGATGGGAGTAAAAACTGAAATATGTTTTATCTGCACTTCTCACAGTCAATGCATGCCATGTATATGTTGCTTAAAGGTAAACTCAAAGGTTAATTAAAATATACTTTGAATGTTCCTTTAAAATGTTTCTAGGGATGGGAGTAAAAACTGAAATATGTTTTATCTGCACTTCTCACAGTCAATGCATGCCATGTATATTATCATTTCATTATATTATCAAAAAACATAAAAAAAACATTTAATTTAAGAAAGAGAGGAGGCCATTTTGCCCAAAATATTATTATAAAAAATCCTTAGAGTAAATAATGTGGTCAACAGCAGTAAATGCAGCCAGGACAAGATAGTGAAGCTAGAGAGTTACAGCAGTCGCTAAATGACTTGAAGAAATTAAAATTGAGCATTTTGTAATTACTTTATAACATGGACCTTTATACTAGTAATGTGTCATGAGGAAGTTGCTGCAAGCTTATGTTCCTTGTTAATAATGATCACAATATTTAATAACACATTTATAAATGTTTTATAAATGGATCCCTAAACTAAAGTGCAGTGAAACTAAAGTTCAATTACCTGTCTGTTGATCTTGTTCCTACTGTTGTCTCAGACATCGTTTAATACAAAGAATATCCAATAGCAGACCTTCAAGAGAATACTCTATCCTGGGTAATGTTAAATGTAATAATTGCTGCTATTAAACACTATTCAGGGGTTTGCGCTCAGGATTGCATTGAAACAGTCTGGATGGTGATCTTGTTGTGGCAGCAATACTCCATCCGTTACCATTCTAGTTTTTTTGGACATGGGCTTGAATCCCTCATTTTATACAGTAAACTGATCCGAATTAATCTTTATAATTATTCAGATCATCTAATCTTCAATTAAACCCTTTATCAGAAGCAAAATCCCTGCAACTGACATAAATAAAAGTGGTGAATTTAAAATACATATTTTAACACTCTTTATTGTATAAACTTTTTTTGAAGTCAAAGCTTTTTTTAAATATACATACATATATGTTACATAAGTCAGGATTAGGTCAGTCGCCGATAGAAATAACCATTTCGCAATTTGAGCATTTACAAATTATCAAAGAATGAAATAAAGATTATTTCTGTCTTTCAGCAAATTATTTTGCTCAAAATTCAAAATGGAAAATATCAAACAAGCAAAGAACAAAACAGAAAAGAACAGACAGCAATATAATGAAATTGAGAAATGTGCTTTGAGCAAATGCACAGATTTGGAAGAAGCTGCTCACTCTGCGAATAGCAAATAATTGCTGGGGGTTACAAATGGGCATCAGTAAATTATATTTCTGAGATATGCGTAATTGATTAATTATTTATGATTTAGTATTTATTATATATGCAGGAAGTTAACCCATTGAGACCGTGGGCTCCTTTGCAAGGGGGTCGGTAAGCAATTTAGGAGGGTAATGACCTCAAACATTAAACTTCAAGCGAGTTTGAAATAACATTCATAATGTTCTTGCCTTGTTGTTTTGAAAATACAGTTTTAGATGAAAAAACTAACACAATTAAAAATTAATTATTTTATTCATATTATAAGACTACTGTATTCACAGTATTTTAACTGCAAAATCAAATGTCAATCCATGTTTGTCTAATCACAGTTTTTAAGTGAAAGAAAGAAAGAAAGAAAGAAAGAAAGAAAGAAAGAAAGAAAGAAAGAAAGAAAAGTATGATGATTAAACGTTTAATATTCTCATAAATCGCAGGCAGGGGTGAACTACCACTTTTTAGAAAACAGGTTTTTCAGACCCCGATCAGCACTAGACAGTGCCGCGCCTGTGGAATAAAGACAGAGACTGCTTTTTAACAACAAGAAAACCTTCTTAAATGTTTTCATTTTAGATGATGACAACTTTGGTAAAATAACATTTTCAAAAGAAACCATATTGAGAGCTCCACTGGGCTACGAGCCTTGTTTTAAAACACCTTTTTGATTGTTTAGATAACAACAGTTGGGTAAAAGTAAAGTAATTCAATCAAATTAGATACATATAAAGAAACCATAATGAGAGCTCATTTTAGAAAAATCACAGTTTAGATTTCGTATGTATTTGTATTTGTTTTTGCAGGGCTTGCTGCTGTGGCATTTAGAATTGCATTGAACGCTGTTACACACACGCACACAGAAGCACTTCTTTGTTTGACAAAACTTGTTGCACTTCAAGAAATAAAGCCTTGCATCTTCAAAATCTGTTCAGGAACTGTGCATTTGCTCAAAGCACATTTTGCAATTTGGTTATATCGCTTTACTCAAAGACCGAAGAAGCTGTCTTTTCTTTTGTGTTTTGTTCTTTGCTTGTTTAATATTTTCCATTTCATAATTTGAGCAAAATAAGCCTCTGCCCAAAAAGAACTTGCTCACATAACTGGGTTGGGCTTGCCTTCCACAGAAACACATTAGTAGAGAAAACATATTTTGAGATTTTTTCAAGGTATTCCTGAATACCTTCCTGGCTTTGTTTAGGTATTGAATCCAGAGGAAGGATTATTCAGCCTCGTATCTCTGAATCGCTGCAGTCTTACTATTGTGCAGTGGTGACATGTGGGGAGATCAGTAATGGAAATGCAACCAAGAAGAACAATAAGGGTAAGATTTTGTTTTTTCTTGCACACTGCCATGCTGAAAAATAATAATAATAATAACATTGCTAATAGAAAAAATACAAATAAACATTAACAAAACAATGCAGAACAATTAGAACCAACATGCAAGAAGTGATATATATATATATATATATATATATATTCTTGGGCTACAGAGGCAGAAGTTATGGCGGCTGTAGATCTCCTAAATAGGCCCATACATGTATACATAGACTTAAAGAATAAGGACTGTTTTAAATACGAAGGCACAATAGAAGCCATTAAAAATAAGAATGATCCAATTAATCTTTTATACAACAATAACCATTTCTCAGTTATTGTATTTAAAGACAATGAAACCGGAAGAAAATCTGAATACTGTGGCATAATTAAGAAAGATAATCAAAATAAATCTAAAACAGTAAAAATAAACCAGGTTAATAATAAAATGCGAAATAGGGAATTAAACATGACTAAGACAGAGAATTCAAAACATAAAGATAGGAGACCCAAAATAGACATGGTACCAAATACACAAAAGATAAGACAGAAGACATAGTATTTAATTTATCAAGTAAAACTTTAACCACATCCCAAAAAGCAGTACTGAGTAAAGGACTTAAGTTTATACTGACTAAAAGATACATCGATAAAGATAAACTGGCCACTGAATTGAAGGAGTGGGAGAGACGCATGAGATTAGCAGAATATTTTTTCAATGAAAATATCTCAGATTCAGAGGGTAATTATGAGCATGGGATTAAAGTTAATAGTACAAGCACATGGACTCCTCCGGATGGAAGAGACAAATGGTTAGATATGTATATTGAAGTAGTTAAACAAGAAATAATAGTAGGACTAAAGAAAAGATGTAAACTTAATCTAACCAATATTGAAGAACAAGCTATGACTGAGTTGTTAAATGATGATGATATAATGATAAAACCAGCAGATAAAGGCTCAGGAATAGTGATAATGAACACAGATGACTATATGAAATCTGTAGAATGTGAATTAAATAATACAGATACATATGAAGAAGTTAAAAGCAATAAGATCAATAAATCGGCAAAAGAGGTTAAGGAAATTGCGGAGAGACTGTACAATAAAGGAATTATATCAAAAGAATTAAAAAAATACATGCGGCCACATAATGCAAGAACAGGCCTAGCAAGAGGAAATCCTAAAATGCACAAAGAAAATCACCTGATGCGAATGATAGTCAGTACAATTGATAATCCAACACACATAATAGCTGAAATAGCAGAAAAACAACTTAGGTGCATACGTTGAGAAATTACCAAGCTATGTTAAGGATACAACACAATTTTTAAAAGACTTGAATCAATAAAACACAACCTTCCAGAGAATACAATTTTATTTTGCATGGATGTAAAATCCTTGTACCCAAGTGTCCCTCGTAAAGAAACTTTAGAAGCTTGTCAAAAAGCACTAGATAATAGACTAGATAAATCAATACCAACAGCAGAAGTACTGAACATGATCAACGTAGTTTTAGAAAACAGTTATTTTACATTTGTTGATAAAATTACAAACAAAATGATGGTACAGCAATAGGATCTAAATTAGGAATGCATTTTGCCAGTACATACATGGGAAAATGGGAAGAACAATTACTTAGAAAATCGGAAGAGAACCTTTAGAATACATTCGGTTTGTAGATGATATTTTGGGGTTTGGACACATGGAGAAGAGTCTCTCTTCCAGTTTCATAAAATAGCAAATGAAATACACAGCAATATTAAGGTGGACCTTCGATGGACAAGGAGAGAAATAGAATTTTTAGATACCATAGTAAAACTTGAAGAAGGTTCAATTGAGACTGACCTCTTCTGTAAACCTACTGACATGCACCAGTATTTACACATGTCCTCTGCACATCCGATACACACTAAAAGGGCAATCCCAAAGGGTCTAGGAATAAGAATCTGAAGAATATGCTCAAAAGAAAGTGACTATGTAAAACAAAGAAATGTATTAAAACAAATCTTAAAAAAGAGGATACAAAGAAAGAATTATAGAGACGGAGTTAAGAAAAGTGGATAAACTAAAAGAGATGATCTACTAGATTATAAAACTAGAGATAAAAAGGTCAAAAGAGTCACATTAATAATGACTTACTCTAAACTTTTGCCCAATATTTCTAAGATAGTTTGGAAACACTTGCGGATTCTACATAATTCAGAAAAATTAAAAAAAGTATTTCTTAAGGCCCCAGTTGTAGCATTCAAAAGAGAAGCTAATTTAGGTGATATTTTAGTTCACAGTAAACATAAAAGAATAATTGACAAAATAGGTTCTACTGAACATGTGCACCAGTAGATGTAAAGTGTGTAAATACATAGATAAAAGTAAAAATATAATTAAACATAAGAACACCACATATCCACTAAAAACTAATACCTACTGTAAAAATAGCAATGTTGTTTATGGAATAGCCTGTGAAAAATGTGATGAAATCAAATATGTTGGAGAGACTGGAACTACTTTATATAAACGAATTCAGAACCACCTTTCATTAATTAGAGATAAAAAATGAATGAACCAATAGTACAGCACTTCACCAGTCAAGGACATGACATAAATGATGTAAAGTTTGTAGTATTAGAACAGCTAAAATTAGACAATGCGACATATAGAAGAATAAAAGAAAGTAAATGGATAAATAGACTGAACACGATTATGCCAGCGGGACTCAACAGAAAAGAATGAACTAATTAACTTCAATAGATATATAATATTTAAATAAATAAACAAAGTTTGTTCAAAAGTTGTGCATGCTGATGCACTGGGGAGGCCAAATCTAGATTGATCCTCAGAGCCAGCATTGCATGATATAATAAAAATATAAATTTATATAAAGTAATGTTAATTAGAATTAATACAGATGCAAAGATAGAAGTAAAAATGATGTCACAATATATAGAAGAGCATTACATCATGTAAGAATAAATCATAGATTTGAATGTAAACAATAACAAGTAGTTCTCATGCCTTCAAAAACCTATAAATACCTCCAATGTTTTGATTCAAACACAGGCTCCCTTGAGAAAGATATGTGCAACATATCGATACGTTGGGCAGCTGGCTCTTTGAGCTAAAATATATATATATATATATATATATATATATATATATATATATATATATATACACTCTCACACCCACAGTGTGCATTTAAAATGGACACTGGCCATGTTTTCATAACATTGTACTGTAGAACATATTGAAATGTGAAATGTGAATAACTACTGAGTACAATGCATGTGTTTTACACTTTATTTTTTTACACATATTTGCATCATAACAGTTTCCATCAGGTTTATCTGCACCTTGTAGGGTATCACACAGTATGTGAGGTTGGATAAGTGGCATGATTCATGATTTAATCCAATTATAGCTTGTATGCTTTAATCTAAAAAAGGTGGATGGAACATTGCCATTGTCCAATAGAATGACAGAATGCATGGGCTCTCCTCCTTTGCTGTGCTTCTGGTTTTTACACTGAGATGGAAAAGCTGATCAGATGTGTGCCAATGAATACCAATAGCTCCTCATATTGTATGGGCTGATCATTGGGCAGTGGTCAAGGCAAGTTTGAAATTCACTGGCCTGGTACCTGATGTTTGTTAAGTATTGCAAATTACATTTCTATGTGTATGCAGAGTGTTTATTCAAATAATTGAGTGTCAGCAACTGCAAATTATGCATTAATGTGCATTTTTAAGACAAATCACTGACATAACAAATGTGTGTGTTAGCAATGGAATTCTGTATGGAGAATTAAGAAATGTGTGTGAAACGTATGAATAGCTTTGCATTTGTGTTAACAGTTTCCTTGTTTTTCTTATAAAAAATATATATTTGTCCATATTCAGTCAGATATCTATCTATCTATCTATCTATCTATCTATCTATCTATCTATCTATCTATCTATCTATATATATATATATATATATATATATATATATATATATATATATATATATATATATATATACACAGTGCCTTACATAAGTATTCACCCCCCTTGGACTTTTCCACATTTTGTAGTGTTACAACCTGGAATTAAAATGGATTTAATTGGGATTTTTACCATTTGATTTACACAACATACTTAACACTGAAGGTGCAAAATATTTTTTATTGTGACACAAAAGTTAATTAAACAAAAAAAAGACATTTGTTGGTTGCATAAGTATTCACCCCCCTGAGTCAATACTTGGTAGAAGCACCTATGGCAGCAATTACAGCTGTGAGTCTTTTTGGGCAAGTCTCTACCAGCTTTGCACATCTGGATCCTGCAATTTTTGCCCATTCTTCTTGGCAAAATTGCTCAAGCTCTGTCAAGTTGGATGGGGACTGTTGGTGAACAGCAATTTTCAAGTCTTGCCACAGATTCTCAATCGGATTGAGGTCTGGGCTTTGACTGGGCCATTCTAAGACATTCAGGTTCTTGTTTTTAAACCACTCCAGTGTAGCTTTGGCTGTGTGTTTTGGGTCATTGTCCTGCTGGAAGGTGAACCTCCGCCCCAGTCCCAGGTCTCTTGCAGACTGAAACAGGTTTTCCTCTAGAATTTCCCTGTATTTGGCTCCATCCATCTTGCCCTCAATCCTGACCAGTTTCCCAGTCCCTGCCGATGAAAATCATCCCCATAACATGATGCTGCCACCACCATGCTTCACCGTGGGGATGGTGTTCTCAGGGTGATGGGCAGTGTTGGCTTTGCACCACACATAGCGTTTTGCGCTAAGGCCAAAAAGTTCAATTTTGGTCTCATCAGACCAGAGAACCTTTTTCCACATGTTTGCTGTGTCTCCCACATGCCTTTTGGCAAAATCCAAACGGGATTTGATATGAGTTTTTTTCAGCAATGGCTTTCTTCTCGCCACTCTTCCATAAAGCCCAGCTTTGTGGAGCGTCCGGGTTATAGTTGTCCCATGGACGGTTTCTCCCATCTCAGCTGTGGATCTCTCCAGCTCCTTCAGAGTTACCTTTTCAGTTTTTTATTTGTAAATAATTTTGAAAAATATGTTGATTTTTTTTCCCCACTTTGACATTATGGACTATTTTGTGTAGATCAGTAACAAAAAATCTTAATTAAATCCATTTTAATTCCAGGTTGTAACACTACAAAATGTGGAAAAGTCCAAGGGGGGTGAATACTTATGCAAGGCACTGTATATATAAAATGTTAGGACCCCGAGACGAAATATGACCCCACTGGAATCGTGTCGACCCCATTGGCTTGGGGTTAATTTCCATTTTTACAACCCCAAAATCTTTTCATGTTTGGCTTGGGGTTGTTTTGTGAATGCCACCATTGCTCTGATCTTGTTTTGTTTTGTTAGTTTTTTTCTCCCCCAAATAGTTTAACAAAATTGGGGCTACCCTGTAGAATAATTCCATATGTCCCGCTTTTACATGAAGGGATGAAAGCGAAATAAACATGGTCTATGGGTAGAATTGTACACAGTTGTATTTATATAGTTTTATGTAAGATTTATAATTGAGTGTTTTAAAGTTGTGGATGAACATACTCTAAGTACAATACAGTACATTCCTTTCATACAGTAAGTTAGCTTTCCGTTCTCTTCATACAGTATCATCTTCAGTTTCATACAATATTAATAAATTAATAAATACATCAGATGGTTTCAAAATTGTATTTAAAAACATAGGCATGCAATGCATTTATTACCACATTAACATTTTTTGTTTGTTTGTTTTTATTTCCAAAGTAGAATAATTCAAACTCAGATTGGTAATTCAAAGCAATCTCACTTTGACATCAAGGGATGGTCAGATCTTCTAGCATCGGATATTCTTCATCAGATCGACTTCGGGTAAAGTGAATTTTCTGCATCACGATGCAGGCATTCACAAGACAACCCCAAGCAGAACACAATAAGATGTTGAGGTTCAAAAAATGTCAATTAACCCCAAACCGATAGGGTCGACCCGATCCCGATGGGGTCATATTTATGCTTGGGGTCCTAACATATGCACTGTGTTTACAGCACACATTTCTTTGTAATATACAAAGTTACAGAAAAAGAATTAGGTAAAAACAGGGCTGATGTTACTTTTGTATATACAGTAGTGAAATGCCAGAAACATGTAATAAATAGATTATTCATATTATAAATGTTATCTCTAACCAGCAGGAGATGAGTCCCTTTTTACTCCTCCTGTCATTGTGTTGGCTGGGACAAACATCGTGCTGCTGATTTCAATGACTGTGCTTGTGTGCCTGCGCATCAAGGAAGGGAAATGTAAGAGCTGTTCAGGTGAGCTGATTCAAGTGTATTTAACGTTATATTCCATTACATGTGAAGCCAGCATTTAATATCTCCATGTGGAGCTTTTAAGCTACCATACTGACAGTGAGGTGCAGGGCGGTTTACAAACAGAAACTTGGTTTACTTCCAATAATGGGGACACAGACTGGATTCATTCTTTTATTTTTATTGCTCATAGCTGGGAGCTCATAACAAACCCCAAACCTCAGGAAAACCTCCTGATAATCTGCACTTGTACTTGTTTCCATGTGCAAGTGAACATTGTGATAAGATCACTGTGGGGAGTGTGCACTGAAATGGCATGATCATCATTACTGCAACATTAATAAGAGGCTCAATACAAAAACTAATACATGACTGAATCTCTCTCTCTCTCTCTCTCTCTCTCTCTCTCTCTCTCTCTCTCTCTCTCTCTCTCTCTCTCTCTCTCTCTCGTACATATTTAACAGATCAGACCGCAGAAGACCACAGAAATATTGACTCAGCTAATGACCAGGTAAATTTATTTATCTTGGTAATAAAAAAAGTATTGACAATCCATTAAATAAAACATTAATAATAGCACAATATATGTTTGAAATAACATATGTGTGTAATTACATTGGAATGAACTGTTACCATTGTATTACATCATGTAACAAACTGAAGGTCATTACCATGTAATTACACTATAAATACCACATGGAATTACCCAGTTGGTATAATGTAATTACATGTCTATGCATGCCCTGCTATCTCTGCTAATGAGTGCTAAACAAATATTTAATATAACTGATGCAAATGAATTGATAAGGAATTCCATTGGCATATCATGTCAAATACAACAGTTCCATAATGGCCTCTTTTGCAGAATCAGCAAATGCTGGATTACGCTGCATTGGATTTCGATCAGAGAAGAAATAAACCTGGAAAAAAGAAGAGAGCCATGAATAAAGAAAGTGTTTACGCTGAAGTGCGAGTGCAGCAGCGGGAATAACAATTCTGTCCACACTGTTTCCAAACACAGGCTACTTTAACACTCAAGCTGCAGTTATAATTCCTCTGTTTTTACTATGAAGATAAACTGTGGGTATATTGTGTGTTCTATTCTCATTTGAATAGACCTCCAGGGCATAGATAACTGAACAATACTGTTCTGGCATCTCATTTGAATAGACCTCTAGTGCACAGATATCTCAACAATACTGTACTGGCATCTCATTTGAATAGACCTCCAGTGCACAGATAGCTCAACAATACTGTACTGGCATCTCATTTGCTCACTGGAAACTGCCTGTGTTCAGCTGTTTAAGTGTTCATCAAAGTCAGGCTGGGTTAGAGGTCTTAAACTCTGAACATTTACATGTTACAAATTCAAAAGATACTGTTATTAAATGAATACCTTATTTATCATTGTTCTATTTCCATTTTGTGTATTGCATTCCATATTTCATATTGTTAGAACGATGTTTAATTTGACTCTATATCAATACATGATCATGTTTTATATATATACTTGCAACTGCATGGGAAGCTTGTGATTTGTGTAATATCTGTGACTGCTTTGTTTTAGTAGTTCTTTTGTTTAATATGGTTTAACTACAGTTTGGTTGTATGGATTTTTATCATTAAGGGCTAGTTTCAAAGATTGCTGATAGACAGTAATCATGGACTACCTAATGTTATTGTAGGTAACGTAGACCAGGATTAGTGCTAATCGGGGTCTGTGAAGCCAGTCATAAGTGATCATTATGTTTGCATATGCTTTTCAAACATTGTTAGTCCAGTCAGAGGGGTCGAAATATCAATAGGTAAAGTGTCTATGGTCTTTTTTCTGTCAGCCATTGTCATAAACTGGTTACAAATTCTAATATGTCTCCCCAGAATACGCTCTAAACACATCTGTTTGTATTTTGAATGAGGGCTCCAATAAATACATTTCAAAATATAAGATGTATGCAACTCATTTTTAATGTAATATGAATTCAATTGTATTATTTGCCAGGGTCTGTGTGTAGGAGGGCTACATACCGGTATAATACAATACAGTGCTCACCCCAGCCATGCCCATGCTGTTGAGAAGTGGTTCTGTGGTATAAAGAGCCCCTTATAAGGGGAGCTCTGTGCAGAGTAGTTGTAGAGTGTGTTGTGCAGCTCTGAAATGTAAGGCTTGTGCAGACAAAGCACTCTTTCTTCTCAATTCTGCATGCTTCATAAGTGTGCCACTCACCTAAATACAGTGGCTCTCAAAAGTATTCACCCCCCTTGGACTTTTCCACATTCAATGCCTTGGAAATGTTCTTATATCCTACCCCTGATTGGTGCTTTTGATGAACCTTATTTCAGATTTGCTTTGAATGTTCCTTCGTCTTCATGATGTAGTTTTTGTTAGGAAATATACTAACCAACTGTGGGACCTCCCAGAGACAGGTGTATTTAACCTGAAATCATGTGAAACACCTTAATTGCACACAGGTGGTATCCATTCAACTAATTATGTGACTTCTAAAGACAATTGGTTGCACCAGAGCTTATTTAGGTGTGTCATAGCAAAGAGGGTGAATACTTATGCAATCAATTATTTTCTGTTTTGTATTTCTAATTAATTTAGAACAATTTGTAGATTTTATTTTTCAATTTGACATTATGGACTTTTTTGTGTTGATCTGTGGCAAAAACTAATTAAATCCATTTTGATTCTATGTTGTAACACAATAAAATGTGGAAAAGTCCAAGGGGGGTGAATACTTTTGAGAGCCACTGTATTGGCTGATGATTCATTCTGTTAAAGGAATGATTTTGAAATGTTAATGCACAAGACAGAATGTTGTCCAGCCTGGTTTTGCATTTTGTTTTTACGTTAGCTTACTGTTGGTCTGCATCAACCGCTGCTGCTGTGGAATTATTTGTGTTTATTTATTTATTTATTTAAACCGATATTGTCCAGTTCTGAACACACACATTCACTGCAGTCTGGTTTGTTTTCACATTAGAAGATTAAACCACATGCTTCAAATAAAACCTTTTTTTTATTTTTTGTATAAACATATACTGATATGCGGTTGGCCTGCAGTCATTTTCCACATGCCTTACCAATCATCAGTTAGCATTAAGACATGTGATACGCAGCAATACGCCCATATAGACAGCAGACTATTAGGTCACACCTACTTTCAATAGAAGATGTGAGAAAATAAAAAGTGTTTTTCCATTTGTATGTGGTTAAAAAAAAGTTACACCGTATGCAGTAAAAACACACAAGCACAATGCTAGCCTGGTATGAGTGTACAAACATGTTATTTATTTTACTCAATGATTGTTTTATATAGTTTTTTTTTTTATTGATTCCCTGCTTGAATAATTTTAAGACACAGTACTGAATTACATATTAGCCACCATTCAAAGACCTTTCGGTAACACTTTACAATAAGTCTCTCTAATTACTGTATATTTACATTGTAGCTACTTAGTAAATACACACTTACACATATTTACAATGTTTTGCATGATATAACCCTAACCCTATCCCTAACACAAGAGGCAATCTAAACCTAACCCTAAACCCCCTCACCCTAACTCTAACTCCCTTCAACCTAACCCTTTTCTGATACGATTGTGTTATTACATATATTGAGCAAAAAAATGTACCAGTTAAGTACATTGTAACTGTGCATAACAACATTGTAATTATGTGTAAGTAAACCTGTATTTACATATATAACTACTATGTAAACACACAGTAATTAGAGACACTTAATGTAAAGTGTTACTGACGTTTCTTGATATTTTTGAGCAGGTCTATACAGTGGACCTGATTTAGTCAGAGTTTGCTCCATGGCAATGTGAAGTAAAACTACACTGATTTTGACATGTTTGACTGGCCTGTCCTATTGAAGGGGGGTAATGCAGAATTGTACATTGCAGGATGGGTTTTCAACCCCGTCCCTACTAAACAAACATTCATGTGCAACCCTCTGCCCTGCCACAGGGTCCTGCACACATGTTCCATCAAAGCCGGGAGGCACAAGGCTTGTTGTATGGAGGCACACATGTCTTCTGCCTCTCCAAGTGTAACCCTGAATATAAGTTTTACTTTAACTACTCTTCGTATCATTTGTAATACTTTCTGATGGTGATGAAACTATTTAAATAATTTGAATGCTCCATTTGCACAGTCTTCTCATGTACTATTAGGAAATTTGCATTTGTTCACACGTAGTTTATATTGAATTTTTCATCAAAGAAGACAGGTCAGGCTGGGAGGGAGAGATACAAGTGGTTTTAACCCTTTAAAGACTGGGATCGGAATATTTTGTTGAAAAAAAAGGAAAAGTTTGTATGTTTTCTTAAGTACTTGATAATGTTCCCCAGAGTGTTCTGAAAAAAAGGACACAGTTTCCAAGATGCTACTGTAAAAAAAGATTTTTAGTGGATTTTTATAGGAAGAGAGTCAAATACAGCCAAAAAATGTCACTGTTTAAAAGAGAGGTATACATGCAGTATTAGAACAATACATAAATAAATGTAATTGCTAAAAAAAACTACAATAAACAATGTATTAACTTCAGCTGCTTTCTGTTTCTGGTGCTTTGTTTCTGTGAGTAAAGAGGCCGCTTAGCCAGACTATAGGAAGCTCATAGAATGCTATATTCATGGAAAATAAGACATTCTAGTCACTTTTGAAAAATTGAACCATTTTATTCATGCACTCTGTTTAAACTAACAGCCTAATTCATTTTGAAATAAATAAAATAAATACAATAACAAATAATAATTGCACCCATAACCCCTAGCTCAGTTCTACAAGGCATCTGTGGCTGTTGTCCTACAGTATATGCAGGCTATAGAGCTTTTCTTTTTAATAGATACTTTGAAATGTTGAAAACAGGGCATGGTTTTCCTGATTCAGTACACCCATTCACATAAGATGGCCTGCCTATTGCGTTGCTAAGAGGTACATTTTTCAAGTCACATACTGCATTCCGTTTCATCTTTTGGTCACTCAACAGAAAAGCAGTCATCAGATCAGAGGAGCTGCTAAAATGAACAGACTCTTCTTGCTTAATGTATTGTTCTGCATCGCATGTAAGTGTGAACCTGTTTATTTATTAATGTAATCAGTAAACTACATCAAGCAGAAAACTGCAACAGAAAATAATTTAAATATGATATACATTTATTTTCCTTCAGAAATATTACATTTGTAACTTAAGCAAATAGTCAGACACAAAAACAGCAGCCAACACTTTAGTAAAGTTTTATTATTATTATTATTATTATTATTATTATTATTATTATTATTATTATTATTATTATTATTATTATTATTTATTTCTTAGCAGACGCCCTTATCCAGGGCGACTTACAATTGTTACAAGATATCACATTATTTTTACATACAATCTTGCATTTATTTTTTTGCTAATAATTTGCATAAAAATAGATGGAATCTGAATCTGCACTAACATCCAATTCTACTAATTGTATGTAAAAACAATAATGCGATATCTGTATAATGTGAAATAATGTATAATGTGATATCTTCTAACAATTGTAAGTCGCCCTGGATAAGGGCGTCTGCTAATAAATAAATAAATATAAATAAATAAATAAATAAATAAATACATACAATATGTGAAACATTAAAGTGGTCTTATGCCTGTGCATGTATTATTAATAATTAAACAGCTCCAGCTAACTCGCTAATCCGAACATACTAGGACTGGACCTTGTTTAGATTAGTGATTTAATTAGTCCTTATCGCAATATGTGCCATGCTAGAAATACCTTGTCTAGCCATTGTTTTATGTTTTTGATACTTACATTTTATCACAGTTTAATTAATGAAGTTTGTTTTTTGCTGCTAATATTACTTTCTTTCAATATTATAGCATGTTCCGGATTAGCGAGAGTCTGCTGTATATCAGACCCTTTTTAATGAACTGAACCTGAAGGTATTTTAAACAGATACCTGGGATAGCTTGATATTCAGATGGGAAGCTTGTGTGCTAATTGCTTGAAGACCCTCACAGTGATGTTTTGTAACTTACAGATGAGATTCCAGCACAGCTCATTGTCCAGCCACGTCTCTCAGTGACAGCCCAGCTTGGAGAGTCTGTGACCCTGGAGTGCTCTATATTGCGCAGTGAGCACAAGCACAGTACATTGACTTGGTTCAAGCAAGTCATTGCCAGCCTCCTAGGTATATACTAACAGATGATGGAGAAGCAGATGCTACCTTTCTTGATGAATTTAAAGATAAAACACGTTTCAAAATGCCAAGAAATGAGAGAAATTTTAACCTCATCATTCTAAAGACGGAATCGTCGGATATGGCTGTTTATTACTACGCAGCACTGGAAGGCAGTCGTGTGCTTTTTGGAAATGGAACAGCACTGTTGCTTAAAGGTACTCAAAGGTTATTAAAAATATATTTTGAATGTTCCTTGAAAATGTTTCTAGAGATGGGAGTAAAAACTGAAATATGTTTTATCTGCACTTCTCACAGTCAATGCATGCCATGTATATTATCATTTCATATATTATCAAAAAACATGAAAACATTTAATTTAAGAATAAGAGGAGGCTACTTGGCCCCAAATATGATTATAAAAAAATCCTTAGAGAAAAAAGTGTGGACAACAGCAGTAAATGCAGCCAGGACAAGATAGTGAATCTAGAGAGTTACAGCAGTCGCTAAATGACTTGAAGAAATTCATTTATACTAGTAATGTGTCATGAGGATGCTGCTGTAAGCTTCTGTTCCTTGTTAATAATGATCACAATATTTAATAACACATGTATAAATGTTTTATAAATGGATCCCTAAACTAAAGTGCAGTCAAACTAAAGTTCAATTCCCCGTCTGTTGAATTTGTCCCTACTGTTGTCTCAGACATCTTTTAATACAAAGAATATCCAATAGCAGCCAGACCTCCATTGTAGAAACTTTGTTTGAAGTGCTAAGCTTTTTAAAAATTAATATACTTTTTTTAAACAAAACAGTAAATGCCTTTAAAACAAACTTAAATATAAAGTTGAAAAATAAATATTATATTGTACACATACAAAATCTAGTGAATAACCAAACAAACAACACACACCTGTGCTTCAGTTTGAATCACATTACGCGTAACAAAGCAGCTTCAGTCTCTTTGTGGAAAACAAAATGATGAAAAAGAATTTGCTCACATAACAAAAAAGAAAGATAGAAAGGCTGCTACTGTACATTCCTGTATGTTTCATTCTTACTGGATACCTGCTGGGCTTGCCTTCCACAGAAACACATTGGTGGAGAAAACATATATTGAGATTTTTAAAAAATATTTCTGAACACCTTCCTGGCTTTGTTTAGGTATTGAATCCAGAGGAAGGATTATTCAGCCTCGTATCTCTGAATCGGTGCAGTCTTACTATTGTGCAGTGGTGACATGTGGGGAGATCAGCAATGGAAATGGAACCAAGGAGGACAGTACGGGTGAGATTTTGTTTTGTTCTTGCACACTGCCATGCTAAAAAAAATAACATTGCTAATAAAGAATAAATAAATAAATGCAGAAATATTAGAAACCTAGGTATAATTCCATTCACAATGATCATTAAGATGTGTCACAAAAAATTTTCAAGTCTTGCTTGCACACAACTGCAAAATGAAGGGTGCTTTTCAAATGCATCAAACACCTTGAAAAATGTAATACATCGCACATCAAAGAAAATGTTTAACTCATACGTCTTTATGTGCATCAAACTACTCTCACACCCACAGTGTGCATCTAAAATAGACACTGGCATTTTTCCATTACAGTGTACTGTAAAACATATCATTTGGAAATAACTACTGAGTACAAACAATGCAAGAACTATTTAGGGAAGAAGCAGTCATATATATATATATATATATATATATATATATATATATATATATATATATATATATATATATATATATATATATATATATACAGTACTGTGCAAAAGTTTTAGGCAGGTGTGAAAAAATGCTGTAAAGTAAGAATGCTTTCAAAAATAGACATGTTAATAGATTATATTTATCAATTAACTAAATGCAAAGTGAGTGAACAGAAGAAAATCTAAATCAAATCCATATTTGGTGTGACAACCCTTTGCCTTCAAAACAGCATCAATTCTTCTAGGTACACTTGCACAAAGTCAGGGATTTTGTAGGCATATAGTCAGGTGTTTGATTAAACAATTATACCAAACAGGTGCTAATGATCATCAATTCAATATGTAGGGTGAAACGCAATCATTAACTGAAACAGAAACAGCTGTGTAGGAGGAATAAAACTGGGTGAGGAACAGCCAAACTCAGCTAACAAGGTGAGGTTGCTGAAGACAGTTTACTGTCAAAAGTCATACACCATGGCAAGACTGAGCACAGCAACAAGACACAAGATAGTTATACTGCATTAGCAAGGTCTCTCCCAGGCAGAAATTTCAAGGCAGACAGGGGTTTCCAGATGTGCTGTCCAAGCTCTTTGAAGAAGCACAAAGAAACGGGCAACGTTGAGGACCGAGACGCAGTGGTCGGCCAAGGAAACTTACTGCAGCAGATGAAAGACACATCATGCTTACTTCCCTTCGCAATCGGAAGATGTCCAGCAGTGCCATCAGCTCAGAACTGGCAGAAAACAGTGGGACCCTGATACACCATTCTACTGTCCGGAGAAGTCTGGTCAGAAGTGGCCTTCATGGAAGACTTGCGGCCAAAAAGCCATACCTCCGACGTGGAAACAAGGCCAAGCGACTCAACTATGCACGAAAACACAGGAACTGGGGTGCAGAAAAATGGCAGCAGGTGCTCTGGACTGATGAGTCAAAATTTGAAATATTTGGCTGTAGCAGAAGGCAGTTTGTTCGCCGAAGGGCTGGAGAGCGTACACAAATGAGTGTCTGCAGGCAACAGTGAAGCATGGTGGAGGTTCCTTGCAAGTTTGGGGCTGCATTTCTGCAAATGGAGTTGGGGATTTGGTCAGAATTAATGGTCTCCTCAATGCTGAGAAGTACAGGCAGATACTTATCCATCATGCAATACCATCAGGGAGGCATCTGATTGGCCCCAAATTTATTCTGCAGCATGACAACGACCCCAAACATACAGCGAAAGTCATTAAGAACTATCTTCAGCGTAAAGAAGAACAAGGAGTCCTGGAAGTGATGGTATGGCCCCACAGAGCCCTGATCTCAACATCATCGAGTCTGTCTGGGATTACATGAAGAGAGAGAAGCAACTGAGGCTGCCTAAATCCACAGAAGAACTGTGGTTAGTTCTCCAAGATGTTTGGGCCAACCTACCTGCCGAGTTCCTTCAAAAACTGTGTGCAAGTGTACCTAGAAGAATTGATGCTTGATGCTGTTTTGAAGGCAAAGGGTGGTCACACCAAATATGGATTTGATTTAGATTTTTCTTTTGTTCACTCACTTTGCATTTAGTTAATTGATACATATAATCTATTAACATGTCTATTTTTTAAAGCATTCTTACTTTACAGCATTTTTTCACACCTGCCTAAAACTTTTGCACAGTACTGTATATATATATATATACTGTATATATAATATATTATTCAGCATTTTTAAATTTAAAAAATTCCTATGACTCTGAAGTTAACCTTTCTGTGACTTACTTTGCATCATCAAACTTGCAGGGGGAAAAAAACTGCTTCCATCAGGTGTATGTGCACCTTGTAGGGTCACAGCATGTGGGGTTGGATAAGTGGCAAGATTCATGACTTAATCCAATGTAATCCTTTGCTGTGCTTCTGGTTTCCACACTGAGACGGAAAAGCTGATCCCAATGTGTGCCAAGATATATATATATATATATATATATATATATATATATATATATATATATATATATATATATATACCCCAATCTTTTCGTGTTTGGGGAATAATTCCAACTAGTCTCGCTTTTACATGAAGGGTATACGACTAGCAGGCAAGCTGTCATGCATACCAAGATAAGCCAGAAAAATGCAGAAAAATGCTATAGAGGAAAAAACGAAGCAGATGGGTAGTGCAAGGATTTTAGTGACATAAGTAAAAGGAATGTGCAAGAAAGTGCTTTGAATGCAGCAACCCAGTGCAATTAAGAACAGAGAACAGAGAGAGAAAGAAAATAGAAAGCTGCAAAAACAAGTGAAGACTTAAAAAAGAGTTAGAAAAAGTACAAGCATATGATTGTTCAACACAGAGGTGTTTAAACATAACAGCAGACTAGACAAGAGGTGCACCTGGTGAGAAGAGTGTGAATCGGCAGTTTAAAGAAAATCTTAGGATGTATTGAGGACACATTGCAGCAGTAGGGGCGCTTCCCATGGACGGGGAGGACGATGATGGTAGTGATACTGACTCAGATAGGGAGGGTGAGGACGATCACAGACCTGACCTTCCTGAGGAGGAATGGGACTGGCATGATAACCTGAGTGCACACTCTACCTATTACCCTTTGGCTACGGCAGTAAAATCTATTACTATCACTGCAGGCGAAGATGATGTAGTTGAAAGAACTACAGCTTCTACTCGAGCGGTGCCATTGTCCCCAGGTGGGTTAGAGTCCCTTGTTAAGTAGGTGGGAATGTTTAGCCCAAATCAACACGACTCTGTAGTATTTTGGGGTGCTTTGGAGAGGGTCGTGGATGAACATAGATTGACCGATGCAGATGCCTGGGTATTGTTGTGTGTTTGTTTAGGAACATCGCTTGCTAATGGCCATGATGACACTGTTAAGAATAAAAATGCAAATCAGCCTTCTCGGAACACCCACCACAGACTGGGCAATAATACAAGCACCAGTAAGAGAGAAAGGGGAGCATCCAGTTTCCTCTGCATCTCGGCTGTATACCAGCTGCAGATCATAACCACCTAGCATTTAAACAGCTCTTAATACAGAACAGGTCCCAAGCTTCGACAAGCCCTGGCAATGTATTCAGAGGCAACAGGGTGTGTAGACCTAATGAATAAAATGCACCATTTCCATACAGCTAATAAGATGCATCAACCTGTAGCTGCAGCTACAGAAAAGAGAGTGCCATGTGATATGTCACTCTGCAATGGTTACTGTACAGTGAGACCACAGCAGGGGACCACAATGTTTACTGGTTCAGGCATATCTCAGGAGAATCCCTTCAAAAAATCACATACATACATGGAAATGGGAATCCGGAGTGTGGGTACAGTTCAGAGGTGGGCTTCCCACCAACAAGTGTGTTTATGACTTCAATAAGAAGCTCAGCTACTCGGATGCTGGGGCTTACTATTGTGCAGTGGTGGCATGTGAGGAGGTCATTATTGGAAATGGAACTGAGGTGGACTTTGCAGTGAGATTTTCAATGTTCCTTTCCTGGAAAGAGTATAATGTTATTGCAATGAAAGATCTGTTGAAAACAGATGCATGGGCCATTGCTCAGAAAAGGACGACATTTCACATGGAGGAAAAGATGCTGGGTTTTATTTTTTATGGGAAAGCTGCTGCTGCAAGAAATATTATAATTGTTGTATGCATTCTGTCTTTTACACAGATAGAAATCCAAACAGTACCACCCTAGTCGTCTGTTCTTTGGCTGCAACATCCATTTTGCTTTTGATTTTAATTGCTGCCCTTCTGTGCACAAGAACCAGGGCAAGGCAGTGCAAACCTTGTGCAGGTAAGATGATTTCATGTGGAAGAAATTATATGCATTTGGAAGCTTTTAATGTTGTATTCTATTACAGTACCCCAGTTGCTTGCACTGAATATCTTACATTGTAGATTTTGTAAAAAATAACACTAGCAAATATAGGAGAGCGCTATTTATACAGTACATTATTAAATAGATACCTCCCTGGCAATGTATATACCACAGACACAGATACTGATAGACTTAGGAGAGCACTTTTCATACAGTACATTATTAAATAGATCCCTCCGTGGCAATGTACATACCACAGACACAGATACTGATAGACTTAGGAGAGCACTTTTCATACAGTACATTATTAAATAGATCCTCCCCTGCAACGTACATACCACAGACACAGATACTGATAGACTCGCCTGTGTTGATAGAATTTACTCAGAGCAGTATTTAGATGCACCATTATTTGTATTATATAAAAAGGCACATAAGTTGTAGATTCTTCCAAACATTTTGTCTGCAGCATGCCATGCTAACAAGATTTAGTTCAGTGAAAGCATGGTAAGGATAAGGGAATGCCATCAGAGGTTTCACTGCACTGTTAAGCATTGTAAAAAGAAAGCAAGATTAATTGCAAATTTGTGTCAGTTTTTTGTTTAGCATGGGAAAACTACAAAGAAGTATGTAATTCAATATGTTAAGGTAACATTATTCAGCAGGTTTCATTCGACTTCATGAAGCAAAATGAGTTCATTCTATTGGGTGATGCAGAACTGGCCATAGCTATAGATGGGCCGAATGGCCCCCTTTTGTAAATACTCTTATTCTCTTATGATATTATTATTTGTTTATTTAGCAGACACCTTTATCCAAGGCAACTTACAGAGACTAGGGTGTGTGAACTGTGCATCAGCTGCAGAGTCACTTACAACTACATCACTCCCGAAAGCCATTGAGTCAGTGGCTGAGGTGGGATTTGAAGCGGGGACCTCATGGTTACAAGCCTTTTTCTTTAACCACTGGACCACACAGCCTTTTCTTTAACCACTGGACCACACAGCCACATTCTTCACTGAAGTTCAGGAGCATGATGTCTGATTATCAGTTCATGTACCTGTTAGTTTCACACCTTTAATAATGATATGAAAAGATGAGTAAGAGCACTGCTGCTAATTTGTATTCTCTTCCTCCGTCCTTCCTTGCTGTGTTCTTAGGAAATGTTGCTGCACAAGCTTCTCAGACAAATGCAGACTCCACCAATGACCAGGTAAGGCTTTCTTGGCAATGAAGTTTGTGGAGAAAAATACAAAGTAATGTTATAGCTTATATATCCGATTTATTTTGTATTTAAAAAGGGTATGATCCTTATCCTACGACCACTACTACTACGACTACGACTACTACTACTACTACTAATAATAATAATAATAATAATAATAATAATAATAATAATATTTGTAGTAGCACTCTAACAACTGCTTAGATATGCATGTCCAGTGCTACAGTTAAAATACATCTTTTTATATATACATTTATATTTTTAGTTAAACTATAATTAGGTATGTGAATCCATGCATTGTTTTGTTTCATACAGTTTGAGGTATGAAATGAAAATATCCAAACTTACTTAAGTGATCATATGGTCCAAGAGGACCAACATTAATGACCAGAAATCAGAGCTGTGCAATCTGGGAAAAGTTCTCACCCTGTACATCTCTACAAAAAGCAGAAACAAAAACATCCACGCAGCAAACTGTACTCACAGTGCATGATGGAACTAGATTGGACTATAAAAGCTGATCCATAATGGCCTCTTTTGCAGAATCAGCAAATGCTGGATTACGCTGCCTTGGATTTCGATCAGAGAAGAAATAAACCTGGAAAAAAGAAGAGAGCCATGAATAAAGAAAGTGTGTACGCTGAAGTGCGAGTGCAGCAGCGGGAATAACAATTCTGTACACACTGTTTCCAAACACAGGCTGCAAAGAATATATACAAATGTAATTGTAATACACGTCAATTACAGATACCATGGGCTGTATAGTTAGCTGGAATGGCAGATTAGGAACCTAACAGAAATAGGTAACACTTTACATAGAGTGTGTCTAATTACTGTGTATTTACATAGTAGTTACATTGATGTTATATAAACCTAACCTAACTGCTGATACAATTGTGTGTGTATATATATATATATATATATATATATATATATATATATATATATATATATATATATATATAAAATGATTTAATTGTAATTATGTGTAAGGATGGGTTTTCAACCCCATCCCTACTAAACAGACATACATGTGAAACCCTCTGCCCTGCAACAGGGTCCTGCACACATTGATTTATTTTAAACATACATGTGCAGCCTCTGCCCTGCCACAGGGTCCTGCACACATTGATTTATTTTAAACATACATGTGCAGCCTCTGCCCTGCCACAGTGTCCTGCACACATTGATTTATTTTAAACATACATGTGCAACCCTCTGCCCTGCCACAGGGTCCTGCACACATTGATTTATTTTAAACATACATGTGTAGCCTCTGCCATGCCACAGGGTCCTGCACACATTGATTTATTATATTAATTCACTGAGAAAACAGTTGAGCAAAAGCTCCCTGTTCCATCAAAGCCGGGTGGCACAGGGCTTGTTGTATGGAGGCACACATGTCTTCTGCCTCTCCAAGTGTAACCCTGAATATAAGTTTTACTTTAACTACTCTTCGTATCACTTGTAATACTTTCTAGTGGTTCAGAAATTATTTAACACAACCTGTCTGGATCTCTTTGATCAGTCACCTGACGCATCCTTGGTATTTTGGCTTTCAGTTGTTATTTCTCCTGGCTCTGGAATAAACCGCTAGGAAAACATTATATTCCTTAATGTGTACCAAAAAAACAATAATGTATATAAACATTCAAGTGGAGACAGTATACAGTTTCTACCACTACCCCACAGAAATATAGATAGCACTGCTAGTCCTTTGTACTTTCACACAGTAAATTCAGCCTGACCCAAACCCACATCTCCATCTCTGTCTTTAGCATTATCACTGTGATGGCTCAGGCTTCTCTGTTTTTTAATGGTATGGAGGAGATTAAAAAGGTGGTATAAATACAACATTAGAAACACACATTGCCAGTCCTATAACTGATTTGTATTGAAAACAATATAGAAAGGTCCATTGACCAATAAAAAATTCAGTATGAAATATGAACCTTAAAGTACCAATGATTGAAAAAGTCTTTCCAACAAAAAGGAACATAAGAACATAAGAACATAAGAAAGTTTACAAACGAGAGGAGGCCATTCAGCCCATCTTGCTCGTTTGGTTGTTAGTAGCTTATTGATACCAGAATCTCATCAAGTAGCTTCTTGAAAGATCCCAGGGTGTCAGATTCAACAACATTACTGGGGAGTTGGTTCCAGACCCTCACAATTCTCTGTGTAAAAAAGTGCCTCCTATTTTCTGTTCTGAATGCCCCTTTATCTAATCTCCATTTGTGACCCCTGGTCCTTGTTTCTTTTTTCAGGTAAAAAAAGTCCCCTGGGTCGAAAATGTCTGTACTTTTAGGATTTTGAATGTTTGAATCAGAACGCCGCGTAGTCTTCTTTGTTCAAGACTGAATAGATTCAATTATTTTAGCCTGTCTGCATACGACATGCCTTTTTCTAGAGCAGCAATATCCTTTTTTGTAACGAGGTGACCAGAACTGAACACAATATTCTAGGTGAGGTCTTACTAATGCATTGTACATTTTCAACATTACTTCCCTTGATTTAAATTCAACACTCTTCACAATAGAGCCGAGCATCTTGTTGGCCTTTTTTATAGCTTCCCCACATTGTCTAGATGAAGACATTTCTGAGTCAACATAAACTCCTAGGACTTTTTCATAGTTCCCTTCTTCAATTCCAGTATCTCCCATATATTTATAATGCACATTTTTATTGCCTGCATGCAATACTTTACATTTTTCTCTATTAAATGTCATTTGCCATGTGTCTGCCCAGTTCTGAATGCTGTCTAGATCATTTTGAATGACCTTTGCTGCTGCAACATTGTTTGCCACTCCTCCTATTTTTGTGTTGTCTGCAAATTTAACAAGTTTGCTTACTATACCAGAATCTAAGTCATCAATGTAGATTAAGAATAGCAGAAGACCTAATACTGATCCCTGTGGTACACCACTGGTTACCTCGCTCCATTTTGAGGTTACTCCTCTAATCAGTACTTTCTGTTTTCTAGATGTTAACCACTCCCTAATCCATGTGCATGCATTTCCTTGAATCCCTACTGCGTTCAGTTTGAGAATTAATCTTTTATGCGGGACTTTGTCAAAAGCTTTCTGTAAATTTAAATAAACCATGTTGTATGCTTTGCAATTATCCATTGTCAATGTTGCATCCTCAAAAAAGTCAAGCAGGTTAGTTAGACACGATCTCCCTTTCCTAAAACCATGCTGACTGTCTCCCAGGATATTCTTACCATATAGGTAATTTTCCATTTTTGATCTTATTAGAAGAATTGTTTATCAATATGAGACTGTAACCCCCTTGTTAGAAGTATAGCTTTCTTTTTTTTTTTTTCTTAAGCACCAATGATTTCTGAAAGTCCTGTGCTGTCAGATGTTCTGACTGGTTCTTGTAAAATTGCAAATAGTGTTCTGTACCTGGATCTGCTTCCATTGCTAGTGCAGATACTCTGAAAATTGAAATACCCTTTATTTTCTTGGAAATTAAATCAAATAAATGATTTCCTCAGATAGCCAATACATATTCTAGTCAGTTTATAGACACCTTTGAAGAAGTGAACCCTTTTATTTATGTTGGCTTTTTATTCCTTTCAGAAAAGAAACAAAAAATACTGGGGTACTATGCACTAACAGGCTGATTCACTTTTAGAAATAAATTGATAAATAAATTAATTAATAAATAGTAATTGCTTAATGCATTGAATGGTTCTCAGACCTGCACCTATAACCCCCAGCTAAAGGCACCTATGGCTGTTGTCCTACAGTATATACAGGCTATAGAGCTTTTATTTATAATAGATACTTTGAAATCTTAAAAAAAATAGGGCATGGTTTTCCTGATTCATTACACCCAATCACATAAGATGTCTGCCTATTGCGTTGCTGAGAGGTACATTTTTCAAGTCACATACTGCATTCCGTTTCATCTTTTGGTCACTCAACAGAAAAGCAGTCATCAGATCAGAGGAGCTGCTAAAATGAACAGACTCTTCTTGCTTAATGTATTGTTCTGCATCGCATGTAAGTGTGAACCTGTTTATTTATTAATGTAATCAGTAAACTATATCAAGTAGAAAACTGCTACAGAAAACCATATTAATAAGATATACATTTATTTTCATTCAGAAATATTTAATTTGTAACTTAAGCAAATAGTCAGACACAAAAACAGCAGCCAGCACTTTAGTAAAGTTGTATGTTGCATTTATTTTTTGCTTGTAATTTGCATAAACATAGACAGAATCTGAATCTGCACTAACATATATTAAAATATCTTAAACATTAAAAGGGTTTCATCCCTGTGCATGTATTATTAATAATTAAAACAGCCCCCACTAACTCTCTAATCCGAATATACTAGGACTGGACCTTGTTTAGATTAGTGATTTGATAAGTCCTGATCGCAATCTGTGCCATGCTGGAAATACCTTGTCTAGTCATTGTTTTATGTTTTTGATACTTACATTTTTTCACATTTTATTTTGTGAAGTTTGTTTTTTGCAGCTAATATTACTTTCGTTCAATATTATAGCATGTTCTGGATTAGCGAGAGTCTGCTGTATATCAGACCCTTTTTAATGAACTGAACCTGAAGGTATTTTAAACAGATACCTGGGATAGCTTGATATTCAGATGGGAAGCTTGTGTGCTAATTGCTTGAAGACACTCACGGTGATGTTTTGTAATTTACAGATGAGATTCCAGCACAGCTCATTGTCCAGCCACGTCTCTCAGTGACAGCCCAGCTTGGAGAGTCTGTGACCCTGGAGTGCTCTACATCTCGTACTCAGCACCATGCTTTGGTTTGGTTCAAGCAAGTCATTGGACAGCGTCCTAGGTGTATAGGCCGACGGAAAGCTTCTGAACAATCAGAGCCTACATTTTATGAAGAATTTGATAATAAATCACGTTTCCAAATTCTAACAAATGAGATCAGTTTTAACCTCAGAATTTTAAAGACAGAATCGTCGGATATGGCTGTTTATTACTGCAGCACTGAAAGACAATCAAGTATTTTTGGGAATGGAACAGCACTGTTGCTTAAAGGTACTCAAAGGTTAATTAAAATATATTTTGAATGTTCCTTTAAAATGTTTCTAGGGATGGGAGTAAAAACTGAAATATGTTTTATCTGCACTTCTCACAGTCAATACATGCCATGTATATTATCATTTCATTATATTATCAAAAACATAAAAATATTTCATTTAAGAATGAGAGGAGGCCATTTGGCCCCAGATATGATTATAAAAATCCTTAGAGAAAATAATGTGGACAACAGAAGTAAATGCAGTCAGGACAAGATAGTGAAGCTAGAGAGTTACAACAGTCACTAAATGACTTGAAGAAATTCAAATTGAGCATTTTGTAATCACTGTATAACATGGACCTTTATACTAGTAATGTGTCATGAGGATGCTGCTGTAAGCTTATGTTCCTTGTTAATAATCATCACAATATTTAATAACACATTTATAAATGTTTTATAAATGGATCCCTAAACTAAAGTGCAGTGAAACTAAAGTTCACTTCCCTGTCTGTTGATCTTGTCCCTACTGTTGTCTCAGACATCTTTTAATACAAAGAATATCCAATAGCAGACAGACCTTCAAGAGAATATTCTATCCTGGGTAATGTTAAATGTAATAATTGCTGTTATTAAACAGTATTCAGGGGTTTGTGCTCAGCATTGCATTGAAACAGTCTGGTTGGTGATCTTGTTGTGTCCAATAATGCTCCATCCGTTACCATTCTAGTGTTCTTGGACATGGGCTTGAATCCCTCATTTTATACAGTAAACTTATCAGAATTAATCTTTATAATTATTTAGATCCTCTAATCCTCAATTAACCCCTTTATCAGAAGCAAAATACCTGCAACTGACATAAATAAAAGTTGTGAATTTAAAATATATATTTTAACACTCTTTATTGTATAAACTTTTTTTGAAGTCAAAGCTTTTTTTAAATATACATACATATATGTTACATATGTCAGGATTAGGTCAGTCGCCGATAGAAATAACCATTTCGCAATTTGAACATTTACAAATTATCAAAGAATGAAATAAAGATTAGTTTGGTCTTTCAGCAAATTATTTTGTTCAAAATTCAAAATGGAAAATATCAAACAAGCAAAGAACAAAACAGAAAAGGACAGACAGCAATATAATGAATTTGAGAACTGTGCTTTGAGCAAATGCACAGATTTGGAAGAAGCTGCTCACTCTGCGTAAAGCAATTAATTGCGGGGGGTTAAAAATGGGCATCAGGTGAAATACAAACTTAATTTTTTTTTTTTTTGTTGAATCAGTAAATTATATTTCTGAGATATGCGTAATTGATTAATTATTTATGATTTAGTATTTATTATATATGCAGGAAGTTAACCCATTGAGACCGTGGGCTCCTTTGCAAGGGGGTCGGTAAGCAATTTAGGAGGGTAATGACCTCAAACATTAAACTTCAAGCGAGTTTGAAATAACATTCATAATGTTCTTGCCTTGTTGTTTAGAAAATACAGTTTTAGATGAAAAAAACTAACACAATTAAAAATTGATTATTTTATTCATATTATAAGACTACTGTATACACAGTATTTTAACTGCAAAATCGAATGTCAATCCATGTTTGTCTAATCACAGTTATTTAAGTGAAAGAGAGAAAGAAAGAAAGAAAGAAAAGTATGCTGATTAAACGTTTAATATTCTCATAAATCGCAGGCAGGGGTGAACTACCACTTTTTAGAAAACAGGTTTTTCAGACCCCGATCAGCACCAGACAGTGCCGCGCCTGTGGAATAAAGACAGAGACTGCTTTTTAACAACATGAAAATCTTCTTAAATGTTTTCATTTTAGATGATGACAACTTTGGCAAAATAACATTTTCAAAGAAACCATATTGAGAGCTCCACTGGGCTACAAGCCTTGTTTTAAAACATCTTTTTGATTGTTTAGATAACAACAGTTGGGTAAAAGTAAAGTAATTCAATCAAATTAGATACATATAAAGAAACCATAATGAGAGCTCATTTTAGAAAAATCACAGTTTGGATTTTGTATGTATTTGTATTTGTTTTTGCAGGGCTTGCTGCTGTGGCATTTAGAATTGCATTGAACGCTGTTACACACACGCACACAGAAGCACTTCTTTGTTTGACAAAACTTGTTGCACTTCAAGAAATAAAGCCTTGCATCTTCAAAATCTGTTCAGGAACTGTGCATTTGCTCAAAGCACGTTTTGCAATTTGGTTATATCGCTTGACTCAAAGACCGAAGAAGCTGTCTGTTCTTTTCTGTTTTGTTCTTTGCTTGTTTAATATTTTCCATTTCGTAATTTGAGCAAAATAAGCCTCTGCCCAAAAAGAACTTGCTCACATAACAAAAAAGAAAGATAGAAAGGCTGCCACTGTACATTCCTGTATGTTTCATTCTTACTGGATACCTGCTGGGCTTGCCTTCCACAGAAACACATTGGTGGAGAAAACATATTTTGAGATTTTTAAAAAATATTCATGAACACCTTCCTTGCTGTGTTTAGGTATTGAATCCAGAGGAAGGATTATTCAGCCTCGTATCTCTGAATCGCTGCAGTCTTACTATTGTGCAGTGGTGAAATGTGGGGAGGCCAGTAATGGAAATGGAGCCAAGAAGAACAATACGGGTGAGCTTTTGTTTTTTCTTGTACACTGCCATACAAAAATGAAACATTGCTAATAAAAAAATTCAAATAAACATTAACAAAACAATGCAGAACGATTAGAACCAACATGTATATATATATATATATATATATATATATATATATATATATATATATATATATATATATATATATATATATATATATATATATACTCTCACACCTCTCACACATATTTGCATCATAACAGTTTCCATCAGGTTTATGTGCACCTTGTAGGGTATCACACAGTATGTGAGGTTGGATAAGTGGCATGATTCATGATTTAATCCAATTATAGCTTGTATGCTTTAATCTAAAAAGAGGTGGATGGAACATTGCCATTGTCGAATAGAATTGGACAATCCTTTGCTATGCTTCTGGTTTTTACACTGAGATGAGATGGTTTTTACGCTGAGGGGAGGCTGTGTGGTCCAGTGGTTAAAGAAAAGGGCTTGTAACCAGGAGGTCCCCGGTTCAAATCCCACCTCAGCCACTGACTCATTGTGTGACCCTGAGCAAGTCACTTACCCTCCTTGTGCTTCGTCTTTCGGGTGAGACGTAATTGTAAGTGACTCTGCAGCTGATGCATAGTTCACACACCCTAGTCTCTGTAAGTCGCCTTGGATAAAGGCGTCTTTAAAAAAATAAATAAATAAATAAATAAATAAATAAATAAATAAAAAAGATGGAAAAGCTGATCCGATGTCTGCCAATGAATACCAATAGCTCCTCATATTGTATGGGCTGATCATTGGGCAGTGGTCAATGCTAGTTTGAAATTCACTGGCCTGGTACCTGCATGGTAGAAGATGTCAAGCTTCATCTATGAAGATGTTTTGAACAATGTTCAAGTCCAACAATGCATTCACCTGGCTTTCCCTGCTTTCAACAAATATTGATGTTTGTTAAGTATTGCAAATTACATTTCTACATGTATGCAGAGTATATAATGTTTATTTAAATAATCAAGTGTCAGAAACTGCAAATTATATGTGCATTTTTAAGATGAATCACTAACATAACAAACGTGTGTGTTAGCAATGGAATTCTGTATGGAGAATTAAGAAATGTGTGTGAAACGTATGAATAGTTTTGCATTTGTGTTAACAGTTTCCTTGTTTTTCTTATAAAAAATATATATTTGTACATATTCAGGTCAGATAAAAAAAATGTGAATATTTGGTGAACATATTACAGAAACCAATTTCTAGAAGACATTATAAAAGATTTCTAGCCAAAGTATTTCTAACCACTGAGTTTTGGTGGACTGCCTTCTCTAGGCAGAGTCGCGGTTGTGCCATATTCTTTCCATTTTTTTAATAATGGATTTAACGGTGTTCTGGGGGATGTTCAAAGTTTGGGATATTTTTTTATAACCCAACCCTGATTGGTGCTTCTCCAGAACTTTATCCCGAACTTGTTTTGATAGCTCCTTGGTCTTCATGATGCTGTTTGTTTAGATATCCTCTCTAACAAACTCTGGGGCCTTCCAGAAACAGGTGTATTTAATCAGAGATCATGTGACACTTTAATTGCACACAGGTGGACTCCATTCAACTAATTATGAAGGCAATTGGTTGCACCAGAGCTTATTTAGGGGTGTCACAGCAAAGGGGGTGAATACTTATGCAATCAAGACTTTTCAGTTTTTTATTTGTAAATAATTTTGAATTTTTTCCCCACTTCGACATTATGAACTATTTTGTGTAGATCAATGACAAAAAATCTTAATTAAATCCATTTTAATTCCAGGTTGTAACACTACAAAATGTGGAAAAGTCCAAGGGGGGTGAATACTTATGCAAGGCACTGTATATATAAAATGTTAGGACCCCGAGACGAAATATGACCCCACTGGAATCATGTCGACCCCATTGGCTTGGGGTTAATTTCCATTTTTACAACCCCAAAATCTTTTCATGTTTGGCTTGGGGTTGTTTTGTGAAGGCCCCCATTGTGATGCAAAAAATGCACTTCACCCGAAGCTGATCTTGTTTTGTTTTGTTAGTTTTTTTTCTCCCCCAAATAGTTTAACAAAATTGGGGCTACCCTGTAGAATAATTCCATATGTCCCGCTTTTACTTGAAGGGATGAAAACGAAATAAACATGGTCTATGGGTAGAATTGTACACAGTTGTTTTTATATAGTTTTATGTAACATTTATAATTGAGTGTTTTAAAGTTGTGGATGAACATACTCTAAGTACAATACAGTACATTCCTTTCATAAAGTAAGTTAGCTTTCATTTCTCTTCATACAGCATCATCTTCACTTTCATACAATATTAATAAATTAATAAATACATCAGATGGTTTCAAAATTGTATTTAATAACATAGGCATGCAATGCATTTATTACCACATTAACATTTTTTGTTTGTTTGTTTTTTATTTCCAAAGTAGAATAATTCAAACTCAGATCGGTAATTCAAAGCAATCTCACTTTGACATCAAGGGATGGTCAGATCTTCTGGCATCGGATATTCTTCATCAGATCGACTTCGGGTAAAGTGAATTTTCTGCATCACGATGCAGGCATTCACAAGACAACCCCAAGCAAAACACAATTAGATGTTGGGGTTCAAAAAATGTCAATTAACCCCAAACCGATAGGGTCGACCGATCGATGGGGTCATATTTATGCTTGGGGTCCTAACATATGCACTGTGTTTACAGCACACATTTCTTCATAATATACAAAGTTACAGAAAAAGAATTAGGTAAAAACAGGCTGATGTTACTTTTGTATATACAGTAGTGAAATGCCAGAAACATGTAATAAATATAGATTATTCAAATTATAAATGTTATCTCTAACCAGCAGGAGATGAGTCCCTTTTTACTCCTCCTGTCACTGTGTTGGCTGGGGCAAACATTGTGCTGCTGATTTCAATGACTGTGCTTGTGTGCCTGCGCATCAAGGAAGGGAAATGTAAGAGCTGTTCAGGTGAGCTGATTCTAGTGTATTTAAAGTTATATTCCATTACGTGTGAAGCCAGCATTTAATATTTCCATGTGGGGCTATTAAGCTACCATACTGACAGTGAAGTGCAGGGCGGTTTACAAACAGAAACTTGGTTTACTACCAATAATGGGGACACAGACTGGATTCATTCTTTTATTCTTATTGCTCGTAGCTGGGAGCTCATAACAAACACCAAACCTCAGGAAAACCTCTTGATAATCTGCACTTTTACTTGTTTCCATGTGCAAGTGAACATTGTGATAAGATCACTGTGGGGAGTGTGCACTGAAATGGCATGATCATCATTACTGCAACATTAATAAGAGGCTCAATACAAAAACTAATACATGACTGAATCTCTCTCTCTCTCTCTCTCTCTCTCTCTCTCTCTCTCTCTCTCTCTCTCTCTCTCTCTCTCTCTCTCTCTCTCTCTCTCTCGTACATATTTAACAGATCAGACCGCAGAAGACCACAGAAATATTGACTCAGCTAATGACCAGGTAAATTTATTTATCTTGGTAATAAAAAAAGTATTGACAATCCATTAAATAAAACATTAATAACAGCACAATATATGTTTGAAATAACATATGTGTGTAATTACATTGGAATGAACTGTTACCATTGTATTACATCATGTAACAAACTGAAGGTCATTACCATGTAATTACACTATAAATACCACATGGAATTACCCAGTTGGTATAATGTAATTACATGTCTATGCATGCCCTGCTATCTCTGCTAATGAGTGCTAAACAAATATTTAATATAACTGATGCAAATGAATTGATAAGGAATTCGATTGGCATATCATGTCAAATACAACAGTTCCATAATGGCCTCTTTTGCAGAATCAGCAAATGCTGGATTACGCTGCCTTGGATTTCGATCAGAGAAGAAATAAACCTGGAAAAAAGAAGCGAGCCATGAATAAAGAAAGTGTGTACACTGAAGTGCGAGTGCAGCAGTTGGAATAACAATTCTGTCCACACTGTTTCCAAACACAGGCTACTTTAACACTCAAGCTGCAGTTATAATGCCATTCCAGGGTTAAAGCATTTCACATACTCTGTGTCTTTACTATGAAGATAAACTGTGGATATATTGTGTGTTCTATTGGGTTGATTAAACAGTGGGGACAGTGTAGGAATTTACAGTTAAAAGCGTCCTGCACAAAATAACATCATTTTTTTTTAATATTTTTAATATTGCTGCAGTTTGTATCATTTGAATAGACATCCATGCACAGATAGCTCAACAATACTGTACTGCCATTTCATTTGAATATACCTCCAGTGCACAGATAGCTCAACAATAATGTACTGGCATCTAATTTGCTCTCCGGAAACTGCCTGTGTTCAGCTGTTTAAATGTGTTTGTTTATCAAAGTCAGGCTGTGTTAGAGGTCTTAAACTCTGAACATTTACATGCAACACATTCAATAGATACTGTTATTAAATGAATACCTTATTTCTTTTTGTTCTATTTCCATTGTGTGTATTGTATTCCATATTTCATATTGTTAAAACATTGTTTAATTTGACTCTATATCAATACATGATCATGTTTTATATATACTTGCAACTGCATGGGAAACTTTTTTAGTCGACTTTGACACAATATCTGTGGCTGCTTTGTTTTAGTAGTTCTTTTGTTTAATATGGTTTAACTACAGTTTGGTTGTATGGCTTTTTATCATTAAGGGCTAGTTTCAAAGATTGCTGATAGACAGTAATCATGGACTACCTAATGTTATTGTAGGTAACGTAGACCAGGATTAGTGCTAATCGGGGCCTGTGAAGCCAGTCATAAGTGATCATTATGTTTGCATATGCTTTTCAAACATTGTTAGTCCAGTCAGAGGGGTCGAAATATCAATAGGTAAGGTGTCTATGGTCTTTTTTCTGTCAGCCATTGTCATAAACTGGTTACAAATTCTAATATGTCTCCCCAGAATACGCTCTAAACACATCTGTTTGTATTTTGAATGAGGGCTCCAATAAATACATTTCAAAATATAAGATGTATGCAACTCATTTTAAATGTAATATGAATTCAATGGTATTATTTGCCAGGGTCTGTGTGTAGGAGGGCTACATACCGGTATAATACAATACAGTGCTCACCCCAGCCATGCCCATGCTGCTGAGAACTGGTTCTGTGGTATAAAGAGCCCCTTATAAGGGGAGCTCTGTGCAGAGTAGTTGTAGAGTGTGTTGTGCAGCTCTGAAATGTAAGGCTTGTGCAGACAAAGCACTCTTTCTTCTCAATTCTGCATGCTTCATAAGTGTGCCACTCGCCTAAATACAGTGGCTCTCAAAAGTATTCACCCCCCTTGGACTTTTCCACATTCAATGCCTTGGAAATGTTCTTATATCCTACCCCTGATTGGTGCTTTTGAAGAACCTTATTCCGGATTTGCTTTGAATGTTCCTTCGTCTTCATGATGTAGTTTTTGTTAGGAAATATACTAACCAACTGTGGGACCTCCCAGAGACAGGTGTATTTAACCTGAAATCATGTGAAACACCTTAATTGCATACAGGTGGTCTCCATTCAACTAATTATGTGACTTCTAAAGACAATTGGTTGCATCAGAGCTTATTTAGGTGTGTCATAGCAAAGAGGGTGAATACTTATGCAATCAATTATTTTCTGTTTTGTATTTCTAATTAATTTAGAACAATTTGTAGATTTTATTTTTCAATTTGACATTATGGACTTTTTTTGTGTTGATCAGTGGCAAAAACTAATTAAATCCATTTTGATTCTATGTTGTAACACAATAAAATGTGGAAAAGTCCAAGGGGGGTGAATACTTTTGAGAGCCACTGTATTTGCTGATGATTCATTCTGTTAAAGGAATGATTTTGAAATGTTAATGCACAAGACAGAATGTTGTCCAGCCTGGTTTTGCATGTTGTTTTTACGTTAGCTTACTGTTGGTCTGCATCAACCGCTGCTGCTATGGAATTATTTGTGTTTATTTTTATTTTTTTTAAACCGATATTGTCCAGTTCTGAACACACACATTCACTGCAGTCTGGTTTGTTTTCACATTAGAAGATCAAACCACATGCTTCAAATAAAACCTTTTTTTTATTTTTTGTATAAACATATACTGATATGCGGTTGGCCTGCAGTCATTTTCCACATGCCTTACCAATCATCAGTTAGCATTAAGACATGTGATTCGCAGCAATACGCCCATATAGACAGCAGACTATTAGGTCACACCTACTTTCAATAGAAGACAAGAGAAAATAAAAAGTGTTTTTCCGTTTGTATGTGGTTATAAAAAAGTTACACCGTATGCAGTAAAAACACACAAGCACAATGCTAGCCTGGTATGAGTGTACAAACATGTTATTTATTTTACTCAATGATTGTTTTATATAGTTTTTTTTTTTATTGATTCCCTGCTTGAATAATTTTAAGACACAGTACTGAATTACATATTAGCCACCATTCAAAGACCTTTCGGTAACACTTTACAATAAGTGTCTCTAATTACTGTATATTTACATTGTAGCTACTTAGTAAATACACACTTACACATATTTACAATGTTTTGCATGATATAACCCTAACCCTATCCCTAACACAAGAGGCAAACTAAACCTAACCCTAAGCCCCCTCACCCTAACTCCCTTCAACCTAACCCTTTTCTGATACGATTGTGTTATTACATATATTGAGCAAAAAAATGTACCAGTTAAGTACATTGTAACTGTGCATAATAACATTGTAAGTATGTGTAAGTAAACCTGTATTTACATATATAACTACTATGTAAACACACAGTAATTAGAGACACTTAATGTAAAGTGTTACTGACGTTTCTTGATATTTTTGAGCAGGTCTATGCAGTGGACCTGATTTAGTCAGAGTTTGCTCCACGGCAATGTGATGTAAAACTACACTGATTTTGACATGTTTGACTGGCCTGTCCTATTGAAGGGGGGTAATGCAGAATTGTACATTGCAGGATGGGTTTTCAATCCCATCCCTACTAAACAAACATACATGTGCAACCCTCTGCCCTACCACAGGGTCCTGCACACATGTTCCATCAAAGCCGAAAGGCACAGGGCTTGTTGTATGGAGGCACACATGTCTTCTGCCTCTCCAAGTGTAACCCTGAATATAAGTTTTACTTTAACTGCTCTTCGTATCATTTGTAATACTTTCTGATGGTGCTGAAACTATTTAAATAATTTAAATGCTCCATTTGCACAGTCTTCTCATGTACTATTAGGAAATTTGCATTTGTTCACACGTAGTTTATATTGAATTTTTCATCAAAGAAGACAGGTCAGGCTGGGAGGGAGAGATACAAGTGGTTTTAACCCTTTAAAGACTGGGATCGGAATATTGTGTTGAAAAAAAAGGAAAAGTTTGTATGTTTTCTTAAGTACTTGATAATGTTCCCCAGAGTGTTCTGAAAAAAAGGACACAGTTTCCAAGATGCTACTGTAAAAAAAGATTTTTAGTGGATTTTTATAGGAAGAGAGTCAAATACAGCCAAAAAATGTCACTGTTTAAAAGAGAGGTATACATGCAGTATTAGAACAATACATAAATAAATGTAATTGCTAAAAAAAACTACAATAAACAATGTATTAACTTCAGCTGCTTTCTGTTTCTGGTGCTTTGTTTCTGTGAGTAAAGAGGCCGCTTAGCCAGACTATAGGAAGCTCATAGAATGCTATATTCATGGAAAATAAGACATTCTAGTCACTTTTG
The DNA here is from genome assembly GCA_030684275.1 of Acipenser oxyrinchus oxyrinchus. Taxonomy (NCBI): domain Eukaryota; kingdom Metazoa; phylum Chordata; class Actinopteri; order Acipenseriformes; family Acipenseridae; genus Acipenser; species Acipenser oxyrinchus. The sequence continues at coordinate 56,237,240 of CM060253.1, forward strand.
AAAAATTGAACCATTTTATTCATGCACTCTGTTTAAACTAACAGCCTGATTCACTTTGAAATAAATAAATAAATACAATAACAAATAATAATTGCACCCATAACCCCTAGCTCAGTTCTACAAGGCATCTGTGGCTGTTGTCCTACAGTATATGCAGGCTATAGAGCTTTTCTTTTTAATAGATACTTTGAAATGTTGAAAACAGGGCATGGTTTTCCTGATTCAGTACACCCATTCACATAAGATGGCCTGCCTATTGCGTTGCTGAGAGGTACATTTTTCAAGTCACATACTGCATTCCGTTTCATCTTTTGGTCACTCAACAGAAAAACTGTCATCAGATCAGAGGAGCTGCTAAAATGAACAGACTCTTCTTGCTTAATGTATTGTTCTGCATCGCATGTAAGTGTGAACCTGTTTATTTATTAATGTAATCAGTAAACTACATCAAGCAGAAAACTGTTACAGAAAATAATTTAAATATGATATACATTTATTTTCATTCAGAAATATTTAATTTGTAACTTAAGCAAATAGTCAGACACAAAAACAGCAGCCAACACTTTAGTAAAGTTTTATTATTATTATTATTATTATTATTATTATTATTATTATTATTATTATTATTATTATTATTATTATTATTTATTTCTTAGCAGACGCCCTTATCCAGGGCGACTTACAATTGTTACAAGATATCACATTATTTTTACATACAATCTTGCATTTATTTTTTTGCTAATAATTTCCATAAAAATAGATGGAATCTGAATCTGCACTAACATCCAATTCTACTAATTGTATGTAAAAACAATAATGCGATATCTGTATAAAGTGAAATAATGTATAATGTGATATCTTCTAACAATTGTAAGTCGCCCTGGATAAGGGTGTCTGCTAATAAATAAATAAATAAATAATTAAATAAATAAATAAATAAATAAATAAATACAATACAATATGTGAAACATTAAAGTGGTCTTATGCCTGTGCATGTATTATTAATAATTAAACAGCTCCAGCTAACTCGCTAATCCGAACATACTAGGACTGGACCTTGTTTAGATTAGTGATTTAATTAGTCCTGATCGCAATATGTGCCATGCTAGAAATACCTTGTCTAGTCATTGTTTTATGTTTTTGATACTTACATTTTATCACAGTTTAATTAATGAAGTTTGTTTTTTGCTGCTAATATTACTTTCGTTCAATATTATAGCATGTTCCGGATTAGCGAGAGTCTGCTGTATATCAGACCCTTTTTAATGAACTGAACCTGATGGTATTTTAAACAGATACCTGGGATAGCTTGATATTCAGATGGGAAGCTTGTGTGCTAATTGCTTGAAGACCCTCACAGTGATGTTTTGTAACTTACAGATGAGATTCCAGCACAGCTCATTGTCCAGCCACGTCTCTCAGTGACAGCCCAGCTTGGAGAGTCTGTGACCCTGGAGTGCTCTCTATTGCGCAGTGAGCACAAGCACAGTACTTTGACTTGGTTCAAGCAAGTCATTGGACAGCCTCCTAGGTATATACTAACAGATGATGGAGAAGCAGATGCTACCTTTCTTGATGAATTTAAAGATAAAACACATTTCAAACTGCCAAGAAATGAGAGAAATTTTAACCTCATCATTCTAAAGACGGAATCATCGGATATGGCTGTTTATTACTGCGCAGCACTGGAAGGCAGTCGTGTGTTTTTTGGGACTGGAACTGCACTGTTGCTTAAAGGTAAACTCAAAGGTTATTAAAAATATATTTTGAATGTTCCTTGAAAATGTTTCTAGAGATGGGAGTAAAAACTGAAATATGTTTTATCTGCACTTCTCACAGTCAATGCATGCCATGTATATTATCATTTCATTATATTATCAAAAAACATGAAAACATTTAATTTAAGAATAAGAGGAGGCTACTTGGCCCCAAATATGATTATAAAAAAATCCTTAGAGAAAAAAGTGTGGACAACAGCAGTAAATGCAGCCAGGACAAGATAGTAAAGCTAGAGAGTTACAGCAGTCGCTAAATGACTTGAAGAAGTTCATTTATACTAGTAATGTGTCATGAGGATGCTGCTGTAAGCTTCTGTTCCTTGTTAATAATGATCACAATATTTAATAACACATGTATAAATGTTTTATAAATGGATCCCTAAACTAAAGTGCAGTCAAACTAAAGTTCAATTCCCCGTCTGTTGAATTTGTCCCTACTGTTGTCTCAGACATCTTTTAATACAAAGAATATCCAATAGCAGCCAGACCTCCATTGTAGAAACTTTGTTTGAAGTGCTAAGCTTTTTAAAAATTAATATACTTTTTTTTAAACAAAACAGTAAATGCCTTTAAAACAAACTTAAATATAAAGTTGAAAAATAAATATTATATTGTACACATACAAAATCTAGTGAATAACCAAACAAACAACACACACCTGTGCTTCAGTTTGAATCACATTACGCGTAACAAAGCAGCTTCAGTCTCTTTGTGGAAAACAAAATGATGAAAAAGAATTTGCTCACATAACAAAAAAGAAAGATAGAAAGGCTGCCACTGTACATTCCTGTATGTTTCATTCTTACTGGATACCTGCTGGGCTTGCCTTCCACAGAAACACATTGGTGGAGAAAACATATATTGAGATTTTTAAAAAATATTTCTGAACACCTTCCTGGCTTTGTTTAGGTATTGAATCCAGAGGAAGGATTATTCAGCCTCGTATCTCTGAATCGGTGCAGTCTAACTATTGTGCAGTGGTGACATGTGGGGAGATCAGCAATGGAAATGGAACCAAGGAGGACAGTACGGGTGAGATTTTGTTTTTTTGCACACTGCCATGCTAAAAATATAACATTGCTAATAAAGAATAAATAAATAAATGCAGAAATATTAGAAACCTAGGTATAATTCCATTCACCTGGAAAAGCATTTCAGATGTGTCACAAAAAATTTTCAAGTCTTGCTTGCACACAACTGCAAAATGAAGGGTGCTTTTCAAATGCATCAAACACCTTGAAAAATGTAATACATCGCACATCAAAGAAAATGTTTAACTCATACGTCTTTATGTGCATCAAACTAATCTCACACCCACAGTGTGCATCTAAAATAGACACTGGCATTTTTCCATTACAGTGTACTGTAAAACATATCATTTGGAAATAACTACTGAGTACAATGCATGTGTTTTACACGTACACACACACACACACACACACATATATATATATATATATATATATATATATATATATATATATATATATATATATATATATATATATATATATATATATATATATATATATATATATATATATATATATATATATATATATATATATATATATATATATATATATATATATATTATTCAGCATTTTTAAATGTAAAAATTCCTATGACTGACGTTAAACTTTCTGTGACTTACTTTGTATCATCAAGCTTGCATACAAAAAAAACTGCTTCCATCAGGTGTATGTGCACCTTGTAGGGTCACAGCATGTGGGGTTGGATAAGTGGCAAGATTCATGACTTAATCAAATGTAATCCTTTGCTGTGCTTCTGGTTTCCACGCTGAGATGGAAGAGCTGATCCGATGTGTGCAATGAATACCAATAGCTCCTCATATTGTATGGGCTGATCATTGGGCAGTGGTCAAGGCTTTGAAATTAAGTATTGCAAATTACATTTCTACATGTATGCAGAGTTTAGAATGTTTATTCAAATAATAATAGAGTCAGCAACTGCAAATTATATGAACATTTTTAAGATGAATCGCTAACATAACAAACGCGTGAAGCATATGAATAGTTTTGCGTTAACAGTTTTTATTATAAAAATATATATATATTTGTCCATATTCAGATCAGATACAAAACCAGTGAATATTTGGTGAAAATATTACAGAAACCAATTTCTAGAAGACATTATAAAAGATGTATAGTCAAAGTTAATATATATATATATATATATATATATATATATATATATATATATATATATATATATATATATATATATATATATATACTGCTGTGCAAAAATCTTAGACATGTTGCATTTTTCTACTCTGATGCATTATGAGCATCAACAATTTACTCAAATCTTCCACTAGTGTTTTCTACTATTATAACAACCTTGACTTTCATAAAGAAGGAAAAACACTGAGTGAAATAGCTCGCATCACTTGATATATGTATATATATATATATATATATATATATATATATATACAGTACTGTGCAAAAGTTTTAGGCAGGTGTGAAAAAATGCTGTAAAGTAAGAATGCTTTCAAAAATAGACATGTTAATAGATTATATTTATCAATTAACTAAATGCAAGTGAGTGAACAGAAGAAAAATCTAAATCAAATCCATATTTGGTGTGACCACCCTTTGCCTTCAAAACAGCATCAATTCTTCTAGGTACACTTGCACAAAGTCAGGGATTTTGTAGGCATATAGTCAGGTGTATGATTAAACAATTATAGCAAACAGGTGCTAATGATCATCAATTCAATATGTAGGTTGAAACACAATCATTAACTGAAACAGAAACAGCTGTGTAGGAGGAATAAAACTGGGTGAGGAACAGCCAAACTCCGCTAACAAGGTGAGGTTGCTGAAGACAGTTTACTGTCAAAAGTCATACACCATGGCAAGACTGAGCACAGCAACAAGACACAAGGTAGTTATACTGCATCAGCAAGGTCTCTCCCAGGCAGAAATTTCAAGGCAGACAGGGGTTTCCAGATGTGCTGTCCAAGCTCTTTTGAAGAAGCACAAAGAAACGGGCAACGTTGAGGACCGCAGACACAGTGGTCGGCCAAGGAAACTTACCTCAACAGATGAAAGACACATCATGCTTACTTCCCTTCGCAATTGGAAGATGTCCAGCAGTGCCATCAGCTCAGAACTGGCAGAAAACAGTGGGACCCTGGTACACCCATCTACTGTCCGGAGAAGTCTGGTCAGAAGTGGCCTTCATGGAAGACTTGCGGCCAAAAAGCCATACCTCCGACATGAAAACAAGGCCATGCGACTCAACTATGCACGAAAACACAGGAACTGGGGTGCAGAAAAATGGCAGCAGGTGCTCTGGACTGATGAGTCAAAATTTGAAATATTTGGCTGTAGCACAAGGCAATTTGTTCGCCGAAGGGCTGGAGAGCGGTACACGAATGAGTGTCTGCAGGCAACAGTGAAGCATGGTGGAGGTTCCTTGCAAGTTTGGGGCTGCATTTCTGCAAATGGAGTTGGGGATTTGGTCAGAATTAATGGTCTCCTCAATGCTGAGAAGTACAGGCAGATACTTATCCATCATGCAATACCATCAGGGAGGCATCTGATTGGCCCCAAATTTATTCTGCAGCATGACAACGACCCCAAACATACAGCGAAAGTCATTAAGAACTATCTTCAGCGTAAAGAAGAACAAGGAGTCCTGGAAGTGATGGTATGGCCCCCACAGAGCCCTGATCTCAACATCATCGAGTCTGTCTGGGATTACATGAAGAGAGAGAAGCAACTGAGGCTGTCTAAATCCACAGAAGAACTGTGGTTAGTTCTCCATGATGTTTTGGCCAACCTACTTGCCGAGTTCCTTCAAAAACTGTGTGCAAGTGTACCTAGAAGAATTGATGCTGTTTTGAAGGCAAAGGGTGGTCACACCAAATATGGATTTGATGTAGATTTTTCTTCTGTTCACTCACTTTGCATTTTGTTAATTGATAAATATAAACTATTAACATGTCTATTTTTGAAAGCATTCTTACTTTACAGCATTTTTTCACACCTGCCTAAAACTTTTGCACAGTACTGTATATATATATATATATATATATATATATATATATATATATATATATATATATATATATATATATATATATATTGGACCCCAAGCCGAAATACAACCCCAATCTTTTTGTGTTTGGGGTTGTCTTGTGACTGCTCCCATTGCAATGCAGAAAATTCACTTTACCCGTAGCCAATCTGTAGAAAGAAGAAGATCCACTTTTGTTCTTTTGAAATGTAAATAAATCAATTAATAAATACATATTGTGATTTGATCATTCTATTTTAAAGCATAGCTCTGCAATGTATTTATTAGGCTACAACATTAACGTTTTTTCTGTGTTTTTTTTTTTCAAATAATTTAACACAATTGGGGACACCCTGGAGAATAATTCCAACTAGTCTCGCTTTTACATGAAGGGTATATGGCTAGCAGGCAAGCTATCATGCATACCAAGATAAGCTAGAAAAATGCAGAAAAATGCTAGAGAGAGGAAAAAAAAGCAGAAGGGTAGTGACATAAGTAAAAGGAATGTGCAAGAAAGTGCTTTAAATGCAGCAACCCAGTGCAATTAAGAACAGAGAACAGAGAGAGAAATAAAATAGAAAGCTGCAAAAACAAGTGAAGACTTAAAATAGAGTTAGAAAAAGTACAAGGAGCGTATGATTGTTTAACACAGAGATGTTTAAACATAACAGCAGACAAGGCAAGAGGTGGACCTGGTGAGAAGAGTGTGATTCGGCAGTTTATAGAAAATCTTAGGATGTATTGAGGACACATTGCAGCAGTAGGGGCGCTTCCCATGGACGGGGAGGACGATGATGGTAGTGATACTGACTCAGATAGGGAGGGTGAGGACGATCACAGACCTGACCTTCCTGAGGAGGAATGGGACTGGCATGATAACCTGAGTGCACACTCTACCTATTACCCTTTGGCTACGGCAGTAAAATCTATTACTATCACTGCAGGCGAAGATGATGTAGTTGAAAGAACTACAGCTTCTACTCGAGCGGTGCCATTGTCCCCAGGTGGGTTAGAGTCCCTTGTTAAGTAGGTGGGAATGTTTAGCCCAAATCAACACGACTCTGTAGTATTTTGGGGTGCTTTGGAGAGGGTCGTGGATGAACATAGATTGACATATGCAGTTGCCTGGGTATTGTTGTGTGTTTGTTTAGGAACATCGCTTGCTAATGGCCATGATGACACTGTTAAGAATAAAAATGCAAATCAGCCTTCTCGGAACACCCACCACAGACTGGGCAATAATACAAGCACCAGTAAGAGAGAAAGGGGAGCATCCAGTTTCCTCAGCATCTCGGCTGTATACCAGCTGCAGATCATAACCACCTAGCATTTAAACAGCTCTTAATACAGAACTCAGGTCCCAAGCTTCGACAAGCCCTAGCAATGTATTCAGACGCAAAAGGGTGTGTGGACCTAATGAATAAAATGCACCATTTCCATACAGCTAATGAGATGCATCAACCTGTAGCTGCAGCTACAGAAAAGAGAGTGCCATGTGATATGTCACTCTGCAATGGTTACTGTACAGTGAGACCACAGCAGGGGACCACAATGTTTACTGGTTCAGGCATATCTCAGGAGAATCCCAGTGAGATTTTCAATGTTCCTTTCCTTGAAAGAGTATAATGTTATTGCAATGAAAGATCTGTTGAAAACAGATGCATGGGCCATTGCTCAGAAAAGGACGACATTTCACATGGAGGAAAAGATGCTGGGTTTTATTTTTTATGGGAAAGCTGCTGCTGCAAGAAATATTATAATTGTTGTATGCATTCTGTCTTTTACACAGATAGAAATCCAAACAGTACCACCCTAGTCGTCTGTTCTTTGGCTGCAACATCCATTTTGCTTTTGATTTTAATTGCTGCCCTTCTGTGCACAAGAACCAGGGCAAGGCAGTGCAAACCTTGTGCAGGTAAGATGATTTCATGTGGAAGAAACTATATGCATTTGGAAGCTTTTAATGTTGTATTCTATTACAGTACCCCAGTTGCTTGCACTGAATATCTTACATTGTAGATTTTGTAAAAAATAACACTAGCAAATATAGGAGAGCGCTATTTATACAGTACATTATTAAATAGATACCTCCCTGGCAATGTATATACCACAGACACAGATACTGATAGACTTAGGAGAGCACTTTTCATACAGTACATTATTAAATAGATCCCTCCGTGGCAATGTACATACCACAGACACAGATACTGATAGACTTAGGAGAGTGCTATTTATACAGTACATTATTAAATAGATCCTCCCCTGCAACGTACATACCACAGACACAGATACTGATAGACTCGCCTGTGTTGATAGAATTTACTCAGAGCAGTATTTAGATGCACCATTATTTGTATTATATAAAAAGGCACATAAGTTGTAGATTCTTCCAAACATTTTGTCTGCAGCATGCCATGCTAACAAGATTTAGTTCAGTGAAAGCATGGTAAGGATAAGGGAATGCCATCAGAGGTTTCACTGCACTGTTAAGCATTGTAAAAAGACAGCAAGATTAACTGCAAATTTGTGTCAGTTTTTTGTTTAGCATGGGAAAACTACAAAGAAGTATGTAATTCAATATGTTAAGGTAACATTATTCAGCAGGTTTCATTCGACTTCATGAAGCAAAATGAGTTCATTCTATTGGGTGATGCAGAACTGGCCATAGCTATAGATGGGCGAATGGCCCCTTTTGTAAATACTCTTATTCTCTTATGATATTATTATTTGTTTATTTAGCAGACACCTTTATCCAAGGCAACTTACAGAGACTAGGGTGTGTGAACTGTGCATCAGCTGCAGAGTCACTTACAACTACATCACACCCGAAAGCCATTGAGTCAGTGGCTGAGGTGGGATTTGAAGCGGGGACCTCATGGTTACAAGCCCTTTTCTTTAACCACTGGACCATACAGCCTTTTCTTTAACAACTGGACCACACAGCCACATTCTTCACTGAAGTTCAGGAGCATGATGTCTGATTATCAGTTCATGTACCTGTTAGTTTCACACCTTTAATAATGATATGAAAAGATGAGTAAGAGCACTGCTGCTAATTTGTATTCTCTTCCTCTGTCCTTCCTTGCTGTGTTCTTAGGAAATGTTGCTGCACAAGCTGCTCAGACAAATGCAGACTCCACCAATGACCAGGTAAGGCTTTCTTGGCAATGAAGTTTGTGGAGAAAAATCCAAAGTAATGTTATAGCTTATATATCCGATTTATTTTGTATTTAAAAAGGGTATGATCCTTATCCTACGACCACTACGACTACGACTACGACTACAACTACTACTACTAATAATAATAATAATAATAATAATAATAATAATAATAATAATAATAATATTTGTAGTAGCACTCTAACCATTGCTTAGATATGCATGTCCAGTGCTACAGTAAAAATACATCTTTTTATATATACATTTATATTTTTAGTTAAACTATAATTAGGTATGTGAATCCATGCATTGTTTTGGTTCATACAGTTTGAGGTATGAAATGAAAATATCCAAACTTACTTAAGTGATCACATGGTCCAAGAGGACCAACATTAATGACCAGAAATCGGAGCTGTGCAAGCTGGGAAAAGTTCTCACCCTGTACATTTCTACAAAAAGCAGAAACAAAAACATCCACGCAGCAAACTGTACACACAGTGCATGATGGAACTAGATTGGACTATAAAAGCTGATCCATAATGGCCTCTTTTGCAGAATCAGCAAATGCTGGATTACGCTGCCTTGGATTTCGATCAGAGAAGAAATAAACCTGGAAAAAAGAAGAGAGCCATGAATAAAGAAAGTGTGTACGCTGAAGTGCGAGTGCAGCAGCGGGAATAACAATTCTGTCCACACTGTTTCCAAACACAGGCTGCAAAGAATATATACAAATGCAATTGTAATACACGTTAATTACAGATACCATGGGCTGTATAGTTAGCTGGAATGGCAGATTAGGAACCTAACAGAAATAGGTAACACTTTACATTAAGTGTGTCTAATTACTGTGTATTTACATAGTAGTTACATTGATGTTATATAAACCTAACCTAACCGCTGATACAATTGTGTGTGTGTATATATATATATATATATATATATATAGAAAATGATTTAATTGTAATTATGTGTAAGTACACATGCACTTACTAAGTAGCAACTAATCAAATACACAGTAATTAGCGACGCTTAATGTAGTTCTCAGTCAGGCTGGGTTACAGTATTGTATTCCATATCTCATATTGTTAGAACATTGTTTAATTTGACTCCATATCAATACATAGTCATGTTTTATATATACTTGCAACTGCATGGGAAACTTTTTTAGTCGACTTTGACACAATATCTGTGGCTGCTTTGTTTTAGTAGTTCTTTTGTTTAATATGGTTTAACTACAGTTTGGTTGTATGGATTTTTATCATTAAGGGCTAGTTTCAACGATGCTGATAGGCACTAATCATGGACTACCTAATGTTATTGTAGGTAAGGTAGGCCAGGATTAGTGCTAATCTGGGTCTGTGAAGCCAGTCATAAGTGATCATTATATTATATAATGGTCGAAATATCAATAGGTAAGACTAGGTATGTATGGTCTTTTGTCTGTCAGCCAGTGTCATAAACTGCTTACAAATTCTAAAACATCTCTTCAGAATACATTCTCAACACATCTGTCTGTATTTTGAATGAGGGCTCCAATAAATACATTTAAAAATATAAGATGTAAGCAACTCATTTTTAATGTAATATGAATTCAAAGGCATTATTTGCCAGGGTCTGTGTGAAGGAGGGCTACATACCAGTATAATACAATACAGTGCTCACCCCAGCCATGCCCATGCTGCTGAGAACTGGTTCTGTGGTATAAAGAGCTCCTTCTAAGGGGAGCTCTGTGCAGAGTAGTTGTAGAGTGTCTTGTGCAGCTCTGAAATGTAAGGCTTGTGCAGACAAAGCACTCTTTTTTCTCAATTCTGCATGCTTCAAATGTTAATGCACAAGACAGAATGTTGTCCAGCCTGGTTTTGCATTTTGTTTTTACGTTAGCTTACTGTTGGTCTGCATCAACCGCTGCTGCTGTGGAATTATTTGTGTTTATTTTTATTTTTTTAAACCGATATTGTCCACTTCTGAACACACACATTCACTGCAGTCTGGTTTGTTTTCACATTAGAAGATTAAACCGCATGCTTCAAATAAGACCTTTATTTTTTTTCATTTTTTGTATAAACATATACTGATATGCGGTTGGCCTGCAGTCATTTTCCACATGCCTTACCAATCATCAGTTAGCATTAAGACATGTGATACGCAGCAATACACCCATATAGACAGCAGACTATTAGGTCACACATACTTTCAATAGAAGACGTGAGAAAATAAAAAGTGTTTTTCCGTTTGTATGTGGTTAAAAAAAAGTTACACCGTATACAGTAAAAACACACAAGCACAATGCTAGCCTGGTATGAGTGTACAAACATGTTATTTATTTTACTCAATGATTGTTTTATATAGTTTTTTTTTTTTATTGATTCCCTGCTTGAATAATTTTAAGACACAGTATTGAATTACATATTAGCCACCATCCAAAGACCTTTCAGTAACACTTCACAATAAGTCTCTCTAGTCACATTGTATTTATACAGTATTTACTTAGTACATACACACTTACACATAATTACAATGTTTTGCATGATATAAGCCTAACACTATCCCTAACACAAAACCAAACTAAACCTAACTCTAACCCCCCTCACCCTAACTCTAAACCTAACCCTTTTCTGACACAATTGTGTACTTATATTCATTGTGCAAAATAACATTGTACTTATGTGTAAGTGCACATGTATTAACATATGTAACTACTATGTAAGCACACAGTAATTAGAGATGTTAATGTAAAGTGTTACCGACCTTTCTTGGCATTTTTGAGCATCTCTATACAGTGGACCTGATTTAGTCACACCCATTCTCACGTTTGACTGGCCTGTCCTATTGGAAGAGGGAGAATGCAGAATTGTACATTGCAGGATAGGTTTTCAACCCCATTCCTACTAAACAAACATACATGTGCAACCCTCTGCCATAGGGTCCTGCCCACATTGATTTATTTTAAACATACATGTGCAGCCTCTGCCCTGCCACAGGGTCCTGCACACATTGATTTATTTTAAACATACATGTGCAGAACTCTGCCCTGCCACAGGGTCCTGCACACATTGATCTATTTTAAACATACATGTGCAGCCCTCTGCCCTGCCACAGGGTCCTGTACACATGTTCCATCAAAGCTGGGAGGCACAGGGCTTGTTATATGGAGGCACACATGTCTTCTGCCTCTCCAAGTGTAACCCTGAATATAAATTTTACTTCAACTACTCTTCGTATCATTTGTAATACTTTCTGATGGTGTTGGAACTATTTCAATTATATGAAAATTCCATTTGCACAGTCTTCTCATGTACTATTAGGAAATTTGCATTTGTTCACATGTAGTTTATATTGAATTTTTCATCAAAGAAGACAGATCAGGCTGGGAGGGAGGGATACATGTGGTTTTAACCCTCTAAAGACTGGGATCATACATTTTACATTGTATAAAATTTAAAAGCATAAGTTAATACTTGTGTTTTTTTGTAAAAAGTTTCTCCTACGTGTAATATTTCATGTTTAAAGAACAAACAAACAAACTGTTCTTTTTTCCTTTGTTATGCTTCCTCCATATAATGGTCTTAAATTCTAAACATTTACATGCAACACATTCAGAAGACACTGTTATTAAATGAATACTCTATTTCTTTTGTTCTGCTTCAATGAGGTCTTGCCTGTCAAAATCTATATATAAATTAAGCAAATTAAAAAAAACTGCAAAAAGCCCTGAAGAAGGAGGCAAGGATGGCTGTGATGTGCACAAACCCGAACTCTGAATCCTCACACATTTGGGAGTAATTGTCTGGGTGGCTTAAAATAACCTATGCAAACATGTCTGTAACTCTACCTCATTTTTAAATACATGGTGATGTTGACTGATGACTGCTGATCATTGTTCACTGGGTGTGATGACAAATTGTCACCCTATTTACAGACAACTTGTCTGGATCATATTGATTATTATCCAGACCCATCCTAGGTAAAAGCTTCTAGGAAAAGCTTCTATTTAGTAATGTGTACCAAACACACACATGATATAAATATCTAAGTAGAGGCAGTATATAAGTGTGTCCACCACCACACAGAAACACTGTATCGACAACTCTGCCTTGTACTTTCACACAGTAAAACCATATTTAAAACTTCATCATGGGTCAACATCGCTATGATAGCTCCGGTCTCTCTGGTCATTTAAAATGTCATGATGCTGTTTAAAAGGATGGAATACATGCAGCTTTAGAACAACACAACTGTAATAAATGCTTTTGCCAAAAATCTACAATAAACAATGTATTAACTGCTTTCTGTTTCTGATGCCTTGTATCTGTGAGTAAAGAGGCCGCTTAGCCAGACTATAGGAAGCTCATAGAATGCTATATTCATGGGAAATAAGACATTCCAGTCACTTTTGAAGAATTGAACCATTTTATTCATGCACTCTGTTTAAACTAACAGCCTGATTCACTTTTTGAAATAAATAAATATATACAATAACCAATAATAAGTGCACCCATAACCCCCACCTAAGTTCTAAAAGGCATATGTGGCTGTTGTCATACAGTATATGCTGGCCTTAGAGCTTTTCTTTATAATAGATACAATAGTTTAACATGTTGAAAATAGGGCATGTTTTCTCCTGATTCAGTCACCCAATCACATAAGATGACCTGCCTATTGCGTTGCTGAGAGGTACATTTTTCTAGTCACATATTGCATTCTGTTTAATCTTTTGGTCACTCAATAGAAAAGCAGTCATCAGATCACAGGAGCTGCTAAAATGAACAGACTCTTCTTGCTTAATGTATTGTTCTGCATCGCATGTAAGTGTAAACCTGTTTATTTATTAATGTAATCAGTAAACTACATTGAACATAAAATGTAACTTAAGCAAATAGTCAGACACAAAAACAGCAGCCAGCACTTTAGTAGAGTTTTATCTTGCAACTATTTCCTTGCTTATAATTTGCATAAAAAAAGGAATCTGAATCTGCGCTTACATCCAATTCTACAAAATAAAACATGTGAGACATTAAAGGGGTTTCATCCCTGTGCTTGTATTATTAATAATTAAAACAGCTCCCGCTAACTCGCTAATCCGAACATACTAGGACTGGACCTTGTTTAGATTAGTGATTTGATTAGTCTTGATCACAATCTGTGCCATGGTAGAAATATCTTGTTAAGTCATTGCTTTATGTTTTTGATACTTACACTTTATCACAGTTTATTTAATGAAGTTTGTTTTTTGCTGCTAATATTACTTTCTTTCAATATTATAGCATGTTCTGGATTAGCGAGAGTCTGCTGTATATCAGACCCTTTTTAATGAACTGAACCTGATGGTATTTTAAACAGATACCTGGGATAGCTTGATATTCAGATGGGAAGGTTGTGTGCTAATTGCCTGAAGACCCTCACAGTGATGTTTTGTAATTTACAGATGAGATTCCAACACAGCCCATTGCCCAGCCACGTCTATCAGTGACAGCCCAGCTTGGAGAGTCTGTGACCCTGGAGTGCTCTGTATTGCCCAGGCACACAAGCGGTACTTTGATTTGGTTCAAGCAAGTCATTGGACAGCCTCCTGTGTTTATACTGAAAGCTTTTGGACAATTAGTTCCTGTCTTTTATAAAGAATTTGATAATAAATCACGTTTCCAACTGCAAAAAAACGAGAGCAGTTTTAACCTCATAATTACTAAGACGGAATCGTCGGATATGGCTGTTTATTACTGCGGAGCTATGCAAAACAAGCAGGTGCTTTTGGGGAATGGAACTGCACTGTTGCTTAAAGGTAACTCAAAAGTTAATTAAAATATATTTTCCATTAAAATGGTTCATGGGATGAGAGTAAAGACTTAAATATGTTTTATCTGAACTTCTCATAGTCAGTGCATGCCAAATATACTGTATTATCATTTCTCTTAATAAAAGACATAGTAAAGCTAGAGAGTTACAGCAGTCGCTAAATGACTTGAAGAAATTCAAATTGAGCATTTTGTAATTACTTTATAACATTGACCTTTATACTAGTAATGTGTCATGAGGATGTTGCTGTAAGCTTCTTTTCCTTGTTAATAATGATCACAATATTTAATAACACATTTATAAATGTTTTATAAATGGATCCCTAAACTAAAGTGCAGTCAAACTAAAGTTCAATTCCCCATCTGTTGAGCTTCTCCCTACTTTTGTCTCAGACATCTTTTAATACAAAGAATATCCAATAGCAGACAGACCTTCAAGAGAATATTCTATCCTGGGTAATGTTAAATGTAATAATTGCTGTTATTAAACAGTATTCAGGGGTTTGTGCTCAGCATTGCATTGAAACAGTCTGGTTGGTGATCTTGTTGTGTCCAACAATGCTCCATCCGTTACCATTCTAGTGTTCTTGGACATGGGCTTGAATCCCTCATTTTATACAGTAAACTGATCAGAATTAATCTTTATAATTATTTAGATCTTCTAATCTTCAATTAACCCCTTTATCAGAAGCAGAATACCTGCAACTGACATAAATAAAAGTGGTGAATTTAAAATATATACAGTATTTTAACACTCTTTATTGTATAAACTTTTTTTGAAGTCAAAGCTTTTTTAAAATATACATACATATATGTTACATATGTCAGGATTAGGTCAGTCGCCGATAAAAATAACCATTTCGCGATTTGAGCATTTACAAATTATCAAAGAATGAAATAAAGATTATTTCGGTCTTTCAGCAAAGTATTTTGCTCAAAATTCAAAATGGAAAATATCAAACAAGCAAAGAACAAAACAGAAAAGGACAGACAGCAATATAATGAAATTGAGAAATGTGCTTTGAGCAAATGCATAGATTTGGAAGAAGCTGCTCACTCTGCGAATAGCAATTAATTGCGGGGGGTTAAAAATGGGCATCAGGTGAAATACAAACTTAATTTTTTTTTTTTTTTTTTTGTTGAATCAGTAAATTATATTTCTGGGATATGCGTAATTGGTTAATTATTTATGATTTTGTTCTTTGCTTGTTTAATATTTTCCATTTCATAATTTGAGCAAAATAAGCCTCTGCCCAAAAAGAACTTGCTCACATAATAAAAAAGAAAGATAGAAAGGCTGCCACTGCACATTCCTGTATGTTTCATTCTTACTGGATACCTGCTGGGCTTGCCTTCCACAGAAACACATTGGTGGAGAAAACATATTTTTAGATTTTTTTCAAAGTATTCCTGAATACCTTCCTCGCTCTGTTTAGGTATTGAATCCAGAGGAAGGATTATTCAGCCTCGTATCTCTGAATCGCTGCAGTCTTACTATTGTGCAGTGGTGACATGTGGGGAGATCAGCAATGGTAATGGAACCAAGGAGGACAGTACGGGTAAGGTTCTGTTTTTTCTTGTACACTGCCATACAAAAATAAAACATTGCTAATAAAAAAATACAAATAAACATTAACAAAATAATGCAGAACGATTAGAACCAACATGTATATATATATATATATATATATATATATATATATATATATATATATATATATATACTCTCACACCCACAGTGTGCATTTAAAATGGACAATGGCCATGTTTTCATTTCATTGTACTATAGAACATACAATTTGAAATGTGAATACTACAATGCATGTGTTTTACACATATTTGCATCATAACAGTTTCCATCAGGTTTATGTGCACCTTGTAGGGTATCACACAGTATGTGAGGTTGGATAAGTGGCATGATTCATGATTTAATCCAATTATAGCTTGTATGCTTTAATCTAAAAAAAGGTGGATGGAACATTGCCATTGTCCAATAGAATGACAGAATGCATGGGCTCTCCTCCTTTGCTATGCTTCTGGTTTTTACACTGAGATGGAAAAGCTGATCCGATGTGTGCCAATGAATACCAATAGCTCCTCATATTGTATGGGCTGATCATTGGGCAGTGGTCAATGCTAGTTTGAAATTCACTGGCCTGGTACCTGCATGGTAGAAGATGTCTAGCTTCATCTATGAAGATGTTTTGAACAATGTTCAAGTCCAACAATGCATTCACCTGGCTTTCCCTGCTACAACAAATATTGATGTTTGTTAAGTATTGCAAATTACATTTCTACATGTATGCAGAGTATATAATGTTTATTTAAATAATCAAGTGTCAGAAACTGCAAATTATATGTGCATTTTTAAGATGAATCACTAACATAACAAACGTGTGTATTAGCAATGGTATTCTGTATGGAGAATTAAGAAATGTGTGTGAAACGTATGAATAGTTTTGCATTTGTGTTAACAGTTTCCTTGTTTTTCTTATAAAAAATATATATTTGTACATATTCAGGTCTGATAAAAAAAATGTGAATATTTGGTGAACATATTACAGAAACCAATTTCTAGAAGACATTATAAAAGATTTCTAGCCAAAGTATTTCTAGCCAAAGTTTTGTATGGGGTTGTTTTGTGAAGGCCCCCATTGTGATGCAGAAAATGCACTTCACCCAAAGCTGATCTTGTTTTGTTTTGTTAGTTTTTTTCCCACCCAAATAGTTTAACAAAATTGGGGCTACCCTGTAGAATAATTCCATATGTCCCGCTTTTACATGAAGGGATGAAAGCGAAATAAACATGGTCTATGGGTAGAATTGTACACAGTTGTATTTATATAGTTTTATGTAAGATTTATAATTGAGTGTTTTAAAGTTGTGGATGAACATACTCTAAGTACAATACAGTACATTCTTTTCATACAGTAAGTTAGCTTTCCGTTCTCTTCATACAGTATCATCTTCAGTTTCATACAATATTAATAAATTAATAACTACATCAGATGGTTTCAAAATTGTATTTAAAAACATAGGCATGCAATGTATTTATTACCACATTAACATTTTTTGTTTGTTTGTTTTTATTTCCAAAGTAGAATAATTCAAACTCAGATTGGTAATTCAAAGCAATCTCACTTTGACATCAAGGGATGGTCAGATCTTCTGGCATCGGATATTCTTCATCAGATCGACTTCGGGTAAAGTGAATTTTCTGCATCACGATGCAGGCATTCACAAGACAACCCCAAGCAAAACACAATTAGATGTTGGGGTTCAAAAAATGTCAATTAACCCCAAACCGATAGGGTCGACCCGATCCCAATGGGGTCATATTTATGCTTGGGGTCCTAACATATGCACTGTGCTTACAGCACACATTTCTTCGTAATATACAAAGTTACAGAAAAAGAATTAGGTAAAAACAGGGCTGATGTTACTTTTGTATATACAGTAGTGAAATGCCAGAAACATGTAATAAATATAGATTATTCATATTATAAATGTTATCTCTAACCAGCAGGAGATGAGTCCCTTTTTACTCCTCCTGTCATTGTGTTGGCTGGGACAAACATCGTGCTGCTGATTTCAGTGACTGTGCTTGTGTGCCTGCGCATCAGGGAAGGGAAATGTAAGAGCTGCTCAGGTGAGCTGATTCTAGTGTATTTAAAGTTATATTCCATTACGTGTGAAGCCAGCATTTAATATCTCCATGTGGATCTTTTAAGCTACTATACTGACAGTGAAGTGCAGGGCTGTTTACAAACAGAAACTTGGTTTACTTCCAATAATGGGGACACAGACTGGATTCATTCTTTTATTCTTATTGCTCATAGCTGGGAGCTCATAACAAACCCCAAACCTCATGAAAACCTCCTGATAATCTGCACTTTTACTTGTTTCCATGGATTCATTCTTTTATTCATTATTAGTTTATTTAGCAGATGCCTTTATCCAAGGCGACTTACAGATACTAAGGTGTGTGAACTATGCATCAGCTGCAAAGTCACTTACAATTACATCTCACCCGAAAGACGGAGCACAAGGAGGTTAAGTGACTTGCTCAGGGTCACACAGTGAGTCAGTGCCTGAGGTGGGATTTGAACCGGGGACCTCCTGGTGACAAGCCCTTTTCTTTTATTCTTATTGCTCATAGCTGGGAGCTCATAACAAACCCCAAACCTCAGGAAAACCTCCTGATAATCTGCACTTTTACTTGTTTCCATGTGCAAGTGAACATTGTGATAAGATCACTGTGGGGAGTGTGCACTGAAATGGCATGATCATCATTACTGCAACATTAATAAGAGGCTCAATACAAAAACTAATACATGACTGAATCTCTCTCTCTTTCTCTCTCTCTCTCTCTCTCTCTCTCTCTCTCTCTCTCTCTCTCTCTCTCTCTCTCGTACAGGCTTAACAGATCAGACTGTGGAAGACCGCACAAATATTGACTCAGCTAATGATCAGGTACGTTTATTAATCTTGGTAATAAAAAAAAATATTGACAATCCATTAAAAAAGCATTAATAATAGTTCAATATAAGTTTGAGATAATATATGTGTGTAATTACATTGGAATGAGCTATTACCATTGTGTTACATCATGTAACAAACTGAAGGTCATTACCGTGTAATTACACTATAAATACCACATGTAATTAGCCAGTTGGTATAATGTAATTACATGTCTATGCATGCCCTGCTATCTCTGCTAATAAGTGCTACATAAATATTTCATATAACTGATGCAAATGAATTGATAAGGAATTCCTTTGGCATATCATTTCAAATACAACAGTTCCATAATGGCCTCTTTTGCAGAATCAGCAAATGCTGGATTACGCTGCCTTGGATTTCAATCAGAGAAGAAATAAACCTGGAAAAAAGAAGAGAGCCATGAATAAAGAAAGTGTGTACGCTGAAGTGCGAGTGCAGCAGCGGGAATAACAATTCTGTCCACACTGTTTCCAAACACAGGATACTTTAACACTCAAGCTGCAGTTATAATGCCATTCCAGGGTTAAAGCATTTCACATACTCTGTGTTTTTACTATGAAGATAAACTGTGGATATATTGTGTGTTCTATTGGGTTGATTAAACAGTGGGGACAGTGTAGGAATTTACAGTTAAAAGAGCTGTCCTGCACAACATAACATAATTTGATCAAACTCTTCAATTGGGAGACGGAGTATTTAAAATTGCTGCAGTTTGTATCATTTGAATAGACCTCCATGCACAGATAGCTCAACAATACTGTACTGGCATCTCATTTGAGTAGATCTCCATGCACAGATAGCTCAACAATACTGTACTGGCATCTCATTTGAATAGACCTCCATGCACAGATAGCTCAACAATACTGTACTGCCATCTCATTTGACTAGACCTCCATGCACAGATAGCTCAACAATACTGTACTGGCATCTCATTTGCTCTCAGGAAACTGCCTGTGTTCAGCTGTTTAAATGTGTTTGTTCATCAAAGTTAGGCTGGGTTAGAGGTCTTAAACTGAACATTTACATGCAACACTGTCTTTACTGTTTCACTGCTGGTAATCTACTGTAATAAACAAAATAATAATGTAATATAATCTACTGTATTAATTATTACAAATTGCATGTTTGCTTGTTTGTTTTAAATATTTTTTGGAGAATTATAGTTAATTAAATATAATTAAATGATATATTAATATTACATGAGCTACACCATAGCTAGTGCTTCCTTGTTCTGCATTTAACCACCAATGCAATTAGAAGAAAAGAGAATCCCCCCAGCTCTAAATGTATTTGAACTATAATGTAGATCACAAAATGTCCAGAAATAAGCACACAACTGTATAATTTATCATCTCAGTAGAATTGTAATAATTTCATAATAAATAATAACAATAATAAACATAATTAATAATAACAATAATGAACATGTTGTTGAAGCTGACACCCTGGGATCCTTCAAGAAGCTGCTTGATGAGATTCTGGGATCAATAAGCTACTAACAACCAAACGAGCAAGATGGGGTGAATAACAATTAAGCACAATGTTCTTATAACAATTAAGCACAAATGTTCTTATAACAATTAAGCACAAATGTTATGACAACATTGAAAACTAACTGACTTATACAAATAAAAGTTGGCTTTATTAAGAACTGAATAGTAAAAATGACAATTTTAAATTTATAATAGTTAAGTTGTTGATTAAAAAAAAAAATAAGGAACTCCTCTCCTACCTCCCTAATTACTAAGGCTTCCTCCAAATATATTAATATTTCCTAATTGGTGTAACTGCTATATTTAAAATTATCAAGTTCAAACTTCCAATTGCATCTAGCTCACTCTGTCTGTATCTCTCTCTCTCTCTCTCTCTCGCTCTCTCTCACTGTTCCGCGCACTCTCTCTCACGCGCTCTCACTGTTCTGAATCCTCTCTCTCTCGCACATGTGCAATACAGGGTTGGTGGCCATGTCTCCCTGTACTAAAAAAATTACTGTGCTTAATCCAAAAGGAGAACGCTTTCAAGCACCATGTGCCTTATGCAATTTCAAATGGAAGAAACCGAGATAAGCAAAGCCATTGGAGGAAGCGCCACCATTAGAATTGCACCTGCAGAGGGCGATATATTGCTTGAAATCTCTATTTTTGTACTGTTGACACACACACACACACACACATATATATATATATATATATATATATATATATATATATATATATATATATATATATATATTTAAAATATTTAAAAATGGGGAGTCACTGCCTCCCTAGCCTCCCCTGAGAAACCTCCTCTGATATGAATCTTTTAAATGTTGTTCTCAATCTTGGTCTCGGTCTCGGTACGTTTGGTCTCTGTCTTGGTTTCAGTCTTGGTCTCGGTCTTGGTACGTTTGGTCTCAGTCTTGGTCTCAGTCTTGGTCTTGGTCTCGGTACGTTTGGTCTCAGTCTTGGTCTCGGTCTCGGTACGTTTGGTCACGGTCTCGGTATGTTTGGTCTCAGTCTTGGTCTCGGTCTTGGTAGGTTTGGTATCAGTCTTGGTCTCAGTCTTGGTCTCGGGCTCGGTACGTTTAGTCTCGGTCTTGGTCTCGGTCTCGGTATGTTTGGTCTCAGTCTTGGTCTCAATCTTGGTTTCGGTCTCAGTACGTTTGGTCTCTGTCTTGGTCTCAGTCTTGGTCTCGGTCTCGGTACGTTTGGTCTCGGTCTCGGTATGTTTGGTCTCAGTCTTGGTCTCGGTCTCGGTATGTTTGGTCTCAGTCTTGGTCTCGGTCTCGGTATGTTTGGTCTCAGTCTTGGTCTCGGTACGTTTGGTCTAGGTCTTGGTCTCGGTCTCGGTACGTTTGGTCTCAGTCTTGGTCTCAATCTTGGTTTCGGTCTCAGTACGTTTGGTCTCTGTCTTGGTCTCAATCTTGGTTTCGGTCTCAGTACGTTTGGTCTCTGTCTTGGTCTCAGTCTTGGTCTCGGTCTTGGTACGTTTGGTCTCAGTCTTGGTCTCAATCTTGGTTTCGGTCTCAGTACGTTTGGTCTCTGTCTTGGTCTCAGTCTTGGTCTCGGTCTTGGTACGCTTGGTCTCAGTCTTGGTCTCAGTCTTGGTCTCGGTCTCGGTACGTTTGGTCTCGGTCTCGGTACGTTTGGTCTCAGTCTTGGTCTCGGTATGTTTGGTCTCGGTCTTGGTCTCAGTCTTGGTCTCGGTCTCGGTATGCTTGGTCTCGGTCTCGGTACGTTTGGTCTCAGTCTTGGTCTCGGTCTCGGTATGTTTGATCTCTGTCTTGGTCTCAGTCTTGGTCTCGGTCTCGGTACGTTTGGTCTCAGTCTTGGTCTCGGTCTCAGTATGTTTGGTCTCGGTCTTGGTCTCAGTCTCGGTATGTTTGGTCTCGGTCTCGGTACGTTTGGTCTCAGTCTTGGTCTCGGTCTCGGTACGTTTGGTCTCTGTCTTGGTCTCAGTCTTGGTCTCGGTCTTGGTACGCTTGGTCTCAGTCTTGGTCTCAGTCTTGGTCTCGGTCTCGGTACGTTTGGTCTCGGTCTCGGTACGTTTGTTCTCAGTCTTGGTCTCAGTCTTGGTCTCGGTCTCGGTACGTTTCGTCTCGGTCTTGGTCTCAGTCTTGGTTTCGGTCTCGGTACGTTTGGTCTCGGTCTCGGTACATTTGTTCTCAGTCTTGGTCTCAGTCTTGGTCTCGGTCTCTGTACATTTGGTCTCTGTCTTGGTCTCAGTCTTGGTCTCGGTCTCGGTACGTTTGGTCTCGGTCTTGGTTTCGGTCTCGGTACGTTTGGTCTCGGTCTCGGTACATTTGGTCTCTGTCTTGGTCTCAGTCTTGGTCTCGGTCTTGATACATTTGGTCTCAGTCTTGGTCTCAGTCTTGGTCTCGGTCTCGGTACATTTAGTCTCGGTACGTTTGTTCTCAGTCTTGGTCTCAGTCTTGGTCTCGGTCTCGGTACATTTGGTCTCTGTCTTGGTCTCAGTCTTGGTCTCGGTCTCTGTACGTTTGGTCTCGGTCTCGGTACGTTTGTTCTCAGTCTTGGTCTCAGTCTTGGTCTCGGTCTCGGTATGTTTGGTCTCGGTCTTGTTTGCAGTCTCGGTACGTTTGGTCTCGTTCTCGGTATGTTTGTTCTCAGTCTTGGTCTCAGTCTTGGTCTCGGTCTCGGTACATTTGGTCTCTGTCTTGGTCTCAGTCTTGGTCTCGGTCTCGGTACGTTTGGTCTCGGTCTCGGTACGTTTGTTCTCAGTCTTGGTCTCAGTCTTGGTCTCGGTCTCGGTACATTTGGTCTCTGTCTTGGTCTCAGTCTTGGTCTCGGTCTCGGTACGTTTGGTCTCGGTCTTGGTTTCGGTCTCGGTACGTTTGGTCTCGGTCTCGGTACGTTTGTTCTCAGTCTTGGTCTCAGTCTTGGTCTCAGTCTCGGTAAATTTGGTCTCTGTCTTGGTCTCAGTCTTGGTCTCGGTCTCGGTACGTTTGGTCTCGGTCTTGGTTTCAGTCTCGGTACGTTTGGTCTCGGTCTCGGTACGTTTGATCTCTGTCTTGGTCTCAGTCTTGGTCTCGGTCTCGGTACGTTTGGTCTCGGTCTTGGTCTCAGTCTTGGTCTCGGTCTCGGTATGTTTGATCTCTGTCTTGGTCTTGGTCTCGGTCTCGGTACGTTTGGTCTCAGTCTTGGTCTCGGTCTCGGTATGTTTGGTTAGTTTGCAGTGCTGTTTTTTGAACCCCACAATCACAATTATTTATATTTATTAAAAAAGGCAGCATTTCTCTGTTTTGCCTACGCTTGCCTCAGTAAATTCATTGCAGTTTTTTTATGAAATCGTTCTGATCGCTACATTCTGATCGCTACGTTTTGATAGCTACATTTCACTTGCTCTCTGATTGTGAGATAAGACTATTGTAAATAATAAGTTAACCTAATAATTTCTTACAATATTCTAATACTGTAGTTCTTTTAGTGGTGTATAATAAAACGTCTTGATTGCATCTTTTGTTTGATGTTGGTGCTGCTTTTTCTGCATTGCATTGTAATCATTTGACAAAAAATGCATTATAGTTCATTCCACTTTGTTGTTGTTAATGGTTACTGTAAATAGTTTCATTGTTTTTAGTTGATCTTTGTAGAAAAGTGCAGTAAAATATGGACAGAACTGCACAGTTAAGTACATACAGTATATGTATTATTGTGGATTTTGCTTGCACACCTGCAGAGATATTGGTTTGCACGTGGGAACAATACATTTGTGGAAATGATTGCACATAAAGACAATTTCTACAGGCCACGAGCCATAAAAATACTATGTATCTATTTTCATTATTGCTCATTTGAAAATCACACAAACAATTTTAAAAAATCTCCTTTCTGCATGATCTTTCTTTCATTACACCCTGTTGTTAGTGGTTATTGTGGTTAAATTGCTTATAGTTAGGGCTCATTCTTTTCGTTTTTTATTTTTGATGATGTTATGTCCCTTTTTGAGTTTGTTTTGAGCTGACCTAATTTCTTAATTAAACTCTTGTAGAAGTGTTGATTGTAAAACACGATCGCTTTTTTGTGTTTTTGCCCCCTGTAACTCGACTAAAACTCTCATTCTTCTCATTTTTTTTTAAAGGCAACTCTTTTTTTAAATCATACTGAAACAAAAAGCAAGCAAAGTTAAATTGCTTTAATCCCCATTTTGAAATCCTGGTGACTCGTTGCAAAAATTATTTCACCTGTTATGCAAGTTTTCTCTTAATTGTGTTTTGTGAATCTCTTTAATAAATGTTATTTATTTTACTCAATGATTGTATATTATTATGATATATATATATATATATATATATATATATATATATATATATATATATATATATATATATATATATATATATATACAGTACTGTGCAAAAGTTTTAGGCAGGTGTGAAAAAATGCTGTAAAGTAAGAATGCTTTCAAAAATAGACATGTTAATAGATTATATTTATCAATTAACTAAATGCAAAGTGAGTGAACAGAAGAAAAATCTAAATCAAATCCATATTTGGTGTGACAACCCTTTGCCTTCAAAACAGCATCAATTCTTCTAGGTACACTTGCACAAAGTCAAGGATTTTGTAGGCATATAGTCAGGTGTATGATTAAACAATTATACCAAACAGGTGCTAATGATCATCAATTCAATATGTAGGTTGAAACACAATCATTAACTGAAACAGAAACAGCTGTGTAGGAGGAATAAAACTGGGTGAGGAACAGCCAAACTCAGCTAACAAGGTGAGGTTGCTGAAGACAGTTTATTGTCAAAAGTCATACACCATGGCAAGACTGAGCACAGCAACAAGACACAAGGTAGTTATACTGCATCAGCAAGGTCTCTCCCAGGCAGAAATTTCAAGGCAGACAGGGGTTTCCAGATGTGCTGTCCAAGCTCTTTTGAAGAAGCACAAAGAAACGGGCAACGTTGAGGACCGTAGACGCAGTGGTCGGCCAAGGAAACTTACTGCAGCAGATGAAAGACACATCATGCTTACTTCCCATCGCAATCGGAAGATGTCCAGCAGTGCCATCAGCTCAGAACTGGCAGAAAACAGTGGGACCCTGGTACACCCATCTACTGTCCGGAGAAGTCTGGTCAGAAGTGGCCTTCATGGAAGCCATGCGGCCAAAAAGCCATACCTCCGACGTAGAAACAAGGCCAAGCAACTCAACTATGCACGAAAACACAGGAACTGGGGTGCAGAAAAATGGCAGCAGGTGCTCTGGACTGATGAGTCAAAATTTGAAATATGTGGCTGTAGCAGAAGGCAGTTTGTTCGCCGAAGGGCTGGAGAGCGTACACGAATGAGTGTCTGCAGGCAACAGTGAAGCATGGTGGAGGTTCCTTGCAAGTTTGGGGCTGCATTTCTGCAAATGGAGTTGGAGATTTGGTCAGAATTAATGGTCTCCTCAATGCTGAGAAGTACAGGCAGATACTTATTCATCATGCAATACCATCAGGGAGGCATCTGATTGGCCCCAAATTTATTCTGCAGCATGACAACGACCCCAAACATACAGTGAAAGTCATTAAGAACTATCTTCAGCGTAGAGAAGAACAAGGAGTCCTGGAAGTGATGGTATGGCCCTGTCACAAAGACGACTGAGCGGTGACGTCACGTCAGAAGCAGGAACAAAAACAACAGAGAGAGATTTGGTGAAGCTGAGCGAATGCTTTCGCTCAGCGTTTAATAAACAAACAGACAGAAAATAAAAGGGTTGTACAAACAAACACAGGACACGGCACTAGCCAAAATAAATAGACAAACAAAGCGGACTATACACTAAACACACACGAACAGACAAACCACGGTGAGTAAGAACACTTTACTAATACTCTCACTATCACCTCCGTCTCCAAACCCGTTCTCCACTCACGAACACCCAACCCGGTGAGTGAAAACATGCTGTTTTTATGCAGTTGTACCGAGACTTCGATTGCTAGTCAATCATTCAATTGGAATCTCGGTACAACTGCGCGTGAATTAATTAAGTGCACTCCCGTGACCACACATTACATTTTAACTAGCACGTGAAGTGATTTGTGCCCTCCGTGCCTAAATATAAATCTACATTTTTAAATCACAAGTGAAACACAGACCCGTTTATATCCCGTGTACCGATGACTATACACCAACATTTACACACAACACGTAACACAAAATACACACAGGGGGCACTTTGCCACATATACCCCCTTGTGCAAAGCACATGGCCTCAATGGCCACCTCCCCCTCAGTCCCAAAGTCCCGGAACAGGGGGAAGCAAGTTGTTTCTGGGGGTGGCCATGGTGAAATGTCTGGCACCCCCCAATTCTTCGTGGCTGGCAGCTCCCTCTTCCGGGGCTTTCCTTAATGTGTTCCAAAAAATAAAAATATATAAACATTTAAGTGGAGACAGTATACGAGTTCATCCACAACCCCACAGAAATATAGACAGCACTGCTAGTCCTTTGTACTTTCACACAGTAAATTCAGCCTGACCTAAACCCACGTCTCCATCTCTGTCTTTAGCATCATCACTGTGATGGCTCAGGCCTCTCTGTTTTTTAATGGTATGGAGGAGATTAAAAAGGTGGTATAAATACAACATTAGAAACACACTTTGACAGTCCTGAAACTGATTGGTATTGAAAATAATATAGAAATATCAATTGATCAATATAAAGTTCAGTATGAAATATGAACCTTAAAGTACCAATGATTAAAAAGGACTTTCCAACAAAAAAGAAGAATCATTTATGAATACGAGACACTAATCCCCTTGTGATAAGTATTACTTTCTTTTGTTTTTTCTTAAGCACCAATGATTTCTGAAAGTCCTGTGCTGTCAGATGCTCTGACTGGTTCCTGTAAAATTGTCAGTAGTGTTCTGTACCTGGACCTGCTTCCATTGCCAGTGCAGAGACTTTGATAATTAAAATACCCTTTATTTTCATGGAAATTAAAAAGAAAACAAATGATTTCCTCAGATAGTGAATACATATTCTAGTCAGTTTGTAGCAAGACACTTTTAAAGAATTGAACCTTTTTATTTATGTTGGCTTTTACTCCCTTTCAAAAAAAATACTGTGTACTATGCACTCTGTTTAAACTAACAGCCTGATTCAAGTTTTGAAATAAATGAATGAATAAATAAATAAATAAATAAATAAATAAATAAATACATTACTCAATAGTAATTGCTTAATGCATTGAATGGTTCTCAGACCTGCACCTATAAGCCCCATCTAAAGGTACCTATGGCTGTTGTCCTACAGTATATGCAGGCTATAGAGCTGTTCTTAATAATAGATTGTGACAGGATGACTGGGCGGTGACGTCACGGCAGAAGCAGGAACAAAAACAACAGAGAGAGGTGGAGTTTGGTGGAGCTGAGCGAATGCTTTCGCTCAGCATTTAATAAATAAACAGACAGAAAATAAACGGTTGTAACAGAACACAAAACACACAGGACACGGCACATTCGCCAAAACAAACAGGTAAACAAAAATGGACTATACAGACAAACGAACAAACACGGTGAGTGAAAACATATATTTAAGTTCTACTTTTTAGTTTCCCTTTCTCCACACCGTTCTCCACTCACCGAACACCCAACCCGAAAGTGAGTGAAAACATGCTGTTTTTATGCAGTTGTACCGAGACTTCGATTGCTAGTCAATCATTCAATTGGAATCTCGGTACAACTGCACGTGAATTAATTAAAGTGCAATTCCCGTGCTCACATATTATTACTTTTTACTTGCGTGATGTGATGTGCCATCCTCGTGCCTAAATACAAATATACAATTTAAATCACACGTGAAACACAGACCGTTTATATCCGTGTACCGATGACTATACACCAACATTTACACACAACACGTAACATATAATACACAGGGGGCACTTTGCCACATATACCCCCCTTGTGCAAAGCACACATGGCCTCAATGGCCACCTCCCCCTCAGTCCCAAAGTCCGGAAGAGGGAAGCAAGTTGTTTCTGGGGGTGGCCATGGTGGAATGTCTGGCACCCCCAATTCTTCGTGGCTGGCAGCTCCCTCTTCCGGGGCTTCAGCCACACTATCACCTGCGAAAGTGCAGCTGGGGAGCTGGTCTCCTGACCTCCCCCTTCTTCATGGCGGCAGTTCCCTCCGTGGGGCTCCGACCACACAATCTCCGGCAGCGAAACTGCTGCGGGGAAGCTGGTCTCCTGACCTCCCCCTTCTTCATGGCCGGCAGTTCCCCTCCGGGGGCGGCCACCCACTTCCGGCAGCGAACTGCTGCGAGGGAGCTGGTCTCCTGACCTCCCCTCGCCGTGGCGCTAGCTCCCCTCCGTGGGGCTCTGGCCACCGTGTTTCCTGCCACGGAATGCGGCTGGGGAGCTGGTCTCTGACCTCCCCTTTCTTCATGGCCGACAGCTCCCCTTCATGGGGTTCTGGCCATAGTGTAGCGACCCCAGGCGAAGCAGGACCCTCGACTACCCCAGGCGAAGCAGGATCCCTGGCGACCCCAGGCGACGGCAGCGGACCCTCGGGGCGGCGGCAGCAGCAGCGGACCCTCGGGAGGCGATGGCAGCAGCAGCGACCCTCGGGAGGCGGCGGCAGCAGCAGCGGACCCTCGGGAGGCTTAACTCGGGAGGGGAGCCCCTGGCCATAGAGGCGGCAGCGGGAGCTCCACTTCTCCCTCGTACCTGTACCCTGTGTGGAGCAAAGGCAACCCCAGGCGATGCGGAGCGACAGGCAGCCCCAGGCGATGCGGAGCGGCTGGCAACCCCAGGCGGCGGGCGGCTGGCAACCCCAGGCGATGCGGAGCGGCTGGCAACCCCAGGCGATGCAAGGCAAGCATCCTTGGGCGGCGAGGCAGGCATCCTTGGGCGGCGAGGCAGGCATCCTTGGGCTAAGCGAGGCAGGCATCCTTGGGCGGCGAGGCAGGCATCCTTGGGCTGGCGAGGCAGGCAGTCAGGACAAGCTGGGAGTGCGGGTGTTGGCCCTCTTCGGCCTCTGCGGCGGGCGGTTCTTCCCGTGCTTCCCTCAGCAACCTATGCAAGGGCTGCTGAGGACCGCCAGCATCTAGTCCTGGTCCTTCTGGTGACGGGAGAGGCAGCTCCTGCTCCTCTCCTCGTGGCGGTGGGGAAGTGATACCAGCAGGCATTCATCCTCTGCTGGTGGGGAAGTGATACCAGCAGACATTCCTCCTCTGCTGGTGGGGTTGGCGGAGGCAGAGGCAGCTCCTGTTGCTCTGCTCCTGCCGATGGAGGTGGCGGAGGCAGAGGCAGCTCCTGCTGCTCTGCTCCTGCCAGTGAAGGTGGCGGAGGCAGAGGCAGCTCCTGCTGCTCTGCTCCTGCCGGTGGAGGTGGCGGAGGCAGAGGCAGCTCCTGCTGCTCTGCTCCTGCCGGTGGAGGTGGCGGAGGCAGAGGCAGCTCCTGCTGCTCTGCTCCTGCCGGTGGAGGTGGCGGAGGCAGAGGCAGCTCCTGCTGCTCTGCTCCTGCCAGTGGAGGCAGGAGCTGCAGGAGCTGCCTCTGCCTCCGCCACCTTCACTGGCAGGAGCAGAGCAGCAGGAGCTGCCTCTGCCTCCGCCACCTCCATCGGCAGGAGCAGAGCAACAGGAGCTGCCTCTGCCTCCGCCAACCCCACCAGCAGAGGAGGAATGTCTGCTGGTATCACTTCCCCCACCAGCAGAGGATGAATGCCTGCTGGTCTGCTCTATGGGATCTCCCTCCTCAACAACGTTCCTCTGCTCTAAATGAGCTCTATCCTATAGTTCCAGCTGCTTCCATCTGCGGCCACCGATTGTCAAGAATATCCATCATCATCATTCTACAAATCTACTGTAGCCATTATCAATAAAGGATGATCCAAAACAGCACTCAGAAATAGCTTGCTCCACCGCCTCACCTGGTTATCTATTACCGGCAACTTTCTCTTTAAAGCAGCTCATGTGCCTGGTCTTCTCAATCTCATAGCTCATGCTCTCTCTCGGGCCTAGTTTCAGAAATTCCATCAACTGGTCCCGTCAGCCGATCCTCACAGCATCCCCAGTCTCCAATTTCAAGACTTTATTCTGGATTGAATTCCCAGCTTCTCAAATCAGCAAGATCTTAAATGACCAAGTCTATAGCTCCATCTACCAAAGACTCTTATAAATCAGCCTATATGTCTTTCTGTGCCATGTCTTCAGTATTACCGACAGTATTCACACTTAATCACATGCTTGCTTCTTAACCTACTGCTATGCTCATCACCACTTATGCATGCAAACCATTCACCTTTTTCTTTAGAGATACAATTCCACATAAACCTATCTGGCTCTCCATGCCCACCTCTCTAGTCTCAATCATCAAAAAAACTTCTTCTCCGAGGTATCCAAAAAACAGAACCTCCACCAATCTTGAAATGCCTGTCCATTACATCAGACATTGCTTCACACCCTATGAGGACATTTTAATGGAGTGCATGCTATCATGTTTCTTTTTGGATTCATGCGGTGTGGAGAATTCACCTGCAACTCCATCTCCTCAATTCCTTATTATGCCTTCAAGATTGCATCTAAACAGGAATCAGCTTGACCTTTCATCTAGGCTCTTCAAAAACAGGCTCCTAGCAAGAGGGTTAACATTTGCCAGATTTGTATGGAAAACAATATAGAAAGATTTATTGACCAATACACAATTCAGTATGATATATGAACCATAAAGTACCAATGAGACAACAAAAAAGAAGAATTGTTTACCAATATGAGACACTATCCACCTTTACTTTCTTTTTTTTCTTTAGCACCAATGATTTCTGAAAGTCCTGTGCTGTCAGATGCTCTGACTGGTTCTTGTAAAATTGCAAATAGTGTTCTGTACCTGGACCTGCTTCCATTGCCAGTGCAGATACTTTGAAAATTGAAATACCCTTTATTTTCATGGAAATGAAAAAGAAAACAAATGATTTTCTCAGATAGCCGATACGTATTCTAGTCTGTTTATAGCAAGACACTTTTGAAGAGTTGAACCCTTTTTTAAGTTGGCTTTTTTCCTTTTCAGAAAAAAAATACTGCGGTACTATGCACTCTGTTTAAACTAACAGCATGGTCCCTTTTTGAAATAAATGAATAAATAAATAAATGAATAAATAAATAAATAAATAAATAGGAATTGCTTAATGCATTGAATGGTTCTCAGACCTGCACCTATAAGCCCCAGCTCAGTTCTAAAAGGCATCTGCGGCTGTTCTCCTACAGTATAAAAAAAATGTTAAAAAAACAGGGCATGGTTTTCCTGATTCAGTCACCCAATCACATAAGATGGCCTGCCTATTGCATTGCTGAGAGGTAAATTTTTCAAGTCACATACTGTATTCCGTTTCATCTTTTGGTCACTCAACAGAAAAGCAGTCATCAGATCAGAGGAGCTGCTAAAATGAACAGACTCTTCTTGCTTAATGTATTGTTCTGCATCGCATGTAAGTGTGAACCTGTTTATTTATTCATTTAATCAGTAAACTACATCAAGCAGAAAACTGCTACAGAAAACCATTTTAATATGATATACATTTATTTTCATACAGAAATATTTAATTTGTAACTTAAGCAAATGGTCAGACACAAAAACAGCAGCCAGCACTTTAGTAGAGTTGTATCTTGCATCTTTTTCTTGCTTGTAATTTGCACAAAAATAAAATATCTGAAACATTAAAGGGGTCTCATCCCTATGCTTGTATTAATAATAATTAAAACAGCTCCTGCTAATCCGAACATACTAGGACTGGACCTTGTTTAGTGATTTGATTAGTCCTGATCACAATCTGTGCCATGCTAGAAATACCTTGTTTTATGTTTTTGATACTCAGATACTTTGACACTAATTTCCTGAAGATGCTCACAGTCATGTTTTGTAATTTACAGATGAGATTCCAGCACAGCGCATTGTCCAGCCCCATCTCTCAGTGACAGCCCAGCTTGGAGAGTCTGTGACCCTGGTGTGCTCTGTATTTAGCCCTCAGCACACCACTCAGGCTTGGTTCAAGCAAGTCATTGGACAGCCTCCTATGTGTATACTAAAATATGATGGACAAGCAGAGCCTACCTTTTATAAAGAATTTAATAATAAATCACGTTTCCAACTGCAACACAATGGCAACAGTTTTAACCTCACAATATTAAAGACAGACTCTTCGGATATGGCTGTTTATTACTGCGCAGCACTGAAATACAGTCGTGTGTTTTTTGGGAATGGAACTGTACTGTTGCTTAAAGGTAAACTCAAAGGTTAATTTAAATATATTTTGAATGTTCCTTTAAAATGTTTCTTGGGATGGGAGTAAAAACTGAAATATGTTTTATCTGCACTTCTCACAGTCAATGCATGCCATGTATATAATCATTTCTCTTAAGAAAAGACATAATAACATTTAATTTAAGAATAAGAGGAGAGGCATTTAGCTAAAAATATTATTATAAAAAGACCTTACAGAAAAAAGTGTGGACAACAGCAGTAAATGCAGCCAGGACAAGTGAAGCTAGAGAGTTACAGCAGCCACTAAATGACTTGAAGAAATTCAAATTGAGCATTTTGTAATTACTTTATAATATGGACCTTTATACTAGTAATATGTCTAATAATGATCATTATAATTACTGTTATTAAACAATATTCAGGGGTTTGCGCTCAGCTTTGCATTGAAACAGTCTGGATGGTGATCTTGTTGTGGCAGCAATGCTCCATCCGTTACCATTCTAGTGTTCTTGGACATGGGCTTGAATCACTCATTTTATACAGTAAACTGATCCGAACTAATCTTTATAAGTATTTAGATCAGCTAATCTTCAATCAACATCTTCATCAGTGGCAAACAGCACTGCAACTGACACAGACAAAAAGGTGTTTTAAAATGTACATTTTAACACTCTTCATTGTGTAAAATGTATTTTGAAGTCCTAAACTTTTTTTAAAAATATGTATCTTTAAAAAAAAAAAAACAGTAAATGCCTTTAAAACAATCACAAATATAAAGTTGAAAAATAAATATGATATTGTACGTGGAAACTGAACACATAAAATGTAGGAAATAACCAAACAAATAACACATACCTGTGCTTCAATTTGAAATCACATTACACATAACAAAGCAGCTTCAGCCTCTGTGGAAAAAAACAGCCCAAAAAGAACTTGCACACATAACAAAAAAGAAAGAGTGAAAGGCTGCACATCTGCAATGTTGACATAAAACTAAGATTCTTAATACAGTTATGATATATTTACAGATATGCCTATTGATTATTATAGGTTATTATTATTGTATTGTTTAGTATTAACTACAAAAGACCATTACTGTACGTGTTTACAGCAAGCGTACAATAATATTAAAGACCTCCATGCCTCATACATGTCACAGGTGAATAACCTTTCCATATTCAAAACTGACTGCACAAGAACATGAAACAAATCATAGAAATGTAACATGTGAGCAATCCATACGAGGGTTCCCACCTCTGATTTACAAAAAACAGGATACCAGAGTCATATTATACAAAATAAATAAATCAATCAATAAATAAATCATATAGTTTGACATTTAATGTCCCAGGAAGTCTTACAGATTTCCCTGGACAGCTGCCTCAAAAAGAGAACAATCCAGGCAAAACCAGAACGGGTGGCAACCCTAATCCATACTGACATTCTTGTATCATTTTCTTCTGAGGATCATTATAAACCTGCTTGGAAAAATCCTGCTTTCTGATTGGTTAGCTGTGTTCTATCCATACATTAATTCCACAAACATTTCAACGCAGACGCATCCTCAAAAGCTTCTAATTTAAATTCATATGCCATTATTCTGTATCGTTTAATATCTGTAAATTGTCATTAATTTAAAGGAAAAACTTTCGACAAATGTTATGAAGATCAATTTCCCGAATCTGACAAAGTACCGGTACCAGTAATTTACTTTACTATAAAAGAGAAACGTCACAGTGGAATAACAGAAACAGATCTAAATCAACTCAAACTTGAACGAAACAAACAAAAAAACACAATAAAAGCTTCCAAATGGGCTGTGAACATCATACAAAACTGGCTTCAAGAAATTGGTAAATCTGTTACCTTTCAATTACTTTCTCAGGAAGAACAGTCTCCTTAGGGAATGTTATGCTTCTGTAGGAAATAAAGATATAGAGCAGTACAGCATTTCCAGCTTTATCAGTCTGTGAGCCGGTATCAATCACTCTGAATGATCCGCTGTGCAGCACAAAAGTGAATTTAGCGAAACATTCTGCATTTAACACAGCTAACAATGTATTCGTAGCAGTAATTAAAAAACTATACACTATCCCCCAATAACACCTGCAGACCTGGAGAAGCTAAACAAATTGTGTTATGACATTTATGTAATTTATAAAGTTATATATGGCCGTTAATTAATTAGTGAGGGTCTGGAACCAACTCCCCAGTAATGTTGTTGAAGGTGACACACTGGGATCCTTCAAGAAGCTGCTTGATAAGATTCTGGGATCAATAAGCTACTAACAACGAAATGAGCAAGATGGGCTGAATGGACTCCTCTCGTCTGTAAACTTTCTTATGTTCTTATGTTCTAATAGGTTAAAGTAATTGATATACAGAAATGTACTTAAGATTTTAATAAATACATGCTATATTGAACCTTTTTTTTTTAATTTGCTGTGTTAATTTAAAAGGCAAGTAAATATAGTAATTTTAAATTTGATTTATAAAATCATTAAGGCACTCCAGGGGGTGGGTTTGCGTCGGGCCCCCTGTCGTACCTCAGTGCTTCATTATACAGTATACAGTACGCTTCATTCTTACTTAATACACACTGGGCTTGCCTTACACATACAATTACATTCTGTAGCGAAAAATAATTTTTTGCAGGTATTTATCAAGCCCAATTCTGATGACCCTGAAGATCCAAACATTAATTGAATTATCTTTGTTTAATGGAGATAGTAGTTGTTTATTTGAATTTGT
This sequence comes from Acipenser oxyrinchus oxyrinchus, assembly GCA_030684275.1. NCBI lineage: Eukaryota > Metazoa > Chordata > Actinopteri > Acipenseriformes > Acipenseridae > Acipenser > Acipenser oxyrinchus. The sequence goes on from CM060253.1 coordinate 56,272,967, forward strand.
ATGTTGACTTAGCAAACGGGTTGAATAGTTTGTGTATGTGGGCCATCGGTCTCATCAAGATTGACAGAAATGTTAATAAGTGAAAAAAATAATAAATCCTGAACACCTTCTTTGCTGTGTTTAGGTACTGAATCCAGAGGAAGGATTATTCAGCCTCCTATCTCTGAATCAGTGCAGTCTTACTATTGTGCAGTGGTGACATGTGGGGAGATCAGCAATGGAAATGCAACCAAGAAGAACAATACGGGTGAGATTTTGTTTTTGCTAAAAAAAAAAAAAAACATTGCTAATAAAAATAATAAAGGCAGAAAGATTAGAAACCTAGGTATAATTCCATTTCAAATGTATCAAACACCTTGCAAAATATAATACTCATATCACACATCAAACAAAATGTTTAACTCTTTAACGTAAATACAATCTGCTAAACTTTAAACACATGTGTCATTGTTAATTGACACTAGGTTTAAAAATTAATGTTTATTTTTAAGTTTATATATATATATATATATATATGGCTGTCATATTAATATATTAACTACGATTAGCAGGTTAATTTTTTGGAGATTATTTTTTTTAACACGTATTAATCGCATTGTCTTCGGCGCCCGTACTTCAATCCCGCTGCAGCAGCATTGGATTCAGTGTCTGAGTGCAGTGATTGTTTAAATAGAAAATTAGTCAACTGAACCGCGTAATGGAGCAAAGCACTAAAAATGGGGTTTTTCATTTTTATTTTTATTGTTCTGATGGCTCACTGGACAGAAAAGGCGCTTACTTCTCTACTATCAAAGTGAGTTCCAGTCTCACACACAAGCACATCTAGTCTGCTGCGTGCTGAACATGCCTTCACTTCTCAAAATACACCAGCAGCTCTTCTGCTACAGACAGTAGTATGTAAAGCCAACCAATTTTTCTTGTTGGTTTGCAGTTTTGGATATGATGACAATGTTTATTTTATGTTCTCTTCACAATGAACAGTTCATTTCTTAGAAGTGCTTATGTAGGTACATATTTATAATTAAATTTTCTGCATCATGATGGGAGCATTCACAAGACAACCCCAACATGAAAAGAATGCTGGGTTCTAAAATGTCAAATGCACATTTCAGCGTAATATTCAAAGTCACAGAAAAGGAATTAGGTAAAAAAAGGGCTGATGTTACTGTTGTATATAGTGAAATGCAAGAAACATGTAATAATAAAGATTATTGATGTTATGAATGTTATCTCTAACCAGCAGGAGATGAGTCCCTTTTTACTCCTCCTGTCATTGTGTTGGCTGGGACAAACATCGTGCTGCTGATTTCAATGACTGTGCTTGTGTGCCTGCGCATCAGGGAAGGGAAATGTAAGAGCTGTTCAGGTGAGCTGATTCTAGTGTATTTAAAGTTATATTCCATTACATGTGAAGCCAGCATTTAATATCTCCATGTGGAGCTTTTAAGCTAACATACTGACAGTGAAGTGCAGGGCTGTTTAGAAACAGAAACTTGGTTTTACTTCCAATAATGGGAACACAGACTGGATTCATTCTTTTATTCTTATTGCTCATAGCTGGGAGCTCATAACAAACACCAAACCTCAGGAAAACCTCCTGATAATCTGCACTTTTACTTGTTTCCATGTGCAAGTGAACATTGTGATAAGATCACTGTGGGGAGTGTGCACTGAAATGGCATGATCATCATTACTGCAACATTAATAAGAGGTCTCAATACAAAATCTCTCTCTCTCTCTCTCTCTCTCTCTCTCTCTCTCTCTCTCTCTCTCTCTCTCTCTCTCTCTAACATACTTAACAGATCAGACCGTAGAAGACTACACAAATGTTGACTCAGCAAATGATCAGGTACATTTATTCATCTTGGTAATAAAAAATTGACAATCTATTAAAATAATATTAATAATAGTACAGTATATTTGAGATAACATATGGGTGTAATTACATTGAATGACTTTATTACCATTGTATTACATCACATAACAAACTGAAGGGCATTCCCATGTAATTAGACAATAATGATCACGTTATTACAATGCAATTACAGTTCAACTCATGCCCTGCTATCTGATGCTAATAAGTGCTACACAAATATTGCATATAACTGATGCAAATACATTGATAAATGCAACAGTTCCATAATGGCCTCTTTTGCAGAATCAGCAAATGCTGGATTACGCTGCCTTGGATTTCGATCAGAGAAGAAATAAACCTAGAAAAAGAAGAGAGCCATGAATAAAAGAAAGTGTATTAATGCACTGAGTGCGAGTGCAGCAGCGGGAATAACAATTCTGTCCACACTGTTTCCAAACACAGGCTACTTTAACACTCAAGCTGCAGTTATAATGCCATTCCTGTGCATTTTTACTATGAAGATAAACTGTGGGTATATTGTGTGTTCTATTCTCATTTGAATAGAACCTCCTGTGCACAGATAGCTCAACAACACTGTACTGGCATCTCATTTGAATAGACCTCCATGCACAGATAGCTCAACAATACTGTACTGGCATCTCATTTGAATAGACCTCCATGCACAGATAGCTCAACAATACTGTACTGCCATCTCATTTGCTCTCAGGAAACTGCCTGTATTCAGCTGTTTAAATGTGTTTGTTCATCAAAGTCAGGCTGGGTTAGAGGTCTTAAACTCTGAACATTTACATGCAACACATTCAAAAGATACTGTTATTAAATTAATTATTTTTGTTCTATTTCCATTTTGTGTATTGTATTCCATATTTTATATTGTTAGAACATTGTTTAATTTGACTATATCAATACATGGTCATGTTTTATATATACTTGCAACTGCATGGGAAGCTTGTGATTCATGTAGTCGACTTTGACAAAATGGGTGTTATTTTCAAAGGAGATCCACTGGAGGATCGCATTATTTCAACCGTTTTTGGTTTTTTGCACTCCTGTTTTCCCACCGATTCAGTCTTTTCTAAAGCTGCTGAAATAGCTAAAGAGATTAGTTATTCTGACGGTTTATTTTGGCGAAATATGTAATGATCTAAGAATCAATTATATTTTCTAAAGATGAAAGTGGTGGACAATGGAAACCTCCACCAGTTAGCTTTCCGCTTGCTTCAACATGATCAATACGACTATCCACCAGTAACAAAGAGACAGCAAGTCAGCCCAAGTCTCCCTGGTATGTTAGGCGCAGGTGTGTGTGTGTGTGTGTGTGTGTGCGTGCATCGTGCTACGATCCCAAACTAAAATACAATCCCATTGCAATGCACACAATTCACTTTACCTCAAGCTGATTTGAAAAGAGCCGACCATCCCTTCCTGTCAAAGCGAGACTAATTTGAATTATTCTCCAGGGTAGCCCCAAATGTGTCAAACTATAGGCTACTTACAAAATAAAAATAAAAAATAAAAACATTTCTTTTTTAAACGTTAATGCGACGATGTTGAAGTTGTATATACATACAAAATTGTGAAAATGAAGTCATTATTTACAAAAATAACATAAAAGGCTTTTTGTCACATTACCCTACTGCACAGCACGACTTCAAAAAATGAAAAACTATAATAAAATAAATACTTCAAAACAAATTATTGTGTAACCAGCTGTAAACTGGTTATATGTAGGCCTAGATACACAATTGTAAAATCGAAATAATTATTTATAAAAAATAACATAAAAAAGAAAATAACTCAGTTCCCATTGTGTAACGGGAATGCGGATTCAGGGAAACATACTTCAAAGTAGCCCCCATATTAGTACAATCCACACAGATGTAACGCTTATCAACTTGTCGAGTGCATTTACCACATACTGCTCTTTCACACACAGGCACAGATCAGTAGCTGCTGCAGGATTTAATTCCTGGCTGGGCCCCAAATTTTCACGGACGGTCCATTTATGACTTAATGACGTAAACGTAATGACGTAATTACTAATATGCGTACTGAGGACACTCTATCAAAGATCTTTATAGTAACTAGAAGATCTTTGACTCTATACTGTCAGAAATAGCACCATATTCTCCACGAACGCACACTCTACCAAAACATTTTGACAGTCGGAAATCCAATTTACTACAAACAGGCATAGCAGCACAAATTCTATAACGTTAGCGTCTGACAAAAGCTCTCACACGTGTTTCAACTTCCCAAAGTGAGCTTAAATTTTAAAAGCTCTCATACAGTGACTAAAAGTGAATGTTAATACTTCCTTTGAGCTTTAAAAAGTGTCAGTTACATGAAAACAAAAACAAAACAGGAATAGAGGCATGAGTTGAGCAGAACATACATCTCAGCTGCATCACTCAACTGAATTCAAGTTGATAAAATGAAACGTGGGTACTTACATTACTGGCGCATTTGTTGATTCGATCGGTTCGTTTTCTTTTACAAAATTTCTCGGGACATTGCTAATCGTAAGACACAAATATAGCTATGGTTTACTGCAAAGTTGGCTAAACATTCTGTATTATATTTCTTAGCATATGCCCTTATCCAGGGCGACTTACAATTGTTACAAGATATCACATTTTTACATACAGTTACCGATTTATACAGTTGGGTTTTACTTGCTCGAGTGTACAACAGCAGTGCCCCCACCTGGAATTGAACCCACGACCTTCCGTCAGAGTCGTAAGAGCCCTAACCACTACTCCACACTGTTGCCCTGTGTAGGTACTTAGATAGCTAATTGCAAATGTAAAAAATAACTAAACAGCAGCTGCAAGCTGGTTTGCATGCATGCTTTTCATTGAAAGAAAAGATTCCTGTATGTATGCTGCCGGCGTGCTGTAATTTCGATGCCATAGTATCGAAAAGTGAATCTCATATCTCAGCCATCCAATCACCAGTCTTTTTTCATAACCATGACAACGGTTGCTGAAGTGTGTGGGACGGATATATTTTTTGAACCACAAGGATGAGCTAGACTCGCCGCAGCAGATTACAGTCTGATATGGGTCTCTTCTTTACGACAAAATCATCTCATCAGTCGAGCTCCATCTGTACACAGATGCATCATCATTAGGATTTCAGGGTGTGTTCAGCTTTTCCTGGTTTTTAGCAGTCTGGCCTGCTCTACGGGATCTCCCTCCTCAACAACGTTCCTCTGCTCTAAATGAGCTCTATCCTATAGTTCCAGCTGCTTCCATCTGCGGCCACCGATTGTCAAGAATATCCATCATCATCATTCTACAAATCTACTGTAGCCATTATCAATAAAGGATGATCCAAAACAGCACTCAGAAATAGCTTGCTCCGCCGCCTCACCTGGTTATCTATTAACAGCAACTTTCTCTTTAAAGCAGCTCATGTGCCTGGTCTTCTCAATCTCATAGCTCATGCTCTCTCTCGGGTCCAGTTTCAGAAATTCCATCAACTGGTCCCATCAGCCGATCCTCACAGCCTCCCCGGTCCCCAATTTCAAGACTTATTCTGGATTGAATTCCCAGCTTCTCAAATCAGCAAGATCTTACATGGCCAAGTCTATAGCTCCATCTACCAAAGCGTCTTACGAATCAGCCTGTATGTCTTTCTGTGCCATGTCTTCAGTATTACCGACAGAATTCAAACTTAATCACATGCTTCCTTCATAACGTACTGCTATGCTCATCACCACTTATGTATGCGAACCATACACCTTTTTCTTTAGAGATACAATTCCACATCCACCTATCTGGCTCTCCATGCCCACCTCTCTAGTCTCAATCATCAAAAAAACTTCTTCTCCGAGGTATCCAAAAAACAGAACCTCCACCAATCTTGAAACGCCTGTCCATTACATCAGACATTGCTTCACACCCTATGAGGACATTTTAATGGAGTGCATGCTATCATGTTTCTTTTTGGATTCATGCGGTGTGGAGAATTCACCTGCAACTCCCTCTTCCCAATTCCGGATTATGCCTTCAAGATTGCATCTACAGTGCCTTGCATAAGTATTCACCCCCCTTGGATTTTTCCACATTTTGTAGTGTTACAACCTGGAATTTACCATTTGATTTACACAACATACTTAACACTTTGAAGGTGCAAAATATTTTTTTATTGTGACACAAAATTTAATTAAACAAAAAAAAGACATTTGTTGGTTGCATAAGTATTCACCCCCCTGAGTCAATACTTGGTAGAAGCATCTTTGGCAGCAATTACAGCTGTGAGTCTTTTTGGGTAAGTCTCTACCAGCTTTGCACATCTGGATCCTGCAATTTTTGCCCATTCTTCTTGGCAAAATTGCTCAAGCTCTGTCAAGTTGGATGGGAACAGTTGGTGAAAAGCAATTTTCAAGTCTTGCCACAGATTTTCGGATTGAGGTCTGGGCTTTGACTGGGCCATTCTAAGACATTCAGGTTCTTGTTTTTAAACCACTCCAGTGTAGCTTTGGCTGTGTGTTTAGGGCCATTGTCCTGCTGGAAGGTGAACCTCCGCCCCAGTCCCAGGTCTCTTGCAGACTGAAACAGGTTTTCCTCTAGAATTTCCCTGTATTTGGCTCCATCCATCTTGCCCTCAATCCTGACCAGTTTCCCAGACCCTGCTGATGAAAAGCATCCCCATAACATGATGCTGCCACTACCATACTTCACCATGGGGATGGTGTTCTCAGGGTGATGAGCAGTGTTGGCTTTGCGCCACACATAGCGTTTTGCGCTAAGGCCAAAAAGTTCAATTTTGGTCTCATCAGACCAGAAAACCTTTTTCCACATGTTTGCTGTGTCTCCCACATGGCTTTTGGCAAAATCCAAACGGGATTTGATATGGGTTTTTTTCAGCAATGGCTTTCTTCTCGCCACTCTTCCATAAAGCCCAGCTTTGTGGAGTGTTTGGGTTATAGTTGTCCCATGGATGGTTTCTCCCATCTTAGCTGTGGATCTCTCCAGCTCCTTCAGAGTTACCATTGGCCTCTTGGTTGCTTCTCTGACTAATGCCGTCCTTACCTGGTCACTGAGTTTTGGTGGACGGCCTTGTCTAGGCAGAGTCGCGGTTGTGCCATATTCTTTCCATTTTTTAATAATGGATTTAACGGTGCTCCAGGGGATGTTCAAAGTTTGGGATATTTTTTTATAACCCAACCCTAATTTGTGCTTCTCCAGAACTTTATCCCGGACTTGTTTTGATAGCTCCTTGGTCTTCATGATGCTGTTTGTTTAGATATGCTCTCTAACAAACTCTGGGGCCTTCCAGAAACAGGTGTATTTAATCTGAGATCATGTGACACTAATTGCCACAGATGGACTCCATTCAACCAATTATGTGACTTCTGAAGGCAATTGGTTGCACCAGAGCTTATTTAGGGGTGTCACAGCAAAGGGGGTGAATGCTTATGTAATCAAGACTTTTCAGTTTTTTATTTGTAAGTAATTTTGAAAAATATGTAGTTTTTTTTCCCCACTTCGACATTATGGACTATTTTGTGTTGATCAGTGACAAAAAAATCCTAATTAAATCCATTTTAATTCCAGGTTGTAACACTACAAAATGTGGAAAAGTCCAAGGGGTGTGAATACTTACGCAAGGCATTGTAAACATGAAACAGCTTTACCTTTCACCTAGGCTCTTCAAAAACAGACTCCTAGCAAGAGTGTTAACATATTCAGCTCCAACATTAGAAACACACATTGCCAGATTTGTATTGAAAACAATATACAAAGATTCATTGACCAAATTCAGTATGAAATAAGAACCATAAAGTACCAATGAGGCAACAAAAAAGAAGAATTGTTTACCAATATGAGACACTATCCACCTTTACATTCTTTTTTTCTTTAGCACCAATGATTTCTGAAAGTCCTGTGCTGTCAGATGCTCTGACTGGTTCTTGTAAAATTGCAAATAGTGTTCTGTACCTGGATCTGCTTCCATTGCCAGTGCAGATTGTTTTCATGGAAATGAAAAAGAAAACAAATGATTTTCTCAGATAGCCAATACATATTCTAGTCTGTTTATAACAAGACACTTTTGAAGAATTGAACCCTTTTTTTAAGTTAGCTTTTTTTCCCTTTCAGAAAAAAATACTGTGGTACTATGTACTTTGTTTAAACTAACAGCATGGCCACTTTTTGAAATAAATGAATATATAAATAAATCTATCAATCAATAAATAAATACAATAATCAATAGTAATTGCTTAATGCATTGAATGGTTCTCAGACCTGCACCTATAAGCCCCAGCTCAGTTCTAAACCTATGGCTGTTGTCCTACAGTATATGCAGGCTATAGAGCTTTTCTTTATAATAGATACTTTGAAATGTTGAAAAAAAACAGGGCATGGTTTTCCTGATTCAGTACACCCAATCACATAAGATGACCTACCTATTGTGTTGCTGAGAGGTACATTTTTCAAGTCACATACTGCATTCCGTTTCATCTTTTGGTCACTCAACAGAAAAGCAGTCATCAGATCAGAGGAGCTGCTAAAATGAACAGACTCTTCTTGCTTAATGTATTGTTCTGCATCGCATGTAAGTGTGAACCTGTTTATTTATTAATGTAATCAGTAAACTACATCAAGCAGAAAACCATTTTAATATGATATACATTTATTTTCATACAGAAATATTTAATTTGTAACTTAAGCAAATAGTCAGACACAAAAACAGCAGCCAGCAGTTTAGTAAAGTTTTATCTTGCATTTATTTTTTGCTTGTAATCTGCATAACATAGGAGGAATCTAAATCTGCGCTTATATTCAATTCTACAAAATAAAATATGTGAAACATTAAAGGGGTCTCATCCCTGTGCTTGTATTATTAATAATTAAAACAGCTCCCGCTAACTCGCTAGTGTGCTAATTGCCTGAAGACCCTCACAGTGATGTTTTGTAATTTACAGATGAGATTCCAGCACAGCTCATTGTCCAGCCACGTCTCTCAGTGACAGCCCAGCTTGGAGAGCCTGTGACCCTGGAGTGCTCTGTATTTAGCCCTCAGCACACCACTCAGGCTTGGTTCAAGCAAGTCATTGGACAGCCTCCCGTGTGTATACTAACAGCTTATGGAGAAGCAGAGCCTACCTTTTATGAAGAATTTGGTAATAAATCACGTTTCCAAATGAAAAACATTGAGAGCAGTTTTAACCTCACAATTCTAAAGACGGAATCGTCGGATATGGCTGTTTATTACTGCGCAGCACTGGAAGGCAGTCATGTGCTTTTCGGGAATGGAACTGTACTGTTGCTTAAAGGTAAACTTTAAGGTTAATTAAAATATATTTTGAATGTTCCTTTAAAATGTTTCTTGGGATGGGAGTAAAAACTGAAATATGTTTTATCTGCACTTCTCACAGTCAATGCATGCCATGTATATTATCATTCTCTTACAAAAGACATAATAACATTTAATTTAAGAATGAGAGGAGAGGCATTTGACTAAAAATATTATTATAAAAAGACATTAGAAAAAACAATGTGGACAACAGCAGTAAATGTAGCCAAGACAGCATAGTGAAACTAAAGAGTTACAGCAGCCGCTAAATGACTTGACGAAATTCAAATTGAGCATTTTGAAATTACTTTATAACATGGACGTTTATACTAGTAATGTGTCATGAGCATGTTGCTGTAAGCTTCTGTTCCTTGTTACTAATGATCACAGGGCTCCTGAGTGGAGCATCCAGTAAAAGGCACGCCGTGTGGAATGCAGGATGTGCTCTATAGTCTGGATGTCGCAAGTTCGAGTCCAGGCTATTCCTTTGCCGACCGAGGACGGGAGTTGCCAGGGAGTGGCGCTCAATTGGCTGAGTGCCGCCCGGGGGAAGGGAGGGTTAGGTCGGCCAGGGTGTCCTCGGCTCACCCCTCTAGTCTGGCCGGACGCCTACGGGCTTGCCTGTAAGCTGCCCGAGAGCTGCGTTGTCCTCTGATGCTGTAGCTCTTGGGTGCCTGCATGGTGAGTCTGCAGTGTGAAAAAAAGCGGTCAGCTGACGGCACACGCTTCGGAGGACAGCATGTGTTCGTCTTCGCCCTCCCGAGTCAGCACAGAGGTGGTAGCGGTGAGCTGATCCTAAAAAATAATAATAATTGGCCATTCCAAATTGGGAGAAAATAATAAAAAAATAATTGGCAACGACTAAATTAAAAAAAAAGAATAATGATCACAATATTTAATAACACATTTATAAATGTTTTATACATGGATCCCTAAACTAAAGTGCAGTCAAACTAAAGTTCAATTACCTGTCTGTTGATCTTGTTCCTACTGTTGTCTCAGACATATTTTAATACAAAGAATATCCGATAACAGCCAGACCTTCAAGAGAATATTCTATCCTGGGTAATGTTAAATGTAATAATTGCTGTTATTAAACACTATTCAGGGGTTTGTGCTCAGCATTGCATTGAAGCAGTCTGGTTGGTGATCTTGTTGTGGCAGCAATGCTCCATCGGTTACCATTCTAGTGTTCTTGGACATGGGCTTGAATCCTTCATTTTATACAGTAAACTGATCCGAATTAATCTTTATAATTATTTAAATCAGCTAATCTTCAATCAACACCTTGATCAGTGGCAAACAGCACTGCAACTGACACACATAAAAGTTGTTTTAAAATGTATATTCTAACACTCTTCATTGTATAAAATCTATTTTGAAGTCCTAAACTTTTTTTTAAATATATATCTTAAAAAAAACAGTAAATGCCTTTAAAACAATCAGAAATATAAAAAATACCAAACAAACAGCACATACAGTGGCTCTCAAAAGTATTCACCCCCCTTGGACTTTTCCACATTTTATTGTGTTACAACATGGAATCAAAATGGATTTAATTAGGAGTTTTTGCCACTGATCAACACAAAAAATGTCCATAATGTCAAAGTGAAAAATAAAATCTACAAATTGTTCTAAATTAATTACAAATATAAAACAGAAAATAATTTATTGCATAAGTATTCACCCTCTTTGCTATGACACACCTAAATAAGCTCTGGTGCAACCAATTGTCTTTAGAAGTCACATAATTAGTTGAATGGAGTCCACCTGTGTGCAATTAAGGTGTTTCACATGATTTCAGGTTAAATACACCTGTCTCTGGGAGGTCCCACAGTTGGTTAGTACATTTCCTTATAAAAACTACATCATATAGACAAAGGAACATTCAAAGCAAATCCAGAATAAGGTTCTTCAAAAGCACCAATCAGGGGTAGGATATAAGAACATTTCCAAGGCATTGAATATCCCCTGGAGCACAGTAAAGTCCATTATTAAGAAATGGAGAAAATATGGCACAACTGTGAATCTGTCTAGAACAGGCCGTCCTCAAAAAGTATCCGGGCGAGAAGGGCACTAGTCAGGGAGGCCACCAAGAGGCCTATGGCAGCTCTAAAAGAGTTACAGTCTTCCACGGCTGAGCTGGGAGACACTGTGCATATGGCAACAATAGCCCGGGTGCTTCACAAAACTCGCCTTTATGGGAGAGTGGCAAAAAGAAAGCCATTTTTGAAAAAAACTCACATCAAATCTCTGAGACTCTGAGACCAAGTGGAAGAAGATTCTATGGTCTGATGAGACCAAAATAGAGCTTTTTGGCCTCAACGCTAAGCGCTATGTTTGGTGCAAGCCTAACACCGCACAGCATCCTGAGAACACCATGCCTACCGTGAAGCATGGTGGTGGCAGCAAATATTGACTCAAGGGGGTGAATACTTATGCAATCAATTATTTTCTGTTTTGTATTTGTAATTAATTTAAAACAATGTGTAGATTTTATTTTTCACTTTGACATTATGGACTTTTTTGTGTTGATCAGTGGCAAAAACTCCTAATTAAATCCATTTTGATTCCATGTTGTAACACAATAAAATGTGGAAAAGTCCGAGGGGGGTGAGCCACTGTACTTGTGCTTCAATTTGAAATCACATTACACATAACAAAGCAGCTTCAGCCTCTGTGGAAAAAAACAGCCCAAAAAGAACTTGCACACATAACAAAAAAGAAAGAGTGAAAGGCTGCACATTTGCAATGTTGACATAAAACTAAGATTCTTAATACAGCTATGATATATTTACAGATATGCCTATTGATTATTATAGGTTATTATTATTGTATTGTTTAGTATTAACTACAAAAGACCATTACTGTACGTGTGTACAGCAAGCGTACAATAATATTAAAGACCTCCATGCCTCATACATGTTATAGGTGAATAACCTTTCCATATTCAAAACTGACTGCACAAGAACATGAAACAAATCTTAGAAATGTAACTTGTGAACAATCCATACTAGGGCTCCCACCTCTGATTTACAAAAAACAGGATACCAGAGTCATATTATACAAAATAAATAAATCAATCAATAAATAAATCATATACTTTGACATTTAATGTCCCGGGAAGTCTTACAGATTTCCCTGGACAGCTGCCTCAAAAAGAGAACAATCCAGGCAAAACCAGAACGGGTGGCAACCCTAATCCATACTGACATTCTTGTATCATTTTCTTCTGAGGATCATTATAAACCTTCTTGGAAAAGTCCTGCTTTCTGATTGGTTAGCTGTGTTCTATCCATACATTAATCCCACACAACCTTTCAACGCAGACGCATCACCAAAAGCTTCTAATTTAAATTCATATGCCATTATTCTATATTGTTTAATATCTGTAAATTGTCATTAATTTAAAGGAAAAACTTTCGACGAATGGTATGAAAATCAATGTCCCGAATCTGACAAAGTACCGGTACCAATAATTTACTTTACTTTAAAAGAGAAACGTCACAGTGGAATAACAGAAACAGAACTAAATCAACTCAAACTTGAACGAAACGGGGAAACAAACACAATAAAAGCTTCCAAATGGGCTGTGAACATCAAACAGAAATAGGTAAAGCTGTTACCTTTCATTTACTTTCTCAGGAAGAACTGTCTCCTTAGGGAATGTTATGCTTCTGTAGGAAATAAAGATGGAGAGCAGTACAGCATTTCCAGCTTTATCAGTCTGTGAGCCGGTATCAATCACTCTGAATGATCCGCTGTGCAGCACAAAAGTGAATTTAGCGAAAGATTCTGCATTTAACACAGCTAACAATGTATTCGTAGCAGTAATTAAAAAACTGAGACGAAGTAGAAATGACAAAGCAACACACTATCCCTCAATAACACCTGCAGACCTGGAGAAGCTAAACAAATCATGTTATCACACTTATTTATGTAATTTATAAAGGGATATATGGCCATTAATGAATTAGTATAATAGGTTAATGTAATTGACATGCAGAAATGTACTTCACGTTTTAATAAACACATGCTATATTGAACTGTTTTTTTTATTTGCTTTGTTAATTTAAAAGGCAAGTAAATATAGTAATTTTAAATTTGATTTATAATAGCATTAAGGCACTCCAGGGGGTGGGTTTGCGTCGGGCCCCCTGTCGTACCTCAGTGCTTCATTATACAGTATACAGTACGTTTCATTCTTACTTAATACACACTGGGCTTGCCTTACACATACAATTACATTCTGTAGCGAAAAATAATTTTTTGCAGGTATTTATCAAGCCCAATTCTGATGACCCTGAAGATCCAAACATTAATTGAATTATCTTTGTTTTTATGAAGATAGTTGTTATTTATTTGAATCTGTATGTTGACTTAGCAAACAGGCCATGGGTCTCATAAAGATTGACAGAAATGTTAATAATTAAATATATATATATATATATATATATATATATATATATATATATATATATATATATATATATATATATATATATATATATATATATCTTCCTTGCTGTGTTTAGGTATTGAATCCAGAGGAAGGATTATTCAGCCTCGTATCTCTGAATCGGTGCAGTCTTACTATTGTGCAGTGGTGACATGTGGAGAGATCAGCAATGGAAATGGAGCCAAGGAGGACAGTAAGGGTGAGGTTTTGTTTTTGCTAAAAAAAAAATAACATTGCTAAGAAAATAATAATAATAATAAGCATGAAAGATTAGAAACCTAGGCTTCTCAGGGAAAAGCATTTCAGATGTGTCAGACACAATTTTCAAATCTTGCTTACAGCTGCAAAATGAATATATATATATATATATATATATATATATATATATATATATATATATATATATATATATATATATATATACTATATATATATATATATATATATATATATATATATATATATATATATATATATATATATATATATTAGGGCTGTCAATTAATCACAGTTAACTTTTGCTATTAGCAGGTTAACACAAGAAGCCCCACGGTGGTCATTTTGGCGGTTTTTGGTTTTAAAATGTAATTTTCTCCAGTCATGTAACACATATGGGGCTGTGCATTCATGTACTTTTCTGTCCGTCTGTATTAAATATTCTGACAAAGCATGAAATGCGGGAGTGCAGAAATAAAAGAGATATATTACATTATACCTAAAAGCCCTGGGAGCAGTCACATTGACGGCCATACATAAAACAATTGTATTTTCATTATACAGAACGATATTCTACTTTATTATTTTTATCTACCAGTCTGCACTGTGTTTAGCTGTAATTAGATTAGTCTCTACTCTCTGCATGAGTGAATGACTGGTAGTCTATTGTTTTTCAATCAGCCTTTTGAAAGGCTGGTGCCTGCTTGCCAGCTGGGTACTTTACAAAGAATGCATGGAGAAGAATTTACCAAGGAGAGAATATATTTTACAGTTAGCACAGGAACTTCGCAAGAAGCATTTGGAAAGAGAGAAACTGCCAAGTGTGTACCCACAGCTGAAGCTGGCAGCCTCACTGAGAGCTGCAAGAGACGCCAATGCCAGGTTGGCAAGTGTGATAAAAATAAAACTTCGAACAGCCTTGCCCTGTGCAGAAAGGCGGCGTGGAGAAGCGCATTATCTGTATTGATTGTGAACAGCCTTAGACTCAAGGTAAAGGAATACCATTTTGTCGAAAAAAAATAAAAAGAAATGAGACTTTTGTAAAGGGCGTTGTCTTCTAAGTTTATTTATCTACATTGTTCAGTTGCTTTTGCTCATCTGATAATAAACTGATTGCTGTTGAAAAGTTAAAAATGTATTGCTATCATTTCAGTTTTATAAATATGTATGTTGTAAACTGATGTCTGTTCAGATGCTTATTTAAGTACATTTTCTTGTTTTGATTTGTAAAATAAATGTTCATATGTGTATGTGTGTGTGTGTGTGTGTGTGTGTGTGTATATATATATATATATATATATATATATATATATATATATATATATATATATATACAGTACATATTTATCTTTTAATTTTCTGCACCATGATGGGAGCATTCACAAGACAACCCCATGCCGAACATGAAAAGATTTTGGGGTTCTAAAAATGTCAAATGCCTAACATATGCACTGTGTTTACAATGCACATTTAAACGTAATATTCAAAATAACAGAAAAGGAATTAGGTAAAAAAAAAAAAGCTGATGTTACAGTTGTATATAGTGAAATTCCAGAAACATGTAATAAATAGATTATTCATATTATAAATGTTATCTCTAACCAGCAGGAGATGAGTCCCTTTTTACTCCTCCTGTCATTGTGTTGGCTGGGACAAACATCGTGCTGCTGATTTCAATGACTGTGCTTGTGTGCCTGCGCATCAGGGAAGGGAAATGTAAGAGCTGCTCAGGTGAGCTGATTCAATTGTATTTAATTGTATTCAATTGTATTTAAATCTCCATGTGGAGCTATTAAGCTAACATACTGACAGTGAGGTGCAGGGCGGTTTACAAACAGAAACTTGGTTTACTTCCAATAATGGGGACACAGACTGGATTCATTCTTTTATTCATTATTAGTTTATTTAGCAGATGCCTTTATCCAAGGCGACTTACAGATACTAAGATGTGTGAACTATGCATCAGCTGCAAAGTCACTTACAATTACATCTCACCTGAAAGACGGAGCACAAGGAGGTTAAGTGACTTGCTCAGGGTCACACAATGAGTCAGGGCCTGAGGTGGGATTTGAACCGGGGACCTCCTGGTGACAAGCCCTTTTCTTTTATTCTTATTGCTCATAGCTGGGAGCTCATAACAAACCCCAAACCTCAGGAAAACCTCCTGATAATCTGCACTTTTACTTGTTTCCATGTGCAAGTGAACATTGTGATAAGATCACTGTGGGGAGTGTGCACTGAAATGGCATGATCATCATTACTGCAACATTAATAAGAGGCTCAATACAAAAACTAATACATGACTGAATCTCTCTCTCTTTCTCTCTGTCTCTCTCTCGTACATATTTAACAGATCAGACCGTAGAAGACCACACAAATGTTGACTCAGCAAATGATCAGGTACATTTATTCATCTTGGTAATAAAAAATATTGACAATCCATTAAAAAATAATATTAATAATAGTACTGAGAAATACAGCAGTTCCATAATGGCCTCTTTTGCAGAATGAGCAAATGCTGGATTACGCTGCCTTGGATTTCGATCAGAGAAGAAATAAACCTGGAAAAAAGAAGAGAGCCATGAATAAAGAAAGTGTGTACACTGAAGTGCGAGTGCAGCAGCGGGAATAACAATTCTGTCCACACTGTTTCCAAACACAGGCTACTTTAACACTCAAGCTGCAGTTATAATGCCATTCCAGGGTTAAAGCATTTCACATACTCTGTGTTTTTACTATCAAGATAAACTGTGGATATATTGTGTGTTCTATTGGGCTGATTAAACAGTGGGGACAGTGTAGGAATGTGTAGTTATAAGTGCTGTTCTGCACAAATAACATCATTTCTCAAACTCTTCAATTAGGAGCCAGAGTATTTAAAATTGCTGCAGTTTGTATCATTTGAATAGACCTCCATGCACAGATAGCTCAACAATACTGTACTGCCATCTCATTTGAATCGACCTCCATGCACAGATAGCTCAGCAATACTGTACTGGCATCTCATCTGAATAGACCTCCATGCACAGATAGCTCAACAATACTGTACTGGCATCTCATTTGCTCTCTGGAAACTGCCTGTGTTCAGCTGTTTAAATGTGTTTGTTTATCAAAGTCAGGCTGGGTTAGAGGTCTTAAACTCTGAACATTTACATGCAACACATTCAATAGATACTGTTATTAAATGAATACCTTATTTCTTTTTGTTCTATTTCCATTGTGTGTATTGTATTCCATATTTCATATTGTTAAAATATTGTTTAATTTGACTCTATATCAATACATGATCATGTTTTATATGTTTTATATATATATATATATATATATATATATATATATATATATATATATATATATATATATATTTGCAACTGCATGGGAAGCTTGTGATTCATGTGAATTAGTTGACTTTGACACAATATCTGTGGCTGCTTTGTTTCAGTAGTTGTTTTGTTTAATATGTTTTAACTACAGTTTGGTTGTATGGATTTTTATCATTAAGGTCTAGTTTCAACGATGCTGATAAGCACTAATTGTGGAATACCTAATGTTATTGTAGGTAAGGTAGACCAGGATTAGTGCTAATCGGGGTCTGTGAAGCCAGTCAGAAGCAGTGGTGTAGTCCTAAATCTTAAAGTACCGGAACACCAATTAACATATTGATTGTTCCAAAACAAATGATACGAATACACGTTTTATGTGTACATTGAACTTGAGGAAACTTGCCATAGGTCATGCATGCGACTTTGTGGCTACTCCCCCATGATCAGTGCTGCCAAATGTGGCTTGTTTTGAACGCATCTAGTGGGTAAATGTTGTCTTTGGTGGTTTGGTTATTTTTTGGCTATTTTTATCATGCATGTTTCTATTCTTTTCAATTATGAGGTCATCCCCAGAGCAGAACTTCAATCACCACGATGCCCTGTATAGTATATCACGTCCTCCCCCTGTCTTTATTCTGGAGTTCTGCATCCAATTGGAATTGTTTTTAAAGTCTATCTGCCACACGTTCTGGACTATTACATTTTACACTACATTCTGAATATCTTGTTTTTCCCTGGCTCTGCCACATTTCATCTCATCAGATAAAAAAAAAAAACAGTGGTTCTGGTGCTGTAATTTATAAAACATTAATAAGCACCATCTTAATATAAAGTCTTACCCCCTTCTTAAAGTAGTGCTGTAGTTTGTAACAGGAGTCCCTAATCTTCTCTTCAATCCATCACAAGGATGACTGACTGGATCAGACAATTGTGTGAGAGATGTGTGTGACTCTTGACTCTGCAAACATTTAAAATATGTGTTATCAGACTCCAATTCAGAATGTACCATCAAAACTGGGATGTAGGGAATCGGACACTGTTATTTTTTTTGTTCCTAGTGCCTATTCAATGTAAAGACTCATTTAATTTTCTCCACAGAAAATAGATTACTTCCTTGGTGTCAGGCACTGGAATTAGACCTGGAATTAGCACTGTGTTATCACTTATAATTATAATTATAATTATAGTTATAATTAGCACTGGAATTAGCACTGGAATTAAACTGCTTACACATTCGCCCTGGGTAAGGGCATCTGCTAAGAAATAAATAATAATAATACATCTCTCCAGAATACACTCTCAACACATCTGTCTGTATTTTGAATGAGGGCTCCAATAAATACATTTAAAAATATAAGATGTATGCAACTCTTTTTTAATGTAATATGAATTCAATGGTATTATTTCCCAGGGTCTGTGTGTAGGAGGGCTACATACCAGTATAATACAATACAGTGCTCACCCCAGCCATGCCCATGCTGCTAAGAAGTGGTTCTGTGGTATAAAGAGCTCCTTATAAGGGGAGCTCTGTGCAGAGTAGTGCTAGAGAGTGTTGTGCAGCTCTGAAATGTAAGGCTTGTGCAGACAAAGCACTCTTTCTTCTCAATTCTGCATGCTTCAAAAGTGTGCCACTCACCTAAATACTGGTTGACGATTCATTCTGTTAAAGGAATGATTTTGAAATGTTAATGCACAAGACAGAATGTTGTCCAGCCTGGTTTTGCATGTTGTTTTTACGTTAGCTTACTGTTGGTCTGCATCAACCGCTGCTGCTGTGGAATTATTTGTGTTTATTTTTATTTTTTTAAACCGATATTGTCCAGTTCTGAACACACACATTCACTGCAGTCTGGTTTGTTTTCACATTAGAAGATCAAACCACATGCTTCAAATAAAACCTTTTTTTTATTTTTTGTATAAACATATACTGATATGCGGTTGGCCTGCAGTCATTTTCCACATGCCTTACCAATCATCAGTTAGCATTAAGACATGTGATACGCAGCAATACGCCCATATAGACAGCAGACTATTAGGTCACACCTACTTTCAATAGAAGACGTGAGAAAATATAAAGTGTTTTTCCATTTGTATGTGGTTAAAAAAAAGTTACACCGTATACAGTAAAAACACACAAGCACAATGCTAGCCTGGTATGAGTGTACAAACATGTTATTTATTTTACTCAATTATTGTTTTATATTTCTATTTTTTAATAATTCCCTGCGTGAATAATTTTAAGACACAGTATTGAATTACATATTAGCCACCATCCAAAGACCTTTCAGTAACACTTTACAATAGGTGTCTCTAGTCACTTTGTATTCAGTATTTACTTAGTAAATACACACTTACACATAATTACAACGTTTTGTGTGATATAACCCTAAGCCTATCCCTAACCCTTTTCTGATACAATTGTGTGCTTAGATATATCAACAGTGCCTTTCTTGAGCAGCTCTATACAGTGGACCTGATTTAGTCAGTGTTTGCCCCATTGCAAAGTGTAATAAAAACACACCCATTCTCACATGTTTGACTGGCCTGTCCTATTGGAAGGGGGAGAATGGAGAATTGTACATTGCAGGATGGGTTTTCAACCCCATCCCTACTAAACAAACATACATGTGCAACCCTCTGCCCTGCCACAGGGTCCTGCACACATTGATTTATTTTAAACATACATGTGCAGCCCTCTGCCCTGCCACAGGGTCCTGCACACATGTTCCATCAAAGCCGGGAGGCACAGGGCTTGTTGTATGGAGGCACACATGTCTTCTGCCTCTCCAAGTGTAACCCTGAATATAAATTTTACTTTAACTACTCTTCGTATCACTTGTAATACTTTCTAGTGGCGCAGAAACTATTTCAATTATTGTTATGCTCCATTTTTACACAGGCAGTCTTCTGATTTACTATTAGGAGATGTGCATCTGTTCACATGTAGTTTATATAAGAATAATAACATCACAACCTGCAGTAGGTCTATAATATCATTTTTTTGTAAATATACATTTTTATTTAGTATCACATTTACCACCTCCTGAGACAGAGCCTTCCTGCAGATTCTCAGAGCACACATGCCACCTGAATATTAGAGTTAATCCAGCCTGGGTTAGAGATCTCCATCTTATTCGAACATTTCAGTGCAACACATTCCAAAGATATTGCTATTAAAGGAGCACCTTATTTCTCTTGTTCTATTGTTATTGTGTATTGTATCCCTCTTTTATACTGCTAGAACATTGTTTTATTGTATTCAATTCTGTACAATTATCACTTCATGGTCATGTTTTCTATATAAATTTGCATGTAACTTGCTCTGACTATTCACCGCATGGAGAATTCATATAAACTTGTCAATTGATGTGACTACTTTGTTACTTTGTCATATGCTTTGTTTGAGTATTTGTTTTGTCTTAAAATGGTTTAATCACAGTTTGGTTTTATGTATTTTATCACTAAGTGATAATTATATTTCATATAAATAAATATGTGGGATTTATGCAACTCATTTTATTATTTTAACATGCCCGAGCCAGACTGACATAAATGTGGAAGAGTCTGTCTGTGGGAGTGCTATGTGTTGGTATAACATAGCGTAGCTGTACAGATTTTACTACAACTCTGAAATTCAGGGGCTGTGGACACAAAGCACTCACCCTTCTTGTCAGTTCTACATACTTCAAAAAATGAGTTCCAGCAGCGTAACGTTTGGCTTTTGGTTTAATTCTCTTCTTCAGTTTTACTTTGCAAATACGGCTTGCAAATATTGTTGACTTGCATCAACCTCTGTGGTAAACAAAAGAATGTGCCCAGTTCCAATAACACACGCATTCACTGCAGTCTGGTTTGTCGCTACGTTACAAGACCAAACCGCATGCTTCAAATAAAACCTTTTTTTTCTTGATCAACATATACTTGTATCCGGTGGTCTACAGTTAATTTTCCATATGCCTTATCAGTCATCAGCCTTCTCATTGTGCGTTAAGACATGTGATGCCCAGGAAATATGACGATATAGACAGCAGGCTATCATTTCACACCTACTTTCAATAAAAAAACATATTTGTGTTTGTTTTTCCATTTGTGTGTGGTTCTAAAAAAAGATACTGTATACAGTAAAAAAAAAAAAAACAGAACAAAAATGTAAGCCTGGTGTGCATGTAAAAAGTTTATTAAAAAATATATATATAAAGGTTTTATTGACTATTTTAATACTTAGTAAGATACTATAGTTTGTTATGAGCAACTATAGTATCTTACATAGTAAAGAATAAGTGTGAAATGCATGTCAATGCATTTTGTACACAACCTATTTTAAAAAGAACTGGGGCACTACAATATATTTCACTTCACTTTAACCCCTTCAGTGCTACTCTCTTAACCCCTTGCTCATAAAGTGCTAGGGGGCGTACGGCGTGCGCCCTAAAATAAATCTCACTGTAGTGCCGGCTGTGAGCACCCGAACATTTCCATTTTTTTACAGAGTGTGTAGAAGGGTTTAAGCTCTCAAAATATGTGAATAGTGTATCGGTCACGTCATTTAAAAAGTGCATGATTGACGTGTAAACTGCCCTGTATACTACTATAACTCTGTGTTATTCAATGTCGGATGCGGAAGTCAAACAAGCAAACAAAATGGTCTGCTATTTTTTATAGTAATTTGATTGGCGCAACTTTTGATGGATACAACATTTAGGGGATCTAAGGACCTATTTTTAGCAAACTTAATCTTACTTTCAATAGTTATTTTCAGAACGGATCGATCGCTGTTGATTACTGCATGCTGTCTCTGTTGTACCGTGGCATGTGCGGTAGCAACTCAGTGCTTGGGCAGGCTGTGCTTGACCAATCGCTTCACATTTTAGGATATGTGTGGGAGGGTTTAGTCTCTCAAAACCTGTGAATGGTGGATTGATCACATCAATCAAACAGTGAATGATTGATGCCTAAACTGGCCTATAGGATTTCTCTGTGTCATCAACATTTAGCAGACCCTCAGGAGATATTTTTGTCAAATTGTATTTTATTTTGAATAGTTATTTTCAGAACTAATCAATCATTATTGATTGCTGTATACTGTCCCAGGCTATGCTGCACGATCCACAGTAATATTAATATTATAAATATGTCAGTGCCCTAAAGGCTGCGAGTGAGTAATCACTTACAACATTTTAGGACATGTGTAGGGGAATTTAGTCTTTCGAAAATTATATTTTGAATTTAGTTTTTGTCTGCATTTAAAGCTATGTATTGTTTACATATTGACCTGACAATGTTTTGTTTTAACTGTTTATTATTATTTATTAATAAAAATGTTGACACAGCCATGACAAAAACATATTAACTCCTTTTTTTTCTCCATAGATAGTTGCAATGCAAGACACATGCAATTTGTCTAATCACCATGAAGGAAATTACTTTTCCAGGGATTTAAAGTTGCATATAATTTGAAAGAGAATATAATTTTTAATTGTATTTTACATTTAGTATTTTGCGATTCCTCAATACATTAAGTAGATATGCCAAAGTAAATGATATCATTAAAAAGTTCAGATTGTGCTGTGTTTCCTTTAGAGATTTGTGAGAAAATTGACTTTGAAATGAGTCAGTCCCAAATTCAAGAACAACCTAGCACTGGGCGTTGAAAAAGCCGTAGCAGCGAAGGGGTTAATTGAGACTTGTCAGTAGACATGTGCATATTTAAACAACACTGACTGTATGAGCAGCCCAGTGTGTGGCGTGACTTTGCCTGGACGTTGTACCGGTTCTGATTGTATCTCAGTGCCCCTCTTGCACCAGGGCACTCTTATAAACAATGTGGAAACACACTGGGGTGTGCAAGAACCTGGACTCTGAATCCACACACATTTAGGGGGAATTGTGTTGTGGCCTAAAAGGACACACATAAATATGTCAGTGTCTCCCCGAGCCCTTAGTTGCCCTTGTGTGTTGCTTGTTACTGTGAAAGAGAAAGGGGTGTTGATTTACTGGATCTGAACTGCAATGGTGCTTAATATTTGCTATTAAAATAAATGAAATGGGGCCTATACTGTCTTTTAACACTAGAACCGCCCTGGTTATAATACCTAAAACCACCACTGGCAGTCATTATGACTGTTACATTTTAAACAACATCAGTATTAAAATGAACAAACTATCAGATACAACTCAAAAGCTTTATTCAAGCTCGTCATATCAAACATATGCACAGCCGAAACGCCGTATTTAAATGAACAATTAAACATAAAAGGGTTTATTTTCTAAACTTACCACATATAAAACACCACTTCAAAAAATTAAAAACTATAATAA
Organism: Acipenser oxyrinchus oxyrinchus; assembly: GCA_030684275.1. NCBI lineage: Eukaryota > Metazoa > Chordata > Actinopteri > Acipenseriformes > Acipenseridae > Acipenser > Acipenser oxyrinchus. The sequence continues at coordinate 56,296,464 of CM060253.1, forward strand.
AATAAACAGGTATATGTACATACAAATAAATTTCAAACGAAAGTAACATGTTTTCTCTCGCGTGTGTCACTCGGTGCAGCACTGAAGGGTTGAGCTGCAGCACTCTGCTGCTCTGCAGTGTTCTGATGGAAATCTTTCTGCAGAAGCGCTGTGGCTAGCTTCAAGATGAAATCTCTCCTACTATTTTCCCCCTGTGCATTCCTTGTACAAAACGAAATAATTGATGGCTGCCAGGTCCAGTAGATATAACAACAGGCTTGTATATAAAAAAAATAGAATATTATAGGTTATATTCAAAATAAAAAAACGGACTGCCTTGGCGGTTCTAGTGTTAAAAATACTACAGAGAGTAGAAACACTACAGAGAGTCTGCTAAGAAATAAATAATAATAATAATAATAATAATAATAATAATAATAATAATAATAATAATAATAATAATAATAATAATAATGGACCGATCAATGGACCGATCAATGTGCTGACAGCTACTTTATTCATCCTGTTGTCTTGTATTCTTCATAAGAGACCAATAAATATGTTCGATCCCCTACAAAATCAGCCGCGTCATCCCCTTTCGTGATTAGCTGACCAAGTGCTCATTCATTTCTTAAACAAACCAGGTACTTCAGAAAAGCTATTTTAGCTGTAATTTTTAAAAACAGACTTAGTAGACTGCAAGGTTACTGTTACTGTATAAGATGTCTTCATGCTGAATAGCCACACATTACATATCCAGAGCATAGGTCTATATTGATATAGAAATGAAATGGGTTATAGGCTAATGGTGAGCTCATTGCTTTGCAGCTCTTTTTCTGACCACAATGAGTACTAAAAATAAAAAAACAAATCTCCGGTGAGAAACCACGACAGGCTTTAAAAAAAAAAAAAAAAAGCTTGGTGCTGATGACAAAAGCGAACTCAAAAACACCAAGTGCTGTGCACAGACCAAACTCCCACCCACACACGCTCTACAAAAGCACCTTCAGTAACTCCAGTTGCAACCTGAGGTGACTTGCACGGAAATTGCTCAAGCCTGGCTGGAAACAGACTGACACAGTGGGTCAGTGGAAGAAGGTATGTCAAGTAATATCCCATGAGGAAAAACAACACTGCATATGATGCATTTTTATAAAACCCCTAGATTTATACAGGCATGTTTTACATGAGACATTTACAGGGTGAAGCTCCATTAAAATGAAGCTAGTCTGAGGCACTGCTGTATAAAGCAGCTGAGAGGCACATTCAAAGACTCCTTTAATCTCACAGAGAGAGGAGACTGACACAGTGTCCAAACCCTGCATTACAAAATATGAAATGACAGTGTGTGACCCTGCATATCCCTGATACCTGCATACACACGTGAAGCACATATAAAATGCTCATATTTGTTCTTGATCATGGAAGTGAGCTTGTCATGCATACCATTTTATTACATTATTGCCATATTGCAAATGTAATGATAATAAGAGGTAAGACAATGGATTGGGTAACACTTTACATCAAGTGTCTCTAATTACTCTGGATTTCCATAGTAGTTACCTAGTAAATACATGTGTACTTACACATCATTACAATGGTATTATGTATAGTTACAATGTACTTAAGTGTAAATCTTTTTGCATGGTATAACCCTAACCCCTCTAACCCTAACTCTAAATCTAACCCTAACCCATTTCTGATACAATTGTGTACTTACATATATCATACAAAATATTAAGTGCATTGTAACTATACACAATAGCATTGTAATGATGTGTAAGTATACATATATTTACTATGCAACTACTATGTAAATACACAGTAATTAGAGACACTTTATGTAAAGTGTTACCATGGAGTTTGGGTTAATGCTCCTTCAACAGCAATTCTCTGTAGTTCCTAAAAATGAATATATAACTTTAAACCCTCAACCTTAACAAATTCAATAGTATTGAAAAGGAACCAGACAACATGTTTCTGAGAGGCCTTTGTCAATGTGTTTCCTGGACCCAGTGTTTTATTTCAAGGAGAAGTGTTCTGTAAGGGGGAGAAAGGAAGGAAGGAAACCATTGCTCAAATATTACGTTTCAGAAAGCTGCCTGTCAGTTGTAATACACCCAGACTGACTGAGGTCAGATCCAATATGATGAATAGACTGTCTGAAGCTTGTGGTCCCTCTCAAACTGACTTCTATGATTTCCTCAGTACAATTCCACACATTGTATTTAACTTCTGGCTATCACAATATTACTGGATGTAGATTTTGTATTTTTTGTCACCTTTGTGTGTGGTAGGTTATTCTCTGTAACTACTATAGTCACACCCTTATTCTCTATCTTGCTTTTAAATTTCCTCCATCCTCCCTTCCTCCTCCACTAGGCCTCACCACCTGTGCAACAGTCTCCCTCTGGGGGTCAGTGAAATCATTGATGCGTGGAGCTGCCCTCAAGCCTGAGCAAAATGTAAAAAGAAAAAAAGAACAAGTGTTCTGCACTGTGATTGCTTTTCTTTCTGCACAGCTGAAGAAGGGCTTTTGAAAGAAATGTCCTGAAATAAACCATGTTTTAATTATTTAAACCTTTTGTGTATTAGTCATTAAATTTGAACTGTATACTCTAAAGGCCAAGGTTGTCATAATTTTTTTAATTTTTTAATTTTTATTATATATACTACACACACAAAAACTCCAGAAAACTTTCCTACAATTCCTTTTTTCCCAGATGACATCCCAATATTAGAAAATGTATAATTAATAATTATTATAGTATTAAAATAATTATTAAAGAAAGTATTACCTACCACTCCCAGCATCAGCAGCAAAACTATCTTGTGCATTCTGAAAAAAAGATTTCCATTACTATGAACACATATTTCAAAGCTGCATATACCATGACAATGACATGAATGACGTGGTGTACCCTTAGACTGTTATACATATCTACATTATGTTAATATCGTTTTTTTTAATTATGCGGTTAAATAACATTTGTTTGGCTAATAACCTATTGGTCATTGTGGCGTGGTAGACCTGCCCCTGTGCGTATTTTGTGTTACATGTATGTATGTATGCAGTGGTGCACAGGGTGTGTGTATGTGTGGGGAATACAGCGGTATCGGGACAAAATCCTCCCTGCAAAAACACGTGGGAATGTGGCTGGAGCTGTGAGTTGAATAAATGATTAAATAATTAATTAAGGCTCCAGCCACTGGAATCAAACAATGATTGCATTGTTTATTATACCTGCTATTACATTCAGAATATGAACTCAGTTCTGATGATTGTGTTGTTCTGTTATACCTATTATTATTATTATTATTTATTTCTTAGCAGACGCCCTTATCCAGGTGACTTACAATCGTAAGCAAATACATTTCAAGTATCATAGTACAAGTAATAATACAATTAAGAGCAAGAAAAATACAATGACTTTGGTTCAAGCAAGTACAAGTGTGACAAAATACAATTCAATAATACAGCAGATAAGTGTCAGTGATAGTTACATCAGGATATGATTAAATACAAAATACTACAGATTAAACACTTGGCAGATTACAGTACTCTGAAGTACAGGATTAAATGCAGTGAAATAGGAGGCAGATAAGAGCAAGTAAAGCGCATTTAAGGAAGGGTGATAAGTGTCCCAGGGGAAGAACAGAGGAGTCTAGCTGTGGGAGTCTAGCGAGGGGAGGCCTGCGCTGAGACGCTGTTCAAATAGATCCGAACCTAACGGCGCTCTGGAAGAAGTCATCTACTAGTCAGGTCTGTACCCTCCACCCCACTGCTCCCACTGTGCCTATTTGTCTCACCTGTCCTGTTATGACTGTCTCTCACATCCCTGTTCTGTCCTCTTGCCCTCGTCCTCTGCCCTCTCTCCTCCGCTGCTCCTCCAACCCCTCTAACCTCATCCCTCTGCCTCGCCCCCCCTCCCGCACACTCTCTGGTGCACTCTGGAACTGTCACTCTACTGCTAACAAAGCTGATTTCATCTCTGCCTTTGCCTCCCACCTCTCTCTCGATTTCCTTGCTCTCACTGAAACCTGTCTGTCTCCTGATAACACTGTAACTCCTGCTGCCCTGTCCTCTCTCTACATCCTGTCCCATATCCCGCGTCTCACTGGACGGGGAGGTGGGACTGGTCTTCTCCTCTCTCCCTCCTTACTCTTTTCTGTCCCCTCCGACCTCTCCTCACTATCTGTTAATACCTTTGCATTTCATGCAGTCCAACTAACCTCTCCCTGTCAACTCCTGCTCATTGTACTGTACCGTCCCCCTAGGCCTCTCGCTCACTTTCTAGATGAACTCGACTATCTACTCTCTTCCCTCCCCTCTCTGTCTACCCCAACTGTCCTGTTAGGTGACTTCAATATCCATCTCTCCAACCCCAGCCACTCTGCTGGATTCCTCCCTCTCCTTCACTCCTTCGACTTCTGTCTCTCTCCATCCCCTCCTACCTACAAAGCTGGCCATCAACTGGACCTCACCTTCTCCAGGGCCTGCTGCCCCTCCACCCTCTCTGTCACCCCCCTGGACCTCTCTTATCACTATTTCATCTCTTTAACTCTGTGTCTCCCCTCTCTCCCTGCTCCTCCTACCCCCACTGTCACCTCTCGTCGTAACCTCCGCTCTCTCTCCCCCTCTGTCCTTGCCTCCACTGCTCTCTCTCACCTCCCTCCTATCGACTCCTTCTCACAACTCTCCGTAGACTCTGCTACCTCCACCCTCTTCTTCTCCCCCACCTCCGTCCTCGACTCCCTCTGTCCCCTCACCTCCCGACCTGCTCGCCCCTCCCCTCCCCAACCCTGGCTCTCCTCTGCGCTCCGCTCAGCAAGAATCACACTGCGATCTGCTGAAAAGAAATGGAAGAGAACCAAACTCCCTGCTGCCCTAGACCTTTACCGCACTTTCCTCTCCTCCTTCTCCTCTACTCTCTCCTCTGCTAAATGTACTTTTTTCCAATCTGTAATCCAAGCCTCCACTAACAACCCACGTAAACTATTCTCTACCTTCTCCTCCCTCTTAAACCCTCCCCCCCTCCTCCTCCCTCCTCTATCTCCCCTGATGACTTTGCCTCCTTCTTCTCTTCTAAAATCTCAGATATCCGCAAACTCTTTAACACCTCTGCCTCCCCCACACCCCCTCCTGCTCCAACCTCTACACCCACTGCATCCCCTACTAACTCACCCTCCTTCTCCACCTTCTCGCCCCTCTCAGACTCTGACCTCTCCTCCCTGCTTCAGGGTCACAAACCCACCACGTGTGCCCTGGACCCCCTCCCCACCCACCTCTTTCAAGCTGCTGCTCCTGCTCTACTTCCCTTCAACTCCTCCCTTCTCAACACCTCTCTCCTTTCTGGTCTCTTTCCCTCTACCGTCAAAAAAAGCCTCTATCACTCCCCTCCTCAAAAAACCTACCCTCGACCACACCTCCCTCCAGAGCTACCGTCCTGTCTCCCTCCTACCCTTCCTCTCCAAAACCCTCGAGCGGACTGTACACCGCCAGCTCTCTGCTTTCCTGTCCAACCACTCTCTGCTCGACCCTCTCCAATCTGGCTTCCGCTCTGCTCACTCCACTGAAACCGCCCTCCTGTCTGTCACCAACTCACTAAAGTCTGCCCGAGCTGCCTCTCTCTCCTCTGTCCTAATTCTCCTCAACCTCTCTGCTGCCTTTGACACTGTCGATCACTCTATTCTACTATCCTCTCTCGCTGACCTGGGAATCTCTGGCACTGCTCTGGCCTGGTTCTCCTCCTACCTCTCCAACCACACTTACCAGGTAACCTGGCGTGGAGCAACCTCCACACCTCGCCCTCTCTCAACAGGAGTCCCCCAAGGGTCAGTCTTGGGTCCTCTCCTGTTCTCTCTCTACACCCACTCCCTGGGCCCCCTCATCGCATCCTATGGTTTCTCTGGCTGATGATGCTCAGATTTTCCTCTCCTTCCCCACCTCTGACTCCACCATCCCCTCCCGTATCTCTAGCTGTCTGTCTGCTATCTCCTCCTGGATGCACTCGCATCTCCTCAAACTTAACCTCTCTAAATCTGACCTCCTTTTCTTTCCCTCCTCCTCCCCCTCCCTCCTCTGATCTTTCTATCTCTGTTCCTCTGGAATCTACCACACTCTCTCCCTCTTCCTCCGCTAAGAACCTGGGAGTCACCCTGGACCCCTGCCTCTCTTATTCCCAGCACATCTCCACTCTGGCACGCACTTGCCGATTCTTCCTGAGCAACATCCGAAGAATCTGACCCTTCCTCACCAAACTACGCCAGCCAGCTCCTGGTCCAGGCCTTGGTACTCTCCCGCCTAGACTACTGCAACTCCCTCCTGGCTGGCCTCCCTGCGTCCGTCACCCGTCCGCTCCAGCTCATCCAGAACTCTGCTGCCCGCCTGGTGTTCTCTCTGCCTCGCTTCTCCCATGCAACTCCACTGGCTCCCTCAGTTTAGGTGATTGTGCTGTTCTATTATAGCTGCTATTACATTCAGAATATTAACTCAGTTTAGGTGATTGTGTTGTTCTATTATAGCTGCTATTACATTCAGAATATTAACTCAGTTTAGGTGATTGTGTTGTTCTATTATAGCTGCTATTACATTCAGAATATTAACTCAGTTTAGGTGATTGTGTTGTTCTATTATACCTGTGTGACAAGATGGCTGCAGGGAGGAACTCAGACCAGAACTAGAAACACACAGAGCAGACAGAGACTTGGGGTTTTGGTGAAGCTGAGCGCTTGATCGCGCTCAGCATTTAATAAACAAAATAACAGAACACAAAAAAACAGGACACGGCACTTGCGCCAAAATAAATAGACGAACAAAAACGGACTATCAATTAAACAAACGGTGGACGGACAGACACACAAACACGGTGAGTAAATAAATAAACAAGTATCGTGCTGGTCCTACAGCGCGATAGTAATTGTTAAATATTACTCTCCTTCTCTCTCTCCCGTTCTCCACTCCAGCGAACACACCACCCGAGTGAGTGAAAACATGCAGCTTTTATGCAGTTGTACCGAGACTCGATTGCTAGTCAATCATTCAATTGGAATCTCGGTACAACTGCACGTGAATTAATTAAAGTGCAATTCCCCGTGCTCACATATTATTACTTTAACCAGCACGTGAAGTGATTTGTGCCCTCCTCGTGCCTAAATACAAATCTACATTTTTAAATCACACGTGAAACACAGACCCGTTTATATCCCGTGTACCGATGACTATACCCCAACATTTACACACAACACGTAACATATAATACACACAGGCATCCTTGGGCGAAGCGAGGCAGGCATCCTTGGGCGAAGCGAGGCAGGCATCCTTGGGCGAAGCGAGGCAGGCATCCTTGGGCGGCGAGGCAGGCATCCTTGAGCAGCGAGGCAGGCAGTCAGGACAAGCTGGGGTGCGGGTTTGGCCTCTTCTCGCCACTGCGGCCGGGCGGTTTTTCCCATGCTTTCCTCAGCAGCCTATGCAAGGGCTGCTGAGGACCGCCAGCATCTAGTCCTGGTCCTTCTGGTGACGGGAGAGGCAGCTCCTGCTCCTCTCCTCGTGACGGTGGGGGAAGTGATACCAGCCGGTGGAGGTGGCGGAGGCAGAGGCACAAACACGGTGAGTAAATAAATAAACAAGTATCGTGCTGGTCCTACAGCACGCGATAGCAATTGTTAAATATTACTCTCCTTCTCTATACCCCAACATTTACACACAACACGTAACATATAATACACAGGGGGGGGCACTTTGCCACAACCTGCTATTACATTCAGAATATTAACTCAGTTTAGGTGATTGTGTTGTTCTATTATACCTGCTATTACATTCAGAATATTAACTCAGTTTAGATGATCTATAAAGCTTGTACAGTTGTTTATGCCCCTTTTCTGTATCTGTCCCTCTATAAAGCTTGTACAGTTGTTTATGCCCCTTTTCTGTATCTGTCCCTCTATAAAGCTTGTACAGTCTATGTTTTCTTATCTAATAACAGCCAGCAATGGAATTTGGAATCAATATTGTCTATCAACCATAAAACACTTCGAAATGAACTGCAATGTTGCTTAGCTCGTGTGAGGTAATAGAATTAATAATTGAAAAGATGGCTCAGGAAACTTCCTTTTCATTTTAGAATAAACTCTGTTTTAAAAGTAAGACCTGTTTAACTGACAGGCGACACCCATTGCAATCCAAGTTAATTTGAATGGTTTTTGTTTTGTAAACTCAAGAATAAATACATAAAAGCTTTTGAAAGCTCAGAAATAAATGACTAAATAAATAAACGTATTCTTGCGATCACATCCAAACTCTTAGCAGCTCTTAGAAAATAGGGTTTCTGGTGTTTCCTTAAGGCTCCGGTATGTAATGGGTGAAACTAAAAGATTCTAAATGGAACCATTTGATTCACAGTGTGGTTCTTAAATAGAATTCCTGTTCAAGGGTTCCCAATACAAAGCCTTGGCTGCAGCACCCTGGCTCTGCTGCTCTGCTCCATGAACCAAACATGAATATATTGGACTTTATGTTGAGCAGAACTGAATGCCGGTCATTGTCTCTAAATTAGATTTACTAGGAATAAGGGCTCTAATGTGGGGTTTGTAATGTAAGCAGTATTAGTCCTCTTTACTTAGTATAGGATGCATGACAGTCTGCTGGGTTCAGATGTGTGGTTCTTATTCCTGCAATCTCTGCACCTTTGCAGAAGTTCCTTGATAAAGCACACTTCTTCCCAGGCACCCCTCCAGGACGTGGGGTAATATATGCATTCCATGTGTTTATAGCTGTACACGGTACAAACTCCAGGCACTCCGGGTGCCAGCGTGTAATACATCTACAACAATAATGATACTTTGCATATGAAAGAGCAAAGCTCAGTCAAGAGACCTGATATAGACAGCCCGTTTTATCACTGTGCCCCAAAATTAGTGAAGACCCTGCCGCATTCACAATTATCTACACTGATATCTGAGACCGGACTGCAGAGCAGGGTGTACAAGTAAAGGTAATGTATTATTATTATTATTATTATTATTATTATTATTATTATTATTATTATTATTATTATTATTTTGAAACAGCTTTTAAATTATATTTAAGGCAAGCATTGATATGATGTTCTATTCAAACGTTTTAATTAGTTCAGGTACACCACATCATTATTATTAATATTATAAATGATTTTAAATTTGTAGGTGGGTCCTGTGTTACCACGTCATTGTCATGGTATATGCAACTTTGAAATATGTGTTCTTATTCATGGAAATCTTTTTTCAGGATGCACAAGATAGTATTGCTTCTGATGCTGGGTGTGGCAGGTAATATTTCTTTTAATTATTATTATTATTATTATTATTATTATTATTATTATTATTATTATTATTTTGAAACAGCTTTTAAATTATATTTAAGGCAAGCATTGATATGATGTTCTATTCAAACGTATTATTATTAAGCATTTTTTACATTGGGTTGTCATTGGAGTTCTTACCTGGAACAGGACAGTCTCTAATGAAACAGAACATACACACCTGTAGGTGTAACATCTCATTAGACTAGGGTGTACAAAACAGGGGGGAACGTTTGGCTTGTAGCTAGACTTCGTCAGTTTAGGGTACTCACGTTTTCTCTATGACTTGGGTGGAATCTGTATTATCGGAGCCAGCAAAGAAACTGCTGCGAGGCACCTTGTCACAAAGACGGCCGACAGTGGGTGACGTCAGACCAGAAACAGGAAGTAATACACAGAAACTTGGGGTTGTGACGCGCTCAGCATTTAATAATTTAAACAGAAAATAAAAGGTTTGTACACAAAACAGGACACGGCACTTTCGCCAAAATAAACAGGTAAACAAAACGAACACACACTAACAAACAGGGACGAACAAACACGGTGAGTAAAAAACACTTCTTATATTTATCCTTCTTCTCCACACCCGTTCTCCACTCACGAACACCCAACCCCGAGTGAATGAAACGTGCATCTATTTATACTGTTGTGCTGGGATTCAATTACTAATTAATTATTCACTTGAATCCCAGCACGTGAATTAATTACGTGCAACCTCGTGCTCACATATTAAATACTTTAAATGCACGTGCAGTGATGTGCAATCCCGTGCCTAAATACAATTACATCTTAAATAACTCGTGCTGCACACACCCATTTATATCCCGTGCAGCCATCTCTATACACCAACATTTAACACACCACACGCAACATACAACATGTAACACACACATGCACACAGAGGCGGGGCACATTGCCACATATACCCCCCCTTGTGCGCAGCACAAATGGCCTCAACGGCCACCTCCCCCCTTAAAAACCCAGCAGTCCAGGACAAAGTCTCGGACTGGGAAGGGAGGCTTCAGTGGGCCCATGGCTGGCAATGCTGTCAGCATCCCTGCCGGTAGTGGCATGGCTGACAGCATGCTGGTCCACTCCTGCAGCGAAACTGCTGCTGGGGATGCTGGTCTCCTGACCTCTCCCCCTTTCTTCGTAGCCGGTAGCTCCCTCCTGTGGGGCTCCAGCCACAAGAACTCCTGCAGCGAAACTGCTGCTGGGGAAAGTGGTCTCCTGACCTCTCCCCCTGTCTTTGTAGCCGGTAGCTCCCCTTTCTGGGGCTCCGGCCACCGTACTCCCTGTGGTGGAGGTGCGGGAAGCAGAGACAGCTCCTGCTGTTCTGCTCCTGGCAGTGGCGGAGGCAGAGGCAGCTCCTGCTCCTCTGCTCCTGGCGGAGGTAGAGGCAGCTCCTGCTCCCCTGCTCCGGGCAGTGGCGGAGGCAGAGGCAGCTCCTGCTGCTCTGCTCCTAGTGGTGTCGGAACCAGCAGGTATTCACCCTCTGCTGGTGGAGGTGGGAGGGGCAAGCAGTCCTCCCACGACAATGAAAGCGGAACCAGCAGGTATTCACCTTCTGCTGGTGGAGGTGGGAGGGCAAGCAGTCCTCCCACGACAATGAAAGCGGAACCAGCAGGTACTCACCCTCTGCTGGTGGAGGTGGGAGGAGCAAGCAGTTCTCCCACGACAAAGGCGGGAACCAGCAGGTACTCACCCTCTGCTGGTGGAGGAGGCAGAGGCAGCTCCTGCTGCTCTGCTCCTGGTGGAAGCGGTTGAGGTGGTGGAGGCAGAGGCAGCTCCTGCTGCTCTGCTCCTTGCGGTGGAGGCAGAGGCAGCTCCTGCTGCTCTGCTCTTGGAGGTGGCGGAGGCAGAGGCGGCTCCTGCTCCTCTGCTCCTAGTGGAGGAAGCGGTGGAGGTGGGAGCAGCGTGTAGTCTCCTGGCAATGGAGGTGCAAGCAGCGTGTAGTCTCCTGGCGATGGAGGTGCGAGCAGCGTGTGGTCTCCTACTGTTGCAGGGGACTGGTGCGGCTCCGCCTCTCTTGCAGGGGACTGGTGCGGCTCTCCCGCTCTTGCAGGGGACTGGTGGAGGCAGAGGCAGCTCCTGTTCCTCTCCTCCGGGTGGTGATGGTGGGGGAAGTGATACCAGCAGACGTTCACACTCTGCTGGTGGATGGGAACCCAGCAGGCATTCACCCTCTGCTGGGGGACACAGGGACAGCAGGCATTCTTCCTCTGCTGGTGGACACGGGGACAGCAGGCATTCTTCCTCTGCTGGTGGACACGGGGACAGCAGGCATTCTTCCTCTGCTGGTGGACATGGGGACAGCAGGCATTCTTCCTCTGCTGGTGGACATGGGGACAGCAGGCATTCTTCCTCTGCTGGTGGAGGTGGAACCAGCAGGCATTCTCCCTCTGCTGGCAGCTTGGGTCCTAGGGCTGTGGAAGCCCGACTTCCCTCTCTTTGGGCTGTGGGCGCACCGACTCCTCCCTTTTGGGCTGTGGGCGCACAGACTCCTCCCTTTTGGGCTGTGGGCGCACAGACTCCTCCCTTTTGGGCTGTGGGCGCTAGACTCCTCCCTTTGGGCTGTGGGCGCACCGACTCCCCCTCTTGGGCTGTGGGCGCACCGACTCCTCCCTCTTGGGCTGTGGGCGTTCGGGCTCCCCCACTCAGGTGTAGGGCGTTAGGGCTCCTCCCACTCAGGCGTGGGACGTTCGGGCTCCTCCCACTCAGGCGTAGGGCGTTGGGCTCCTCCCACTCAGGCGTGGGGCGTTGGGCTCCTCCCACTCAGGCGTGGGGCGTTGGGCTCCTCCCGCTTGGGCTGTGGGCGCTCAGGCTCCTCCCGCTTGGGCTGTGGACGCTCAGGCTCCTCCCAATCTCTAGGAAGGTGCAGCTGGCCATGAATCCTCCTGCTGGAGATCCTGCTACCTGGGCTGCTGTTCCACTTATAGCTGCCTCCAGGTAGCTGAGGACCAACTCCACACCTTCCTCCAGGGAGTTTGGGGTGTGTTCCCCCTCATCGCCTCCCATCTCTCCCTGTCCATCAGCCACAGGATCCGGATGGCTATGGGCATAGACTGGGCCTCCAGCCCAGCATTTTCCAGGACCCAGTCCCGCAGTTTGATGGCGTCTTCTGCCATTGTCATTTTTTTTTTTTTTCCCGTTTTTTTTAAACAACAAATTGCGGTTCCTGCTCTGGTCTGCGTCTAGGAGGCGCTGGTAATCCCACGCAGGACACCACGTGTCACAAAGACGGCCGACAGTGGGTGACGTCAGACCAGAAACAGGAAGTAATACACAGAAACTTGGGGTTGTGACGCGCTCAGCATTTAATAATTTAAACAGAAAATAAAAGGTTTGTACACAAAACAGGACACGGCACTTTCGCCAAAATAAACAGGTAAACAAAACGAACACACACTAACAAACAGGGACGAACAAACACGGTGAGTAAAAAACACTTCTTATATTTATCCTTCTTCTCCACACCCGTTCTCCACTCACGAACACCCAACCCCGAGTGAATGAAACGTGCATCTATTTATACTGTTGTGCTGGGATTCAATTACTAATTAATTATTCACTTGAATCCCAGCACGTGAATTAATTACGTGCAACCTCGTGCTCACATATTAAATACTTTAAATGCACGTGCAGTGATGTGCAATCCCGTGCCTAAATACAATTACATCTTAAATAACTCGTGCTGCACACACCCATTTATATCCCGTGCAGCCATCTCTATACACCAACATTTAACACACCACACGCAACATACAACATGTAACACACACATGCACACAGAGGCGGGGCACATTGCCACACACCTATACACAACACATTTCATAGAGATAACAGTCATAATCATAATCATAATAATAATAATAATAATAATACTTGTACTATTTGAACAGGCCTGACTGCTGCACCAGTTGCCCCTGCTGAAACGGAGATCCTCCCACAACAGCAAGGCACTGAAAATGAGACCCAGCAACATCAAAGCACTGGAAATGAGATCCAGTACAGGCAAGGTACTGAAAATACGATCCAGTACTGGAAAGACACTGAAAATGAGATCCAATACCGGCAAGGCACTGAAAATACGATCCAGTACTGGAAAGACACTGAAAATGAGATCCAATACCGGCAAGGCACTGAAAATGAGATCCAGTACTGGAAAGACACTGAAAATGAAATCCAGCAACAGCAAGACACTGAAAATGAGATCCAGCAACATCAAAGCACTGGAAATGAGATCCAGTACTGGAAAGACACTGAAAATGAAATCCAGCAACAGCAAGACACTGAAAATGAGATCCAGTATCGGCAAGGCACTGAAAATGAGATCCAGTACAGGCAAGGTACTGAAAATACGATCCAGTACTGGAAAGACACTGAAAATGAGATCCAGCAACAGCAAGACACTGAAAATGAGATCCAGTATCGGCAAGGCACTGAAAATGAGATCCAGTACTGGAAAGACACTGAAAATGAAATCCAGCAACAGCAAGTCACTGAAAATGAGATCCAGTATCGGCAAGGCACTGAAAATGAGATCCAGTACAGGCAAGGTACTGAAAATACGATCCAGTACTGGAAAGACACTGAAAATGAGATCCAGTATCGGCAAGGCACTGAAAATACGATCCAGTACTGGAAAGACACTGAAAATGAGATCCAGCAACAGCAAGACACTGAAAATGAGATCCAGTACAGGCAAGGTACTGAAAATACGATCCAGTACTGGAAAGACATGGAAAATGAAATCCAGCAACAGCAAGACACTGAAAATGAGATCCAGTACTGGAAAGACACTGAAAATGAGATCCAGCAACAGCAAGACACTGAAAATGAGATCCAGTATCGGCAAGGCACTGAAAATGAGATCCAGTACAGGCAAGGTACTGAAAATACGATCCAGTACTGGAAAGACACTGAAAATGAGATCCAGCAACAGCAAGACACTGAAAATGAGATCCAGTATCGGCAAGGCACTGAAAATGAGATCCAGTACTGGAAAGACACTGAAAATGAAATCCAGCAACAGCAAGTCACTGAAAATGAGATCCAGTATCGGCAAGGCACTGAAAATGAGATCCAGTACAGGCAAGGTACTGAAAATACGATCCAGTACTGGAAAGACACTGAAAATGAGATCCAGTATCGGCAAGGCACTGAAAATACGATCCAGTACTGGAAAGACACTGAAAATGAGATCCAGCAACAGCAAGCCTCTGAAAATGAGATCCAGTACAGGCAAGGTACTGAAAATACGATCCAGTACTGGAAAGACATGGAAAATGAAATCCAGCAACAGCAAGACACTGAAAATGAGATCCAGTACTGGAAAGACACTGAAAATGAGATCCAGCAACAGCAAGACACTGAAAATGAGATCCAGTATCGGCAAGGCACTGAAAATGAGATCCTCCGCTACCAGCAAGGCACTGAGCCGTCTCAGCAGTTGACAGTGATGAGAGGTGATGTCAGGAGAACTGCTGTGGGGGAAATGGAGGGGTCCAACATGACAAGAGGTAAGAAAGAAAGAAAGAAAGAAAGAAAGAAAGAAAGAAAGAAAGAAAGAAAGAAAGAAAGTTCAGCCACGAAACTCACGTGATAGATTATTTATTAAAACACAAACTAGACAACATTACAGTCTTTGACCTTTGGCCTCGCCTTTCGAGGTACACCTGCCCATAAATTAGCTTGCAGATAAGTGGAGAGGTTGACCATAGGGAAGCCATGGGCAGTGGGGCAACATAGCTGCCTTCCCCCATTAGACAAAGCCAAAAAGAAGGTGGGGATGAGGAGGAGGAGGTGAACTTTGGTGCACAGCAGGGACACAATGGATTGAGATAAGATATAAATCCTTTCCTTGCTGATCATTGGACGTATTGTTTATCAGAGAACAAATAAGATACTAGCTATTGTATTTACGATGGATGTTTATGTGATTTGATCTAAGGTTAAAGTACTGAGTTCCCTGCCTGAACCACGGCTTTACTTAATAAAAAAAGAAAGGAAGAAAGTCAGCTTTCCTTTCTGCTCTCTAGCACTCCCAGAGTAGAGCCGGACACTCAGGACTGCACTGCACTCCCCGGCATGCTAATGCTTTGTGAATATGGGACTGTGTCTCTCCATGTCTTCCTCCTGCAGTGAACAGTAACCCTCTTCCTGCAGTGAGAGACCAGGGGAGTGAGTTTACAGTTCTGAACATCTCTCTCCCTCCTCAGCCTCGGTCCGGTGCTGGGGGTATGTGATGAGAGACCAGGGGATGAGGGCTACAGTGTGAGTTTACAGTTCTGAACATCTCTCTCCCTCCTCAGCCTCGGTCCGGTGCTGGGGGTGTGTGATGAGAGACCAGGGGATGAGGGCTACAGTGTGAGTTTACAGTTCTGAACATCTCTCTCCCTCCTCAGCCTCGGTCCGGTGCTGGGGGTATGTGATGAGAGACCAGGGGATGAGGGCTACAGTGTGAGTTTACAGTTCTGAACATCTCTCTCCCTCTACAGCCTCGGTCCGATGCTGGGGGTATGTGATAAATGGCAAATGCTACAGATTCTTCCAAATGAAAAAGGATTTCAGGGAAGCTGAGGTATGTACAGTACTGTAGATCAGTAATCAGATCTTGAGACTCAAATATTCAAGTACATTTTCAAAATTGAACAACAATTATCTTCTGCAACACACAGGTGCAGCTCTTCTTACTCTGGCGATTAAACCCTTTCCTAGTTTAGCTGCTGTGTGGTATGCCTCTTAATATACAAATACATATTCCTCAAACTGCTAGTGGACTGGAATGCTTAAAAACGTTCATTATCTTATACTTTTTATTATTGTTTCTGGGATGCATGTGAATTCCTGGATTCACAAATTCACGCAATTAATGTATAATAATATATAAATTCACACTGCAGTGTGAAGGGAAATGCATATTTACTGTACTTCCAGAGCGAACACATAGACATTGTAATTCAGAATGAAAAAATAAAATCAGTTATGACAACTGCTTCAGGTATGTTTATTAATTGAAAAGAAGGTCAAGTGTTTTCTTTTTTGTGGGGTCATATTCACAAAGCAGTAGAATGTTAGCAAATGCATTGGGATGCAGTGCATTTGCTGGTACATTAATGCTTGATGAATATAGCTGTTCTGTTGTCAAACCACTAGAGTGTGCTGTTGTACACCCTGAAAGCCAGCATAGCAATAACCCAGTTTGACCTTTGTTGTGAAGAGCTTCTCACATATGTAACCAACTCTGTAGGACCACAGCTTTATTCAAAACAGCACACCCAGAAAGCACACTGAAAATCAAACCTGTAGGGCCATGGCTTCATTTAAAACAGCACACCCAGAAACACTGAAAATCCTGCATACAGAAGTACACACTTACATGTGGTTAAAAAATATACTGTTCATAGATACACACACACACATACACACACAAAGATTGCGTAACCGTATTAACCAGTGGTGTAGTGATAAATTAAAAAGTGGGTAAACGGCCCTGTTTGGTGGAGTTGAACAGATAGACTGAACAGATAAACATGAACACATACATTGTTATAGGTCCAGCCAACCAGAGCCACGCATACAGTCCTTTACCCTTTCAGGTGCTGTTCACATGAACAGTCACAGAGCCGACGCTGCGCTTCACTGAACAGTTCTGTGAGCGTCCTTTCACAGGCTAGGATGAAGGCTATTAGCACTGCCCTGCAGGCCAAGTGAGCCTAACAACATAACATTAAGAGAACATAAACAACCAATCATACTCGCTCACACACACGCACACACACGCACACACACAGAGACACAGAACACGCAGTCCAGTGGCCACGCCCCTCCCCCAGCTCACGCCACAGTTCTAACTGAGAGCTCTCAGCTGTCAGTCTCGCGCCCAGCAACGCAACACAGACGCTAACCGTTGAAAGATTTTGTCTTTAACCCAGGATTTGCATATCACTGGAGAGCAGAAGTGAGTAAAATCTGTGTCTCTTATATGAGAAGCGGGTAAACACTATATTGCCCAGATTAAAAGTGGGTAAACGCCGTTTACCTGCATATACCCTCGACTACACCACTGGTATGAACCTATTATTAGTCTGTTTCATGACAACTATTATAGGTGGAGTTCCACAAGTGAAATGACATAAGAACTTGAGATTGACAAACAAGGGATTCATTGTGTGCTGTTTAGTAGTAGTATAAACCCTTGAAGAAGTTTACCACAGTAAATGTGCAGTCTTCCCAAGCATGACTATACTATGCATGGTTTAACATGTTTTGTCATGTTTAAATATGCTTCATCATAACCTCTGTGGATTTTACAATGCTTACCTATGCTTTAGCATGCATTAGCTATTAACTCATCTTTTTAGATAACAAAAAATTCCACTTCCACTCAGATGTCACGCACACACACACATGCACACATGCATTAATGCAGGTGCCCTCCTTCCCTCCAGGTGTACTGCCGGAACTCTTTTGCTGGTGGCCACCTTGCCTCTGTGAACAGTGCCACTCAGCATGACCAGCTGGTCGGCTTGGTGAAGGCAGCCAACGGGGGCCCCACCCTGACCTGGCTGGGAGCATTCGACTTTATGGAGGTCAGTGACCTGCACTGCATTGCTCTCTGCCTGGAAACCTTGCCTCTTATCTCTCTATCATCTGGTTCCACTGACCCTGAGAAGCACTGGTTGGACCGCCGTACCGAAACTAACATTATAGGAGGCCGTCCAAGACTGAGCTGAACCAGAGATTGTCTTTATTCAGTTAATGCACACACAGCATTACTGGTGTGGGAGTCAGTTTGGCATGGTGCCAATGCATCCCTTGGTAATCTGTCGGGATTAGGGATACTCACAAATGAATGAATGCAATTGTTCAGGTTGCTGATTCTTGGAAAACTGTAAACCAATATAAACTTGGCAGGCAGGTAGCTC
This sequence comes from Acipenser oxyrinchus oxyrinchus, assembly GCA_030684275.1. Lineage (NCBI taxonomy): Eukaryota > Metazoa > Chordata > Actinopteri > Acipenseriformes > Acipenseridae > Acipenser > Acipenser oxyrinchus. The sequence goes on from CM060253.1 coordinate 56,314,711, forward strand.
CCACAAAGCCCTTTGTCTGTCATTCGAGGTTAATTAGAAATGTGAACAGGCACTGCGAATGTGAATTGATTTAATGTGTTCTCCTTGTGTTCCATGTTAGCTGCACTCAGGTTATCAGGCACAAATGGCTAACCGTATTAGTTAATAGATATTACCTATGCTTTATTTACTTACTAAGTTAACAGTAAACTGAGAAAAAGTTTTAGGCTAGTTTCACAGATAGATCCCAGTCAGTATTAATATTGGACTACATAATGTTACCTTAGGGAATGAAGTCCAAGATTAGTGCTAAGCGGTGACTGTGATACTGGCCGTAAACATGAGTTTCAGATTTAAGTGAGTGCAGGAAAGGCATCTGTGGCTGGTATGCTTTGTGTCCAGCCCATTCTGTCCCTGTGTCCCTCTTAGACTGGACAGTACATATGGACTGATGGGTCCAATTGGGGATACAGTTACTGGATGCCTGGAGAGCCCAACCATGACAAGAAGGGTGATGACCAACACTGCCTGCAAATGTTCATGATGGGTGAGCAATGCTATAGAACTGCACCATGAGTTTCACAGTATGTTTATTTACTTGCTGCACGTGATGTTTATTTTGTACAAGCAAAATACACTACAGAAATGCACTTCCAGCCAATTATAGCCATTAATAGATAACCCCTTATGTTCTGTATGATACTTCTACTAATACTAATAATTATAATAATAATAATTCATCACTTGTTACCTGCTAGAAGTTGCACACGTTATTTACCACAAAGAAGTGTTTCACAACCTCTCTCTCGCAGACCTGAAGTGGTGGAGCCTTGCGGACTGCTCAGAGAAGAGGTCCTTCATCTGTTCCTACCCGTACCCAGCCTGATGAATCACTAAGCCACGGGTGCAGCAAGGAGGATCAGCTGACTCCTACCCTGCAGCCTGCCAGAGAGACCTCCCCATGCCAACTCCTTTGCTTTTCACACCTTTGATGGGCATTAGCTCTAGATTAGCTGATCTGCTGGACGGTCCTTATGCAAGTGACTGTTGATTTATTTGTATTTCAGTACCTGTTCATTATGATTGGGTTACATCGGGATCATTTTTGTTTGGCGCTAATAATAAAACTCTCAATGGCAGTTTTATAATTCACTGATTCTGTTTCGAATTTTCTTTTGTTTATTCTGAGCTATTAAAGTAATATTGAACAGCCAGTGATGCCTGTTCACTACAAGACACCGCCTTGAAGCGTAAATACGTTTTCAAAACTGCTGCTTGCCCCAATCTTTCAAACACTGTGCCTCTTTGAACATAATTGTAAATATTGAGACTGCAGAAGCTTTCTCAAAGTATTTGTTAAGCTATCACTTCAATACAATGGCAGTATTTACCTTTCTTTGATCCAACACCAAACATCACATTATCTGTATTTAAGACCTGATTCAAATCATTGGAGGCTCTTTGAGATGCTTTAGAATAAGGTATGCTTAGGAATGAAACACTAAGGAACATATTTTTTTGATAACGTGTTGATAACGTGTATTCAGAACATAAATATTTATCATGGCAACATGAACCTGCATTTACAGTATTGCAGAATAAAAAAAGAAAGAGGTGTTATTTATAAGAGGCCCTTTAAAAAAAAAATGAAAGTGATGCACGCAAATCCCGTGTAGTTTTTGATTCCTGGCCAGAAGTAGTTAATACCTGGATAGGATTTAGACGGGCAAAGTTTGTTATCTTAGTAAATACAAATGGTCAGGTAGGACAGAAAGTGAAAGCATGTTTAAAAGTGTATGAACATGTTCATGAAAATACACTTTCAATGACTGTGTTTTGAAAAAAGAAGAACAGTAACAAGAGTTAAGGTTATGGATCTCTTCAGAAATATGAAGTGAAATTGTGCATGTCGGATCTCTTCAGAAATATGAAGTGAAATTGTGCATGTCGGATCTCTTCAGAAATATGAAGTGAAATTGTGCATGTCGGATCTCTTCAGAAATATGAAGTGAAATTGTGCATGTCGGATCTCTTCAGAAATATGAAGTGAAATTGTGCATGTCGGATCTCTTCAGAAATATGAATGTGCATGTCGGATCTCTTCAGAAATATAAGAACCAAACACACTGATCCCTGGCAAGCTTCTTTGACCAAATAAGAATAAACTTATGAGATTACAGATTTCTTTATTATCTTCACTATCAGCATAAACTACATTGATCCCACTATATTATTTAAAAAGACAATTCCAATATAAAACAAAGCATGAGTGCACGAGTAACAAGCAGAGATATTGTATACGAGGATAAAACAATGTGGGAGCTGCGTCTAAACGGTCTCTAGATCAAATTCCATTGAAAAGGTACAGAATATTCTCTGAATCCATCCAGGAAGCATCCCATTTTAAGCACTTGTTGGTTCATTGACACAAAAAGCTGACTTCTGGTATTCCTCCTTTAAAAAACCAGATGATGCCCTCGGACCCTCTGATATTCATTGTCCTGCTGCTTAACCAAACAGCTGCTGCCCAATTGACTGACATGATTAAAAGCCAGCCATTGAGGCTCTTGGAGCCACATCTTACAATCAGAAGAGGAACTAGAGGAGCATCTGTATGGAAAGGCATCATAGGAGACAGCAAAGGCGGATTCAGAAAAGGGTGCTCCTGTCACTGCAAGGATTAACACACAGATATAGGAAGCAGAGAGTACTTGTAAGAGGGGACACCTCAAGCTGGAGCCATGTACTCAGTGGGGTGCCACAGGACCCCATGCTTGGGCCCCTGCTGTATCTTAAATACATCAACGACTTTGTTTGGGGGATATTTAGCGAACTTGTCACTCACCGAAGTTAATTGAAGAAGCATGTCTTACCTGATAGTTTGAATTACAAATAGAGCTCCTCTCCCATGGTATTGTGGAGAGCAGATCAATAACCATCTTGACTGACTCCTTGTTTTCTCTGCATTGGCACATTTTTCGCTCACTATTTACTACAGACCAGTAGCATCCAACTACTGTCGAATGTGTTTGTGATTCCAAATTATTTTGTTTGAATAATTGATCACAGGCGTGTGCAGTTTCATCATGCGCCCAGCCAATCAAAGCACAGTGGGGGAGTGAGGTTACAACCAATAAGGATTCAACATCCCCTTTAAGAGCACCTGTGCGTCTGCGATAAAGAACGGAGGGTATTTTGAAACCGAAAAAAAGAAGGAAGACAAAAGCGCAAAAAATTTTAAAATGTCCAGCAGCCCAAGTGAAGAGGATGACCAAGCCCCTCTAGCAAGGCTACTTTTTTTTTTTTTTTTGCAGCCTGGAAGGGGAGAGTGTATACGAAATTTAAAAAGTGATCTATAAGCAAAATGAAGTTACTTTTTTTCTGTTTCACTTGCTTAGCGAATGAATTAGTGAGTAAGGAGGGGGGATTTAGATCTGCATCTTAAACAACAATAACTTAGTCTGCATTTTTTTTTTATTGGTCCGCATGCGTACCTGCGTACCAGTTATGTGAACCCCTGTCTATAAGGCTTTGTGTGACTTGCCTGGCACTTGCATCATCTTCAGCCTCCAACAGTGGGGCTTCAAGTTCAGCATCTGCTTGCCTCAAACCCTGTAATCTTTCCTCTGTAAGTTCAACATCCATTATGGAGAGCTGTGTTGTGTAAAACACAACAAGCCAAGATGATACTGCTAACCTTCTGAGGAGTGCACTGTAGTGTTCCCCCAGAGACATCCAAACATTGAACTCACATTCTGAGGATTCCAAATGTTTGCTCATTTATAGTACAAGCACATTTAAAGTTACAATTATACCTCTTTTCGACAGGGGTCGTGGGGATGAACTGCGGTGTCAGTAGCCACCGCTTCAGTGCATACCCATTGTCCCCTATCAACCAGCCTCTCAGACTGTCATCCCACTGAAACGCAGCTGCCACTTGTGAATTAGCGAGGATAAATAAGTCATGAGTGGAGCAACGATAGTTTGCATACGCAGATCACACACTACTTGCACGTTGACAAAATAGGTCCCCTTACAGTGTGCTCTCCGCTTTTCTCCTTCCGGGTGATGTAAGCCACCACTGTTGTCTGTACGGACAAGCACATGCCTCCCACAAACCTGCAAAAAAATGCTGCAAGGCCAGGTAAACTGCCTGCAGCTCCAAAACATTTATGTTGAGACCCTGCCAAGGGGGATTCCACACCCCCCACGTCCCCTGCCAATTTCACACAGCACACACGTCCCTGGTGATGACTTCCCTTCTGGTGACTGCCCAGTGCTACGGCGTAAGATGGGCAGGCTGTTTCCACCAAAAGCGTGCCTTTAGACCGTGGCGAGACACTGTCAATAGGCGGTCATGGTTCAACGAGGGCTGAAAAACCCTGCTGTTGAACCAGGACTGCAGAGGGCACCAGCGCAGGAGATCCAAAGGTAGGGTCTGAAAAGCTGCTGCCATCAAGTCCAGAAGTTTCTGGAACATCACTACCGTGTGCACTCTGTTGAGCTGAAAGAGCTCTAATCAGGCGGCTATTCTCTGCACTTTGCCATCCGACAGAGTGGCCAGCATGGACCCGGAGTCCAAGGACACTCCTAAAGAGGAAGCTGTCTGACAAGGCATGAGCTGGAGAGAGGCCAAACAGCAAGACCCAGGACTCGTACACTGTTCCCTTAAAGGTCAACCGCAGGTACTTCCTGTGCGCTGGTTCTATGGGGATGTGGAATAGGCGTTGTCTGGCCTGATTGACTGCAACAGCAGTTGCATCATTAACATTGTGAACCTCCTTCGGCCCAGATACAGGTTGACCTGTCTGAGGTTGAGGATTGGTCTGAGGCCACCATCCTGCTTGGGCACCAGAAAGTACCGGGAGTAATTAATAAATCCCTATTGGAAAGTATTTGAGCAGCACAAGACCAGACACACTGCAGGCTATTCTACAGGATCTGTTTGAGTTATTCATTTAAATTTGTAATGTTGTGGAGAAAAATATAGTATATTTTATTAAAATGCACAAACCAGAACTTCCTGATAGCACGTGGCTACCATGAAATCAAATAATAGACTGAAAAACAGCAGTTTAGTGCCATCTAGTAGATAGTTCAACACTTCCACTGTGGGCAGAAGTTATAAAAAAAACATTAGCCCTCCAACTATCTATGAAGCCCCTTATAATTTTGCTGCAGTTTTTTAGATGTTATTTTCAGTTTGCGTGAAGTCTACCTAGCCACCTTACCTTGATCATTGGTTTAAATAGATGTCCGATTTATTTTTTTCATGGTGTCATATTAATTAAGCAGTAGTGTGTTGGATAGTGTGTGCATTTACTGGCACAATAGTGCTGGATGAACACAGCTGCTCTGTTAGAGTTGTATACTTTATATATAGACTTGTTCCGTCTCTATGGTTCTGTGTCCCTCTTACCCCCATTACTGAAGGTCCTCTTCTGGGCTCCTCAGCTCTAGCAGTGCAAGAGTAAGTGTATAGTAGGATTTTCGGTTGTCTTTCTGTATGCAAACTGAATGCACACATAGGAGTCCTTGGATTGCAAATCACCCACACAGCACCCTTGGATTGCAAATCACCCACACAGCACTCCTTGGATTGCAAATCACCCACACAGCACTCCTTGGATTGCAAATCACCCACACAGCACTCCTTGGATTGCAAATCACCCACACAGCACTCCTTGGATTGCAAATCACCCACACAGCACTCCTTGGATTGCAAATCACCCACACAGCACTCCTTGGATTGCAAATCACCCACACAGCACTCCTTAGATTGCAAATCACCCACACAGCACTCCTTGGATTGCAAATCACCCACACAGCACCCTTTTTAATATGTGGTTCTCTCACATTTGTACTAAAAACTGTAGAGCCTTTACTTCCAAATGTGATACTTCATGAAAAGGTAAGCGTAATTTGCTAAAGCAAAGTAAACCGCATTTGCTTTGCTTTACAATTGTTCCATTCCTCTGTTTGCCTTTGGCCATTGTGAACCCAGAGGCCCAGATATAGAGGACCCGCCCCATCTATCAGCACCCTGACATGATGTGATCAGGAATAACGGGTGACCTGCCAGACCAACTCTATATTACATCACCCACACAAGGAGTGGCGATAAAGTACTGTGACTGGGGAAGCAAAATGCCCTTGTCTAGTATCAGAAAGCAATCGTGTCACAGGGTGCAAGGATGAGCCAGGGGACAGTAAGACTCATTGCAAACACACATGCAAGATAAACTCTAAATACAACAGATGAATGAATGGGCTTAACAACTGATCCTAGGTGTACAGCACTGCTAACCATCTGTGTATATTGCCTGATTAGCCCTTTACCAAAGTCAGTGAGACCTGCTGTCTTGCCCATTGTGACTGAAACTGACATGCAACATGGAGATTCAGCTTTTTTCTTAACACCTCAGGGATACCATTTCCATTAATTTACATATACCATACATAGCAATATTGAGAGAGTATAGCATGAATCAGTAAAAACACTTAAGAAAAGCATGTTTTATTGTAACATGCTGGGTGTCCAGCTGCTGTTTACCCCCTTGCTTTGGTATATCATCCTTATAAAAGGACAATAAACTTATAGTAAACAACTAGTTACTTAAAAAGAAAAAAGTCAAATATTTCACAAACTTTATTTGCAGTATAGACATTACAGCAGACTACAATTTAAATGTTGAGATATTATATAATTGAAATTGTGTATTTAAAAATATATCTTTAAAGTCAGAATATTAACACATACAATTTATTCATGATGTTATGAAATCTGCTGCTACTTACATTCCTAATTTGCCATTTCACATGATGGCAAAGCATGTGTTGAGCCCTCTCGGCGATGGTTGCTAGGTTACGGGCTCCAACATTCCTTCCTGGTGGTGAGCAGTGGCTCGAGGGATGACCCTCAGTACGATGGGCTTCTTGGTCTGCAGCAGTCCAGTGATTGACAGCTCAGGAGGGATTTGTGTCTCACTGCAGGGGGAGAAGGTGAATTCCTGTAGAATCTGAACCAAAGCCGCCTTCATGGAGAGCACAGCGAATCTCATCCCGATGCAGTTGCGGGGCCCGGCTCCAAAGGGCAGGTAGGAGTAAGGGTCCAGGCGCTCTTTGTTTTCTTTGCTGAACCTCTCAGGGTTAAACTGCTCTGGCTCGGGCCACAGCTCCGGGTCCCGGTGCAGGGCGAACACTGGCACAGTGACGGTGGTGCCCTGGGGGATGGTCACCCCGTTGATCTCAATGGTTTTTTTGCACACGCGCTCAAGCCTGCCCGCTGGAGGGTAGAGTCGAAGGGACTCATTGAGCACCATATCCAGGTAGTCCATGCATCGCAGAGCCTCGTAGGTGACAGGGGCTCTGTTCGGGAGGACCCGGTCTATCTCCTGCTGCAGCCGGTGCATGCACTCGGGGCAGGTGGCCAGGTTGTATGCCACGAAGGAGAGAGAGTTGCTGGTAGTTTCATAGCCGGCCAAGATGAAGACCATGGCCTGAGCGAGGATCTCGCTTTCAGTCAGAGCCTTGTGGGGCTGCTGCTGCTCCTCGTGGTCTTGGGGGGCAGACGCTCCCTCGGAAACCTGGGAATCCACCATGAGCTGCAGGAAGTCCACACGATGACTGCCGTGAACGTTCTTCTGGCGGTTTTCCTTTATCTTCCTGATGGATCCTATGAAGAAGTCAGCCAGGTCCCTAGGGAAGAAGCTGATGTCCAGTTTCTCTATCAAAGGGGTGAGAAAGGGAAACAGTAATAAAAGGATGATCGAAGGGTTGAAGAGGCTGAACTTGAGCATCTTTTTGATGTTTGTGAAGAAGGGGTCCTGGGGGTTGTTGAGAGAGTCGATGTTGACGCTAAAGGAGGTGCTGGTGACAACATCTATACTGTACGCACCAAAGATCTGCTTCATATCCACGACCTGGCTGGCTTCTGCCTTCTGCCCAAGGTTTCGCACCAGCACAGCCCCGTGGCGCTTGATGATGGGAAACATCTCCCTCAGCCGGCCGCTGGTGAAGGTGGGGGACAACACTGAGCGGATTCGTCTCCACTTCTCATCCTCCACCACCGTCAGCGCCTCATTCATGGGCCCGTTGATGCGGAAGTTCCTTCGGTTTGTGAAGATGGAGTAGCATTCCTTCACCAGGATGGTCTTAATGATATCCACATCCATGACTGCTAAAACAGGCTGCCTGCCGTCATAGAAGCCCCAGATTTTCCCGTATCTCTGGAAACACTCTGTGTCGAAAGCGAAAAAGCCCTTCCTGTATTCCAAAAGGGTTCCAATAAACGGCCATGGTCTGGGTCCTGGAATCCCCAGTCTCCTAAAGAAATTATAAGGAGCAATGCCGTAAACTATCAGCAAAAATAAAAAGACAAAAATCAGGGCCCAAGTTTCTCTGGACAGAGTTATTAGGAAAGCCATTGTTACTGAAGCTATATAAAAATAACTCTCCTTGCAAAACCTGCCAAAATTTACCCTATAAGTACAAATAAAAAAACTACTTTTTTCGGTTTTGAATTAGGTGCCCTTGTTTTATGCGCCCCAAACTCAAATATTTTCGCTGAAGACCTTCACAGGTCACTGTTTGTGTGTTCTGCACTTATTTCTCTTCCTGGAAAACCTGCAACAACAAGCTCTCCGATATGTTTGGAAAGGGATGTCGTAACTCTGCTGAAGTCGGTGATGTAACTTGATGTGCGTCATCTAAAGCAGCCGTGCCAGTAGTTGAAGACAGAGCAAGACACAGAGGAGTATAATAAAAAAAATAATACATGTTATCCCTCAACCATCTAATATTTGTACTTTTACGGTACGGCAAAATACTAAAGTCACTTCAACATGTCCGCAGCTGACTTCAGCCTATACTCAGTAGCGCGAGTTTATGGTCTCCGTGAAATCAATGTAACTTGGTAAAGCAGCCCCTTACTTTAAACTCACGCAACTGGTGTATGAGTCATATCTATTATAAATGTTGTTTACTGCTTACCGCTGTGATGCGGCCTTATGGGAACGTGGAGGACTCACCGAAACGTTTTCGCAATGCATGATGGTACCGCGCGACTCGAATGGGATGCTGGGATAGAGGAGGACCTCGCGGTTTGCTCCAGGTGTCATGGCGACCAACATCGAGCAGATTTTCCGTGATTTCGTAATGAATAAAATCAAAGAAATTCAAGACGAAGAGCAACACACCGGGTAAATATCTGCCCTAAAAATATTTCTAATCACGCGTGGTTCGTTTAGAAATGAGTGTGTTCGCGTTTTCTATTATTTTCCTAAAAGTGATCTGCACGTACACGCAGTGTTTAAGGCCGGTTAAAAACTGCGGGCCTTTGTGTTTGTTTTAAGAAATGTGTGTGTGTGTGTGTGTGTATATATATATATATATATATATATATATATATATCTCATAAGCATCGGTGCTGTTATGTTAACAACGCGCATGCATATATTACCGGATTGTGGTTTTGATTTTTGTTGAATCGGCGTTGCTTGCACTGCAGATTGTCAACATTAACGGCCAATATATAAACGAATAACTGAAAAGTATTACAACTGTACAACAAACGCTTATTAAACTTGCCACCAGCCCAGCAACCTTGTCTTGCAAAGCTGTGATCAGATCTAGTTAATAAAAGCAATGTGCTGTGGAGCACAATTCCGTGAAAAGCACGACTCAAATAAACTGTATCTACATCGCAGATTGATTTTGTTAGTCCATAATTGAAAATTAACGAAAGCTTCTTAATTTAAGCTTTCCGTTTTATTTAATAAAACCGGTAACTTGCCAGGATTGACCAATTGTATTTACCACCACACGCAGCACACCGTGTGTTTCACGGATATCTCCTGCACGATGTAAAGTGAAGCACATAAACACTGCCGATGATGCATTCTAGCGTCAAATCTCTACACATTTCATAAATCATGTAAACAACCGTTTAAGAAAAAATTCTCCAAGAGCCCAACTCATAGATAGGCCTCTTGCACCGGTTTCTTACCTGTACATTAACAGTATTGCGGCCTATGACAAATGAAAATGCGCCACAGTGTCCGTTAATTATTAATACTGAAAGTAATGCAAATACATTGACTTCTGTACGCTGGTTAATAAGGTAAATTTGCTTCAGATTGACGGGGGTTGTATTGCACTATTTACATTATGTAAACCCTGTGGTTTCTGAAACATATCATTTATTTTTATGTATTACTGTGCATTATTTGGCATCATGCTTCTTTCCCGGGTCCGAGTCTGTTTTTTTTTTGACTGAGTCTGGCTGATGCCCTGAGGTTGAAAACGCCTGCCCAGGTCAGGATGACTTGCTTTATGAATCACAGTAAGTCCGAGTTGTATTATAAGAGCGTCTCAAAATTGGCATCGGGATGTTTTCTTGCCTCCACACATTGCGTGATGATATATACAAAATAACAACATTTAAAGAAGTGTGACATTGGGAATCGTCTACATTTCTGATGATAGCATAAGTCAAAACTGTATGAATGTGTTTAACAGGAGGCACATTCTGCATCTAGTATTAGATAACGGAAAGCACTTTTTTTCTTGTTTCAAGACTGATTCTTATGAATTAACATTGATAATCATAAGTTTCTCCAAAGTTTATTTTTTTTAAAAACAAGAGTGAAATACTGTAGAATATATGAATATTTTCATAATACAGTAAATGTCCTTGCATAGGGACTTACTGGAAATATGTGTGCATTTCAATGTCAAAGTATCAGCACTTTCAGGTGTTCCAGTGGGTACCTTGTGCAGTAAAATGGAAGCTAGCTTTTAAGATGTGATCAGTGTGTGTGTTGCAGTTTATTAAAAAGTTTATTAAAATGTTTAGCATCAAGGCTTCTGATTTTCGGTGTTTTACTCTGATTTTGTTACTCTCCTTTAAATTCATACCCGTTGAGACAGTCGTATCTTAATTACAACTGAGAAACGTGTTCCTAGTAAAACATTTGTTTTCTTTGAAACAACTAAATGGACTTTTAAGTCGGTCAAGCGTTAGTTTTTCATTTACAAGCAGAACGTACAAACAAAATCGCAACATGTTATAAAGCGACTAATCTTTACTAAAGCTATGATGAAAAATAAAGTAGTTTAAACTGGACACTTTATTACAATCGTTAATCGTAACTGTATTTTCATTAATAAAGATGAGTCACTTCTGCTTTGAAATGAAAAAGTAACTCTTAAGATTTAAAAGCCCATTTAGTTGTTTCACAGAAAATCAGTTGTGATTGAGATACACGAATGGCTAAACAGGTATCAGTTACGGTCTACATTTTTAAAGCAGAGTAGAAAAGTCAGGGGAAAACAGCGACAATCAGAAGCCATAATCATAAGGCATTTTTGATGACTGTTTTGATCTGTTTTTAATTTAACTAATAGACAGCATCAAATTGTGGATGGCTTATCTTGCACTGCATTAGATAAGATAATTTGTCTTTCGAATAAATCCACTAACTGGGTAATTCCGAGCCATAGCAACAAACCCAGGCACATTTTCCAGGGTCACCATCTTAGACTTTTGTCATTTCAATTGTCAGTTCATCCTATTATAATTCACAAAACGAGTTTCCTATGCAAATGTGTGTAGGCTGAACTGGTTAACATGGTAATACAGCGTGTGAATGATGTTCAGCAGGGTGTCCATGTTTGAAGAACATAACATGGAGTAGAATGTAGTCAGTAGTACTATAAGGGGTTACATTATGAAATGTGCATATAAAAATACTGACTCTCCTGTGTTTGGTGTAGTGTGGAGAGCGATGCCCAGCCAAATGGAGGTGTGATCCCTGATTTGGATAAGAAAGATGCCAGCGATGAGGCTCCAGGCATCGAAGGAAACCAGGAAGAGCTTACCCAGACAACAGAGAGCGTTCAGTCTGGAACTGTTGAGGCACAAGAGAGCTCTCAGCCTGGCAAGTCTGCTTCTTCAGATAGTATGCCTTCCAGGGCAGACCAGCCCTGATCCGTGTGTTAGAGTCCAGGCTTTTGTTCTTCTTTCCACCTCATATATCTACACATATACACATGCATGACACATTTAAAGGTCCTGGTTAAATCAAAAACATATATTCTATAATATATAATCAATTTGTTTTTAGGCTTTTTTATTTTGTAAATATTTTATAATCGGGTTCACATAACTGGTACGCATGTACATCAATAAAAAAAAAAAGGGGGAAAAAGCAGACTTCCATATTGTTTGACACAAATGTGTACCGTCGGTACATTTAACAGGAAAGCATTTTTCATAAAGTCATCGAGGGTGCTCGCAAGGTCAAGCATATTATCTGGCTGTAACCCACACCTGCCTAACCTCCTGATTTTCTGTTGCGTCTCAAGGTCTCTGGGATCTGTTAGCGATCTCCAGGTAGCTGAGCTTATTATCGCTAACCAAAATTAGGGAGGGATGTGATTTTTGTCAGGGTAAAAATATATAAAAAACACAGCGCTGTCACGGCTAAAAATAGGCAATTTCACAGAATGGTCACGGCTACAAAAATTTTAACAATATATTTGTTCATGTTATATACTGTAATGTTTTTGTATTTGTGCAAAGTAAACATATATTTAATGTTTTTTTTATATATATAGTCTTCTAGTCTAAAGTAAATATAGATTGTTTTTTAACAGTACCTCTTTAAAAAAAAAAAAAACGTAACAAGACTATGCTTACCTTTTAATTAACATGTATACCTTGTCCGATGTAAAAATAAATAAAATTAAACATGTAAAAATTCATGGGTTCTGCACCACCGTGACAAAATCACATCCCTAACCATAAATTAAATACCAGTCCCCATATTTCAATTATTGCTTAAGGGTTCCAATTCACTAAAAAGTCCATCCCTGGTATCGCTGTCATTGGCTGCATCAAGGTTTTATAAAAAAAAAAAATAATAATGGAGTGCAATAGGTGGAATTGTGTGTAATTGAGGTTGTATCTTTGTAAATGCAGCTTTATTTTGATGTTTTATTTTTTCTCAAATTGAGGGTGGGAAATTTGGGCTGCGTCTTAAATTTGAAGGAATACATACATATATGTATATAATGAGACAGTATACTTTCAATATGAGAAGGATTTATGACTTAACTTGCCAGGCTGTTTGTTAAAAAGATCCATTTGCGGTTTGTGTAGAAGTACTGTATCTTATTGGTTGATTGTTTATTTGCAGATACAGAAGCCAATGTGATTGCAGAGAGCTCGCAGGCTGGAGAAGAGAGTGGCAGCAAAGAAGGGAGCGAGACCCCCAGGAAGAAGAACAAGAAGCACAAGAGACACAAGAGCAAGAAGAAAAAGAAGAAACGGAAGGAGGAGAAGAGGTCCCGCTCCCGGTCGGGTAGCAGCTCGGAGTCTGGAGTGGAGTCTGACTCCGAACTGCGGTCACGCTCCAGGTCTGTTCTATTTAACATCATTTCACCAGGCATCGCTTTCATGCACTGTACTATTAAATATATAGAGTTAGTAGTATCCACATTTATTGTAATGTGGAAAAAAATATGGTGGTGGATCCCTCTTGGTTTCTATCCTATACTATGAATGAAGCTTTGTGGGGAGAGATCATTTATAGTGCTATGCAAGGCAGTTTGTGTATGTTGTATGTGTTAATATATTGCCTTCTATTTCTAAGAAATGTTAAAGTAATTTTTTCTAAATCAGTTTTAGAACAAATATCAAGGTGATCCTGGACACTCAAATAATAATAAAAACAATAAAAATAAAAAATAAACACAGAAATGACATGAAAGCCAGGATTTCTGTATATATGCTTTCAATTCATTTTGTCACTTGTTGTAGTTGGCAGTCATGCTAATGGATTTCTTTGCAGTGTTATATTGCATTCTGTTATATAAGTTACATTTATATTGCATGAAAACATATTAAAATTATTTAAAATGCTCCAGTGCTACAGTACTTTTAAACTGTATACCAACTACAGAAGTATAAATGAATCTTGATACTCGAGCAGCTTGTCTTTAACCTTTGTGCCTAAATAGGAAGTCTGTAAACAGTAAACAGTTACTGTTCCTATGACTAATGAGAATGTGATTTGTCCCCATTGAGCTTAAGTAATTGAAAAGTGTTCAATTCTGTAGTGTGAAAAGTGCAGAGGTGATTCCTACTGTGAAGGAGACTGGGGCCAGCGAAGAGGCTCCCATCGCACACAGGGCACAGAAGGAGGGAGAGATTGAACAGAAAATGGAACAGGACTCATCTGGGACTGTAGAGGAACAAGGGAACAGACAGCCAGGTAAGTGCGAGAGAGCAAGAATAAGGAGAGCAGATTCGTGCTTTTGGAGTATTCTTTATTGACTGGGCTATATTATTTTTCAAAGTAAAAATGGCTTAATTCTTAAAATGGTCCTATTCAATATTGATCATTTCTCTTTACAGTTATTATACAACACGTTAATTCCAGAATTTTCAGTTTCAGTCCCTCTTTATATACATTTGATTTTCACCCAGTGTGTTATCAGACAAAATAATTTTAAAAATGTAAATAAAAATATCCCCAGACAAATAAATTAAATGTCCCCTTCTTGTACTAGACAGAGTGATATTTACCAGAAATATTACCCATCTTTGCTGCAGCTGGTGTCTTTTTTTTTTGGTGAAGACATTTTAAAGAAATCGTTCATCCCTATGCAATGTGTTCAATCATTTACTGGAAGCAAACTAAACCGGCTGCCATGTTCCTAAATGTGAAAGGTAGTGTGTCGGTAAAGCAAACGTTTGCTGTATTTTGTTTTTGTTTTTAAGTGATACAAAATATGTATATTTACACTACTCTTTCAGAAATATGGCTTCATGGGGAACTACGTATTGCACAGCAATGGGTACGTTTCACTGGAATTGTGCAGTTGGTGATAACTGGGAAAGAAAATACAGCCTTAAAGACATTTAATGTAGGCACTATTTATTTTTGGCATTTGCCTGTTTCTTTTTTTAATGAATATATTTATTCTACAGCTGGAGAAGAGAGTGGTGGTGAAACACACAGGAGCAAAGCCAAGAAGCAAAAAAAGCATGCAAACAAGAAAAAGAAAAAGAAGAAGAAAAAGGAGGAGAAAGAAGAGAAGAGATCACCATCTCGCTCCAGATCAGCAAGCACTTCAGGATCTGGGACAGATTCTGAATCTGAATTAAAAAGGTTTCCGTTGGATTCTATGTTAAACTCCTCAGACAGCCAGGGGGACAGGCCTGTTGCTGCAGTTGATAAAGTGGTCGACACTTGTAAGTCACTGGAGCCAAGACCTGAGAAGGATTTAAGTCCTCCAACAGGGGATGTATCTGACACTAGTTTCAGTGAAATGCAACTTCCAGCAGACATTACAGAAGTTTCCACCTCAAAACAAAATGGTTGTTCAGCAGGCGAGATTATCATTGCCCCTATTCATGCAGATATTTTAGACTCTACTAAAGGTAAGGACTCTGAAGATTTTGTTGTGAAACCTGAGGAAAAGCAAATTGAACTTGTTAAAGAGACTGAAACAAAGAAAGACATGAGTAACCCCCCGGCAGTTAAAAGAGAAAGCAGTGAATTGAAAAAGACAAGAGAGAGTCTTTCAAGGTCTCGATCCCGTTCAAGATCCAAGAAATGCAGCTCTAGAAGGACCCCATCTAAGAAGAGTCGCAGCCGGTCAAGGAGCCGGCAACGTGCTTTAGGAAAATTTAGCTCAAGAAGGGGTCGTTCCTCATCAAGGAGGCGATCAAGGTCGACTTCCAAAAAGAAACAAAGTCAATCTTCACCCAAGTCTAAAAAAAGGCATTCCAGATCAAGATCAGTCAAGCGTAGGTCGAGGTCCCGGTCTCGCGTAAAGTTAAGCCGTAAGTCGAGATCGGTATCCCTTAAAAGGTCTAAGCGCTCAAAATCTAGATCTCGCACAAGAAACAGAAGGTCTAGATCAAGATCAGCCAAGCGTAAGCATTCAAAATCTCGATCCCAATCACGAAACAAGCGCTCAAGGTCAAAATCAAGAAGGTCTAGGTCACTAAGACGAAGAAAGCGATCACATTCTAGATCCCAGCATAGAACCAGACGGTCAAAATCTAGATCCCACTCAAGAACTAGACAGTCTAAATCTAGGTCCATCACAAGGAACAGGCATTCAAGGTCTAGATCACCCAGGCGAATCAACCGATCCCGTTCCAGATGCAGAGTAAGAAACAGGCGTTCGAAGTCTAGGTCACCCAGGAGAAACAGGAGGTCGAAATCTAAGTCACCTTGGCGAAGCAGGCGCTCAAAATCTAGATCCCTCAAGAGGAGTAGGCAGTCAAAGTCTAGGTCCCCCAGGAGAAACAGGCGCTCAAGATCTAGGTCCCCAGGAGAAACAGGCGCCAAATTCTACATCCCCCAGGAGAAACAGGCTCAAAATCTAGATCCCCAGGAGAAGCAGGCGCTCAAAATCTAGATCCCCCAGGAGAAATAGGCACTCAAAATCTAGATCTCCAGCAAGACGCATGAGGTCTAAATCTCTTAGGAGGAATAGATCTAAATCTAAATCGCAGAGACGAAATAAGCGATCAAAATCTAGATCCCTAGGCAGACGTAGGAGGTCTAAATCTAAATCACCCAAACAAAAAAGACACTCAAAATCTAAGTCTCCCAAAAGAAACAAGCATTCAAAATCCAAGTCTCCTACAAGAAACAAACTCTCCAAATCTAGATCCCCCTCAAAGGACAAGAGATCCAAGTCTAGATCACCCTCAAAAGACGAGAGGTCCAAGTCTAGATCGCCCTCAAAAGACGAGAGGTCCAAGTCTAGATCGCCCTCAAAAGACGAGAGGTCCAAGTCTAAATCGCCCTCAAAAGACGAGAGGTCCAAGTCTAGATCGCCCTCAAAGGACGAGAGGTCCAAGTCTAGATCGCCCTCAAAGGACGAGAGGTCCAAGTCTAGATCGCCTCAAAGGACGAGAGGTCCAAGTCTAGATCGCCTCAAAGGACGAGAGGTCCAAGTCTAGATCGCCTCAAAGGACGAGAGGTCCAAGTCTAGATCGCCCTCAAAAGACGAGAGGTCCAAGTCTAGATCGCCCTCAAAGGACGAGAGGTCCAAGTCTAGATCGCCCTCAAAGGACGAGAGGTCCAAGTCTAGATCGCCCTCAAAGGACGAGAGGTCCAAGTCTAGATCGCCCTCAAAGGACGAGAGGTCCAAGTCTAGATCGCCCTCAAAGGACGAGAGGTCCAAGTCTAGATCGCCCTCAAAGGACGAGAGGTCCAAGTCTAGATCGCCCTCAAAGGACGAGAGGTCCAAGTCTAGATCGCCCTCAGAGGACGAGAGAGCCAAGTCTAGATCGCCCTCAAAGGACGAGAGGTCCAAGTCTAGATCGCCCTCAAAGGACGAGAGGTCCAAGTCTAGATCCCCAGCAATAAGCAAGCTCTCAGGAAGTAAATCACCAACCAAAGAGTTCACAAAATCTAAATCTGGATCCCCTGCCAAAGACCAGTGCTCCAAATCTATATCCCCATTAAAAGCAGGAACATCTACTTCCCCCAAACCAGAAAGGATATTAGGATCAGTGTCTCCAACAACAGATATATCTACAGGACCTCTCTGTGCAATGATGAAAGAAGGTTCAATGCCACAATCTTTTGTGGCAGACAGACTTTCAAAGTCTGAATCTCCTATTAAAGTTGATTGCTCAGAATTAGAATTGCCAGTGACCAATTCACCGTCTCTTGTGAACAGAAAATACATAGAAAATTCTTCACAGATTAAAGACACAAAGTCTAATATTATGACAGACCCTACTTGGGCAGCATCATCCCCTATGACAGCAAACTGTTTAACAACTGAAAGCACCACAGTAGATGAGCATCCAGTAAGATCGGCATCTCCCTTAGTAGATAGTAGTTACAAAACCAGTTCTTTGTTGAGAGAAAAGTCCCCACCATCTGTGTCCTCAGAGTTTTCTGAAAGTGGGTCTCCAAAACCACAGCAGCGCTCAAGATCACAATCCCCAATGACAGAAAAGGAGTTAACTCCTAAATTGCCTCCATCTATAGACAGACCTTTAACATCCCATTTGACCCACACTTTTGACCTGAAACCTGAATTTCCCATGTCAGACAAGTGCTTTAAATTTGAATCTTCCCAGTCAGACAGTAACTCACAATCCAAATCTCCAGCAACACCGAGTCATTCAAGGTCTACATCTCCAGTAAATGTTGAGTCCTCTAAATCTAGGTCCCCAGCATCAGATCAGTGTTCAAAATCTGAATCCCGTACAAGGGAAGACACTTCAGTATCAACTCCTGCTGACAGACAATCTGAGTCTAAACCTCCAATGGCAGACGTTTTTACAGGGTCTAGCACTCCCTGTCTAGATCAACCTCAAAGTGCTTGCCCCCCAGCAGTAGAGATGCCTTCAGAATCTTTATCCCCAACTCGAGACACTTGTTCACAATCTCTATCACCGGCAGTGGAGGATTGTCTGACATCTGTGCCCGAGACAGACGGATGTCCAAAATCTCCCATTACAGTAAAGCATTCAAAATCCCCAGGGCTAGAACAGAGCTCAAAATCTAAATCTCCCGCAGAAAGTGCATGTACTAAACCTGAAGTACCTACAAAAATGAATCGTTCAAAATCTCGGTCTCCTTTGATGAACACTAAATCCTTCACTAGAAACAAGAGTTCAAAATCTAGATCCCCCTCAGTAAAGAAACACTCAAAATCCTCCAAGCAGAAGAAGAGTTCCAAGTCTGGATCTCCTGCTAAAAAGTCAAAATCTCCATCAAGGAGGAAGAGATCTAGATCCCCGGTGAGAAAGAAGCGTTCCAAATCTAGATCTTCCAGTCAGAAGAAGAGGTCTAAATCGAGGTCTCCTATAAAACAAAAGCGATCCAAATCTAGATCGCCTGCAAGAAAGAAGAGATCAAAGTCTAGATCCCCTACAAGGAGACGATCAAAATCTAGATCCCCATAAGAAGAAAGAGGTCTAGGTCCGCTACAAGAAAGAAGCGATCAAAATCTAGATCCCCTAAAAGGAAGAGATCAAAATCGAGATCGCCTGTTAGAAAGAAGCGGTCAAAATCCAGGTCCCGTGGAAGAAACAGACGTTCAAAATCGAGATCGACTGCAAGAAGAAAACGGTCAAGATCTAAATCTCCTGCAAAGAAGCGCTCGAGATCAAGATCAGGCACTCGAGCGAGGCGCTCAAGGTCCAAGCACAGATCAAGGTCTCGCTCCGTCTCAAGACCCCGAAGGAAGTCAGCGCTCAGTGTCTCGAGGCAGGAGGTCTCGCTCTGCAGAAAGGAGGAGGAGAGCCAGGTACCGGAGCAGGTCCATCGAGCGCTGGAGGAGGTCCAGGTCCTTCAACAGGAGGAGGGTCTCCAGGTCTCCGGTGCTGCTGCTGAGGAGGAGAAGATCAATATCCAGGACCCGGAGGAGCCCCAGCAAGACCCCTCCACGCCTCACAGAGCTGGGTAAGGACAGCCTCCGCAATACTTCTCTAGCCACGTGACAAAATATGACAAATCTGACAAGGCTTAATCTGCCTTGACCAGATAGACAACCAAAAGTGTGTCTTTTGCTATAGAAATGGACATGTCCCATTTTGTCATGTGGTTTTTGTAATATACATCAGATGGGTTTGATTTGGTACATAATTAAAAATCAGGGGTTTTGAATTATGGACACTTTTTTATGTTAAAAATATATATATATATAATAGTAATAATAATACACAGTCACCCTTGGTTGCATTCCAGTATGCAAGTGTCCATGACTAGAATTATTTTCCAGCTCAAGTTGAACTTGTTTTGTCAGCCTGATTTGAATGGTCTTCTTGAGCAAGCAAGGCAGAATTAGGAAACGAAGCCTATGCATCGGCAATCCAGTGACGCATTCATCGGGAGGTAAGGAGAGAGAAAACATTGACTCGGGGCTCTCTTTTTTTTCTGCAACTTCTGTAAAAGAATGGATATAGTTTTAATGCAGATTAATGGCTCTGTATAGTGGTATAACTACTGTTATCGGCCCTATTCACAAAATAAAACTGGGAAGCAAGGTGAAAAAAAGACTGGAAGTTGTCGGATCCAAGAAGCAGTAATTCCGGTTGAGTGCCAGGCAGTCCATGCACTGTGGGCAGGTTGCTGAAGGATTGTTTTTCTCAGTTTTCAAAGAACTGTTTATGAAACTCAAAAAGCAGTCCTTAAAAAATAAATAATAATAAATAAATAAATAACATTCCTTGGAATGGTCCTAAAACACCAAATTGATTTTTGTGTTTTCCTTGACAGATAAGGCCCAGCTGCTAGAGATAGCGAAAGCTAACGCTGCTGCCATGTGTGCCAAGGCTGGTGTGCCCATACCCCAGAGCCTGAAACCTACTGTCATACTGCAGCTGCCGCTACCACTGCCAATCCCCCCGCCTGTTGAGGAGAAGAAGAAGGTGGTCCAGAAAGTGACCAACAGCACCATCCTGGAGCTCACAGAGGTACACTGTCAGGGCTCCAAGATTAGGAAATTTGGTGGCACCTGGGGCAATTGTCCTACCAAATAAATTACTGCAATAAAAAGTTATTGTGCTGAAATATAATACTGCATAGTTTATGGGAGACAATAAAAATGTTTCATTAATGCAAATTGAAAGTAAAGTGTAACACATGCACAGAAAAAAATCTAAATCTGTTACTAGGGTTATAGCATTGAATATTCTAATCAAAATTATCGGTCACCATGACCTGAGCATTTCCTAAATGAGTTGCTTCTACAGGCTTCCCTGCTGTACGCAGTTTCATGGTGAATACATGCATTCAAAAAAAAAAGTGAATGATTCAGTTCTGTTTGCTGCAGTATTTTAGATTTAAAAAAAAAACACAAGGGTTATTAGGTGACAATTTAACTAAAATCATGGCTAGTTTTATGAAGGAAAAATGTGTTATGTATTGTGAATTTCACAGATTTGTGTCTTTAAAAAAAAAAAAAAAAAATATGTACTACAGTAAAATAACATACAAAATTTCCAGTGTTAATGTTGTTGATAACTATTTTGTTTGTGCTTTAACAGAAGTGCAAGCAGATCGCAGAGAGCAAGGAGGATGAGAATGAGGTGTTGAACAAGCCGCACGTGTCTGATGATGAAGAGGAGGATCAGCCCTTCGGAGGCCAGGGTGCCAGGCTGGGAGAGCTCAAGGGCATTTCCTTCAGTCTCAGTGTAAGCCTGCTGTTCTCACTACTGCATCCATAGACTGCGGTCCAATCAAGTGCTTGGGTCACAAAGCAGCATCTATCTTTTATCTGTTTCTACCTGAATGGAAAAGCCATTTCTCTTGCTGTCTTATTTTATGGTGCAGTCTTGCTGAGTGGTTCTGGGTTATGTTGCTCCATAGTTGTCATGATTGAACTGTCACATTGTCACTTGGTTTGAATGGAATGAGGAAGACTTTTTTTCAGTCCAGTCACCTAGGATTCTCCAGACAAGCCCAGTAAAGACAGATTTAGAGAAAAGCGAGAAGTCAATATTGGAGCAACAGAACCCAGAACCGCTTGGAAGGATTGCAAACCCCATACAATAGCAACAGAAGTTTGAAGCTACTTGCTCTTTTAAATAACTCTTCCCTGTATGTTGCGAGAGCCTTGCCTGTAAGCACTGCTTGTCTCTGCAGAACCCCTCAGTGAAGCCGGCTGCCAGGACGGAGGTGGCACTCACCAAGGACTTCCCAGTGTCTTCGGGCTCGCAGCACAGGAAGAAGGAGGGAGATGGTGCCTATGGGGAGTGGGTTCTTGTCGACAAGGGGGCCGAGAAGGAAAGCAAGGACGACGTCTTCACAGACACACCTGTGCAGGTGGGAATCACACCTCCGCTCCTCCCCCCGGCCTCTGCAGGCTTGCAGGGGGTTTCAGACTCTTAGATCACTCATCCCCGTTAACAAACAAGCACTGGTAGAGGTAAGGGGAGAGTCCTTGCCTGTAGGACTCGCTCCCCTGCCTATAAAAATTCACAAGGCAAACAAAGCGAGAGAGAAATCCACACATGCAAGTACCCTCTTGGAACTGACAGGCTGATTTTTCCAGAGGTGGAAAATAACCCATACATATTCACACAGCTTGTGAACATGCACGGCATGTTAGAGACTCATGAGAAGTCGCAGTGAAAACGATGTTAATGTTTCCCTGGAAGATACACAAAAACCCACACGCACACAAACACACACGTGTACATACAGGTTAGAAACTCAGAGTAACCAATGGATAAACCAAATGCTGTTTCCATCCTTCCCAAACCTTTGGACATTTCTTTGTTAAAATGGTTACAATGCAAGTTTTCCTCCTCGCCAGTAACGAGACAATGTTTTTGTGAAAGCTGTTTCTGTTAGTTATTTTAGGGATAAAGGGTGTAATTTGATGTTCCTGCAGTTTAGGAATATATATATATAATTAAGATTTTTTTTTTTTTTTTTTTTATCACAGATTTTAATCTGTGAGCGTCTGGGCTCAATGGCTAGTGTGCAGCTTGCTGAACCACCAGCTGCCCAAACTATTGTAAACCTAGCTGAAAACATGGCAGGGTTGCTTTTTTTGCAAGCTTCTTGAGACTAAAGACAGTATTTCTTTGTAGAGCCAGTGACTGATGTTTTTTCTGTGTGGTCTTTAAAATCAATAATGCTTCAGTAAATCCCTTCAAGGTCAGGTTATGATATTTGCCAACTTCAATGTATTAATACTGTCTGTGTCTGGCAGTGGACATTGCGTTCTGTGTTTTGATTGCATAGATTTTTTAATGTAATTCTTTCATGTTTTAGATGTCTTTGGGCTATGAAAGGTTGATGAAGGACGCTAGATAGAACTGGATGGTCATCCAAACGTTAAACTCAAGCTATATCAGTGATATACAGCAGAACTAAAACAAATCTTAGTAATACAATTGGACAAACGCTTGGACAAGAAGTCTTTTTCAACGCCTTTCGTGTTATAATGGTGGATGGCTGAGACAATTTGACTGAGCATGTTATTTTTACTTCCACTAAGTAGACATTACAAGTGTTGTGTAATGTGAAAGAAATACAAAATGTTTAAATCTCAGCCTTAACAAAATCAACAGGAATTAATTCAAAAAAACACCCAGAAAATATGAGCTGTGCTTGGCTGGTGTTGGTCAATACACCCTGCTTGACTGAAGACTGATTGCTGTCATTAAAGCCTCCAGAGCTGAGGTGCACAACATGTAGAGATGTGAGGCCGCTGGGAATCCCTTGTTTCTTTGGGGTTTGTAGACGTTGGGGTTGACCTGCCTGTTTGAAGTCACTCCTGACTACTGAGTCCAGCTCTGTTGTTTGCCCAAGGTGGAGCTCAGAGTGATTGCTTTCAGCACTGCAGTGCTCTGTTGTGAACACGCATTTACACACATATTCATTGATGTACTATAGTGTATACACTGTATGTAGTGTATATACTGTACTATAGTGTGTGTGTGTATATATATTATATATATACATACTGTAAACACTGAGCCACAGATAGAATAGGTGTTTAGAATGATGTGTAGCCTAAATGTTCATTCTTTGTAATCTCAAGCAGCAGTCTTTACCATTGTGCTTTTGACACACACAGATGTACACATCGTATGTTAATTCTCCTCTTTCTGCATTGCAGTGTTGTGAGCACTGAGCTCTTGTTGAATTCAGTACAATAATGAAATGGTCTCCAATAAATTACTTCTATCCGTATTTGTGTAAACAGGTGCAGCATAGAAAAACACATTCCTGTAGATCCCCTCCCTCCCCGATGTAACCACATTTTTGTCTTTTATATAAAAATGACCTTTTAGTACTTTTTTTTTTTTTAGTCAGCTGTTATTTTGTTTGCTTTGTACATAATGCAATGTTGATTATTAAAGGAAGCTCCTAAAATCAATCTAGCTGTTTTTTGTATGATTTTGTTCAGTTTCTTTGTAAGACGACTTGGTTCATTCCCCAATAAAATCTGCAGTTCATAGATTGTGTGTAAGTCATCTGATTGGCTACTTGAGCGGCCCAGAACTACCTGAAAAAAGAAAGACATTGGTTGCAAAACATTACCCAGGACAAGTTAGTATTGCAGTCTTCCACAGAGTGCTTATCGGTTGTGTTACATCCGGTTTTCAGGAGTGGAACATTACTCTTCAAACCGAATGTCTCAAAACCACAGAGACTCTGCTCTTTGCAATGTGGTCTTCCTGTTATACTTAACCTGTTTTGTTCATGCGTTTGGATGGAAGCAACATCTCTTGGTTGAAACGGTGCCTGTTGAGCTTTTTACCTGGGTTACTGTGGAACTTACGAATGCTCTTGGGAACCATTTGCAC
The DNA here is from genome assembly GCA_030684275.1 of Acipenser oxyrinchus oxyrinchus. Taxonomy (NCBI): domain Eukaryota; kingdom Metazoa; phylum Chordata; class Actinopteri; order Acipenseriformes; family Acipenseridae; genus Acipenser; species Acipenser oxyrinchus. The sequence continues at coordinate 56,339,003 of CM060253.1, forward strand.
TTAATGGAGTGTGTAAAAATGAATATGAAGTGATATTCCAGCTGAAATCCAGTTTACTAAACTAATACAGGTTAACTTGGAAGTCCTATTGAATCTCGTTGACTCATTTCCACTGCCTGGTGCTGCAGGCTTCGGCTGCCCACAGCTAGGCTGAAATCAAAACAGTGTTTCGTGCTTTTTCCAAACCTGTACAACCTCGAAATTTTGTCATGCGTGAAATTGTTCAATTTAACAAAGTGCTTCACCAGTTTGCCTACAGAGTATGATGTTGCCGCTTGGCGAGCAGTGCAAACACCCTGTTTTGTTGCCAGGAGCACCAGGCAGTGAAAACGAGGTCTCTGATTCAGGCCATGCCCACTTCTCTATCCAGTTGCAACACAGGCTTGTACTAGAGCCTCATTGTGCTTCAAGGGGTTTCCAACTCCACTTTCAGTTAAAGACATCATTGTTTGTGTGAGTGTGCAGTGGTTTATCAGTAAAGATGGAGACCTCAAAGTACATGGCTTCAATTCTTTACTTCACGTAATTCACTGCAGGGGCAAAAAGCAATGACATCATTTCAAAATATCCTGGCAAAAGGTGGAACGAAAAAAGGGAGAAATTGGGAAACAGTTGGCGGAGGGCAATTAAGATCTTCAAAAACGGTGATTCTAAATGATACTGACGATCCTCTGGAACCAAAGCAGGGAGGAGGAGTTGGAAAGCGGTTTTAATTCTTGCTGTAATGCAGATGACTGTATCCAGCAGAGGGAAAACCTCATTTAACATCAGTAACACTAAAAGAAAGTCAGACAAACATGTAGTTTCTTTCAATGTCTTTTAACTATAGCACAGAGCAATGCTATATTACTTGAAATTGCATTAGTTCAATGGATCTCTTGAAACCATTCAAGGGCAGTCGTATTTTCTTGTAGATATCTTTAGAACCAGTTTTTTATGAGTGGTCTAGTACGTCAATATAGCGGTCAAGTGGTTAATTCAAATGTAAGTGCCAACACATAAGTGCCATGCCTGATTGTGCATTAATAGTATCTATTGAAGCATGCAGCTTGGTGAGTCTCCTGGCTACCCCTTAGCTGCAGTGTGTGTGTGTGTGTGTGTGTGTGGCACTGAGCTTGATTTGAATGCCATCTTGACTACTAAGGGGCATCTTCTGTTGTACCGTGGAAACAATTGGTTGTCTTCGTGCTACACAGTTTTGCAAAACACCTGAGGTACATATGCATTGCCCCTCCCAACTCCTGAAGTATAAGGGATGATCTGCACAGACGTGTGTGGACTGCACTGCACTGAAAGGTAACGGCTCCGAAGAGGCATCATGTTTATGGGTGTGATGTGTACCCAAGCCCTTGCCCAGTCATCCTTGACAAGCTGTTCTATAAAGCATCACAGTGTATGTGTGCTTGACCTGATTCTACCCCAAGCAGTGGTGATGCTTGGTGCGTAGAGCCCGTGCCGGGAGCCCAGCGGGAGGAAGGAAGTGGATCTGTTTCCGTTTCTTTTAGTGATTCGTGGTGCTTTCTCTCCCAGCCTGTGGACATCACGCTGGCAATGAACGAGAGAGCCGTGGCACAGAAGAAGCTGGCAGAAAACCCCTTCGATGTCAACGCCATTTGTATGCTGAGTCGAGCACAGGAGCAGGTAAGCCCTTGACAGCTTTTTCCATGTAGTTCTTAAATTGTGGATATTTGTTTTATATTCTATGTTAATTACTTTTTTTGTTAAGATTACAAAAAAAAGAAATAGTTTGCCAAATAGTCATGCCAACTACTGTACATTGGTAACGTAGGATACTCTGAACTCTCCATAAAACAAATACTTGGCCATATACATACATGCATGCCATTACCGTTTCTCAAAATGATTGAAAAACTGAAGGCATTGGGAAAAATGTTAAATTATGCTAATAATGTAAGCTTTACTTACTGTGCTGTGTCCTTTCTGAAATGAAGCATCAAAATACACTTATAGATTGTTACTTAAATAAAAAAGAAACGTGCACAGTCCTTGATCTGTCAGCAGATTTGTCTTTAAACAGGTGAGTCAGTATGATCCAAGTACAAATATATTCTGTCTCCTATTCAGTGTATTTTGTTAGGAATCCAGTAAGGGTTAATTTAGTTGCAGCTCTGGGTTGCAACAAGGTGAAATTAGGATTGGTTGTTCTGCTTCATTTCCCATTGCAATACATTGGTAATGCCTCTAGTCCAGATAACTTGATTCTCACCTACTATATCTAAGAATAATTCCAACAAAAAGGAAAATCATGCTAAATGAATCTGTTGTATTTTATAATGTATGATGTTATGTCCAGACGATGACCTTGATAACAATTAGAATTACCTATGTATAAACCTGTGTTTACCCACTTGTTGTTTTTAATGGTGATTTGTATTTCAGTGGCAAACACAGCCACAGTAATGTGTCGAAGCGGTTATGATGTGAACGGTCACTCTGCTGCTGCCTCCCCAGGTGGACGCGTGGGCCCAGTCCAGCAACCTGCCGGGCCGCTTCACAGGTAGCACCGGCGCCCAGGTCCTGTCTGCAGAAGAGCTCTCCTCCAGCGGACCCCAGGCCTGGATACGAAAGGTAATCCTCTGCTCCACAGCCAGCCAGGCTTCATAGGACCTATGATCAGTAACCCCCCACCTGCAACTCGCAGGGCACCTCCAGTGGTTGGCACAGCCCATAGGCATCTGGAACAGATCTGCAGATGCTCAGTAAAGAACAGGGCACACATCTTGAAAACCAGCAGGGAAGCACAGCTTGATGACACAGGCAGTACACACACTGCTTGCCATGCCATGCAATAACTACATAATCGTCTCACGAATTTAGTGTTGGTGCAGTGAAATAATAATAATCTTTATATTGTCTTGTGTGAAACGCATTCCTGTTTAAAACGGGTTGCTTGTGCACACTAACATTACTAAGTTGGAAATGGCAAGCTTTATTATAAAACCTGGCTTTGTATAGAAAAGTACTGGTAGTGTGAAATTTGTGTTTTTACTCTCCTTTTAAATCTGGGTTAATATCTCTTGATTTGAAATGGGATTTTGTGAAATGAATTGGGGTGAAAAAGTAAGAGAGGGGTGGTGAAGTGGATAAATCCTTCCGTCAAAATAATCTGTTACAATACCTGCATCTCCCTGTGTGTTTTGATTACAAAATCAATTTGTGATCAGCAGCACACATTTAGATTTGAGAATAGAAACACCTGTTTTCCTGTCTCAGTTGAGCACCCCACAGCTGTACTTCAGAAACATGCACTTCACAAGTTAGTTTGTTCTGTTTTTACCCAAGTTGGGCCTCTGCTCAGCAGCATGCTGAATGCTACCTGAACCCAGCCCGTGTTCAGTGGTGTTTAACCCTGTCTTGAGAGTGTAAGGATCTCCTGATGTCTGTTTCAGATATTTTCATTGATGTAAACACTTCACTAATCTCTGGATCTACTTCAGTTTATTAAAAAAAAAAAAAAGTCCATTTAAGTTTGGTTTTCATGAAAGAAGAGCAGAACTCCAGCCCCTTGTAAGTCTTCACCATATTACAGTTCAGTTCCTGTTTAGAAGCTGAGCTGCTAACGGCCAGGTTGAAATATTTCCCTTGGTTCTTTACGAATAATTGGAAGCAAACCACACTATTACTTATTTGACTCATCAGTTTAGAACTGATTTGAAGGGCCCAACTGAAACAGCTATAGTCTTTTTAAAGCTTTAACCACAATGATTAGACATTCATGTGGGTGGCATTCATGTGCCACTTGATTCCATTTTAAAGATGCGTCTGTGGTTTCATGAAGACCAACATTTCTGATCTCCCAGAGATGTTTTACTTTGTGAACTGGCTACACCACTGAAGATAATAAAACAGATGTTGATGTTGAAATTCTATCAAAGCAGGTACAAAACAGGATGGGAACCCCTGGGCCCCTGTGACTGGGGGTTTCTATCAGGCTCTGCATGGTGGCCTCTTTGGTATAAAGAGGTTCCTTGGGAAAGAGGGAGGAGGAAAACTGGAAGTAAGTACCCCGTAGCACCGCCCACTGCCAGCTGTACTGACTGAGGCAACCGCAGCTGCTGTGAAGATGATGGGGTTCCTAGCAGAGCGCCAAACTGGGCAAGAGGTGGACCCGACCTGAACTGAAAAGGCATCCTGTGTTTCCTTGAGCTCTGATCCTCCTAGTATTCCCTTCCCCAAAAAAAAATCATCCAGGCTTTTTGAAATGCTTAAGAGAGTGTCTTATATGCACACCTTGTATTGTGCACTCAGCTTTGCACCGGTAACATGAAGACCTTAAAATCTAACAGACATGCATTATAAACAGCGTCACTACGCATGCGGTTTATGGAGTTTTCAATTAAATGTGGGTTGTCCGCGTGTATGACTATAAAGAAGAGACGCCTGGCTACCTGGTAATTTTAGCAATGGTTTCTAGTAAAGGGGTGTGTGTCTGTTTGGGGTGGGTTGAGTAGAGGAGAGAGGTGAACGCTCACAGACTGACCTGTGAACTTTCACCCTCTGTATGGAAACTTGTTGCAGGGTCAATCCTTGTAGCTGCCTTGTTGCCATGGTCACTGTCAGGCCCTTCTAATCACAACAGACCACGGCCGTTGAGGCCTAGGTACGTACGCAAACAACAAATCATTATATATATATGTGTGGATGTATATATATATATATATAAATTAATAGCTATGCATTTTGAGGAGATGTAGAGTGCCGTTTTACTGTGTTAAGACTTGATTCAAACATGTCTGCTTACAGTATTGCCACTTGATGCCTGGACCCTCTCCTTCCCCCATGAATTCCTCTTTCCAGCCAGGACAATGCTGTAGCTGTCTGTTTTTTCCGGTTCTATCTCATCTGGATTCAGTAACTACAGTAGTCTGTCGCATATCCGACTGCGCTGGGACCAGAGTAAGAGCGGATATGTCAGATAAATTAATCCTGTTTTAACTACCATTATACACAGCTGTAACAACTACTATATTTACACAATTATTGTTTTGAGATTCAGCTTTTATTAGGGTGCTCTCCAAAAGCCCTTGTTTAGAAAGATACAGGGTATTAATGCTTGTGACAGGGTAGCTGTCTGCCATGTGGGTGCGTGCATTTGCTGCTGACTCAGAGGCAGGAGATCGAGACGGAGGTTGAAGCTGATACGCCCCGCAGGCGAACAGGATTTATTTACATATCAACACATTGAACAGCTCACGTGACACTACCAGCAATAGTAGCGCACAAAGTACATACAACACGGTGTATGAAGATTTTGGTGCGATCTACAATCTCTGAACTAATCTTCTCTGTTCAATAATAAACTAACTCTGGCTACTCGCCCAGCTGTAGGCGGTTTTCGACTCGCTTACTCACTCTTCGGTATCCAGCCCTAGTTGTGGTTCTTACTCACTCTCTCTTACACACACAAACACACGTAGGCAAATTTCAGCATTTTTTTAGCCCAGCTGGCTTTGGTTTCGCAGTAGCCGTAAGGTGAATAAGTGGAACCTTTTTTATACCTGATGCCCCGCTGGAACAGACCTACTTGCTGATTTAGAGTCCACACCTGGTAATCACACACAGCAGGAAGGCTCTGCCAGGAGCGTCAGGTACTTCATTAATTACAATAAATATACACTATTTACAATATACATTTCCCCACATGGACCAGGGCTGAGATCACTCTCCAGTTCATAGATTATTATTATTATTATTAGTTTATTTAGCAGATGCCTTTGTCCAAGGCGACTTACAGAGACTCGGGTGTGTGAACTATGCATCAGCTGCAGAGTCACTTACAATTACGTCTCACCTGAAAGACGGAGCACAAGGAGGTGAAGTGACTTGCTCAGGGTCACACAGTGAGTCAGTGGCTGAGGTGGGATTTGAACCGGGGACCTCCTGGTTACAAGCCCCTTTTCTTTAACCACTGGACCACACAGCCTCCTAGTGTAGCCACATCGTTATAGTGATCTTTATCCCTGTATTGCAGCCCTCCTCTTACACTAACTTGTACACGCACACAAAAAATATTATTCCAGCCGATGCCACAGAAACAAAAGGAATGATGTCAATGGGAAGTAAAGTGCAGGAATTCTATCTCTAAGCACTGAGCTGTTTGCAGTAATTACAATGCCTGTCTAGAAATGTGATCCCAGGGTCAGGAGTGAGAGGAGGGGAGAGAGGTCCTAGCATCAAGGACGAGCTTCCATGCTGACAGCCAGATATTCTTTGAGATTAACAAAGCAGTGTCTTGAGAAGTAGCAGCTCTGCTTACATTGTGGGCAGCAGAGTGTAAAGCACTGACCTTTGAAGAACAGTGGCTTTGTTCGTTTTAAATGAAGATTTCAAGGGTTAGTTAAGTTTAAAAAAAAAAAAAAAATCCTAGTTTGCGGTTTTAACCGATTTGAAATATCAGGGCCGCCTAAGCTTCACTTGCATGTTCTCCCAGTCTGAAGTCATGATTGTAGGAGGAGAATTCTATTGAGCTGTGGATATGGGTGAGGAGGAGCAGTTCTGATTTTAATAGCTTAGTTATTGCATTGCAGTTCAAGGTGAATGTTAGCTCTTTTTCTAAGGAATCGCACAGACAGAATTTTGTGTCAAAGTGCTCTTGAATTGCTCTTTCCCTAGATTGCCCATTGAAAATGTAGCAATTGAATATGCCTAGGTGTTGATTGATAATGCAAAAAAGCAATCGCCAGTAGTAGCAGTCTTAATATCGAATGTTTGAAACTTTGACATGAATCTCTGAGCGCTAGTGTGAGCCCGTATGAACCCGATTGTAGAGGTGTGTGGAGACTGGCTGCTAACTTTGTGTTTCTTCCGTGTGTGCCTGTCTCTCTCTCTCTCTCTCTCCACCCCACGCTCACCCACTCAGGACCAGTTCCTGCGGGCGGCCCCAGTGGCTGGAGGGGTGGGCGAGTTCCTCATGAGGAAGATGGGCTGGCGAGAGGGGGAAGGACTCGGCAAGTACAGGGAGGGGAACACAGAGCCCATCCTGATAGACTTCAAAACCGACCGCAAAGGTGAGGGCAGCAGAGCCGGAGCCACTCGGTCCTGCTGTGTAAAAACAAACCCATTAAGATAAAGTTTTTCAGTGTTATCTGTTCATGATTTTGGCTGAACTCAGAAGAGGTGTTTAGACTCCTCTTTCAGCAAGCAGGAAATGTGTTCCAGGCCACCCTGTTAGACTGCTGCAGGTAGGCTGACCTGACTGTGCGTAACCAGGCTGTGGAGGGCAGCCATGGTAACTAGCTGTTTCCTGTCCATGCAGGTTTGGTTGCTGAGGGGGAGAAGACTCAAAAGTCTGGTAACTTAACCGTCATGAAGGATCTCTTAGGTAGGTGCTGTTTCTATTTTATTTTATTTCCAGTTAACACTGCTGTCTGTACTATTGTTACTGTTCTCAGTGATTTTAAACAGGCCACATCAAGGGCACTACTAGTAGCAGGCAGTGAAGATGCATGAAGCCAGTCATGTCAATGTAAATAGAGGAACATGTCCAAACAGGATGCTCTCCCTAATAGCCTGTCTTTGCTTTAATGGAAATCCAGTGCGTTAAAATGCTTAACATCTCCATTTGCATTTCTGTGGGTTACTTTTCTTTCAGAACCCCTTTAATAATTGGTTCTCAATTTTACATCCAGTGTTAAAATTTGTTCGGGAAAGTGGTGTGAAAAATGAAAAAGCAATCCCGAGATAGAAGAAAGTGAGTTGAGATATTAGGGAGAACATCGTGCTTAGTTCTCGGTCTGTCTCCCCTCCTCCACTCCAGGGAAGCACCCGATCTCCGCACTGATGGAGATCTGCAACAAGAGGAAGTGGTCACCCCCCGAGTTCGTTCTGGTTCATGACAACGGCCCTGACCATCGCAAGAACTTCCTGTTCAAGGTGAGCAGCTTTCCATTCCATTCCAATAATAGAAAGTATGTGCAACATTTACAATACAAATCCCAGGTGCTGGGTCCTAGAATGCAAGATTCCATCCACTGCAATCTTAGTGTGTATGATTTTAAACGGGTACATTACAGGGGCTGTAGTGAGTTGCTGACTGGGTTACATCCATTTAAACCGGTGCATTACAGGGGCTGTAGTGAGTTGCTGACTGGGTTACATCCATTTAAACGGGTGCATTACAGGGACTGTAGTGAGTTGCTGACTGGGTTTTCTTCTTCCCTAGGTGATGTTGAACGGAAGTGAGTACCAGCCCAGCAAAGCAAGTCCCACCAAGAAGATCGCCAGGGCCATGGCGGCCACTGTGGCTCTGCAGGCCATGGGCGAGTTGTCCAAAGAGGGCATGGGAAACGGGCCGACCTTCACTTCTGCCAGCAGTTAAGAGCCAGCTCCCCACACACACACACATGGGGTGCAGCAGGGACACCAACCCCCACACATGCATCGCTCCTGCTCCTAACAAAAAGGGAGAGCCAGGGGATTATGCCTTTCAGTTATTCCTTTTTTTCCAAGTTGAAGCATTGTTGTAATTATCATGCTTTGTAATGCTCACATCTGCAAGAAAGAATAAGATTGTTTTTTCCTAGATCCCAGGTGCATACAGTGTTTTGAAATGTTTGAAGTGTTTTGTTTCAGTTGTCCGCTTGAGAGGAAAAGCCACTTGACCATGTGTTGTGGCTTTGAACAGGCATCGGCAGTAGAGGTAGGAGAGAAAGAAAAATATCCAGTCTAGACGTGTAGGGAAATCGAGGCCAAATGATGATTTCAGACCTTTTTATGCCCTAGATTTGTGTAGTTATACCGCCACCTTAAGTACACACAGTGCAGTCAGATCTGTGCATATTGTGTTTGGAATTTTTGTACTCTGAATTCTCAGAACTTTGCTTTTTCCTGTGCTAAGCTGCAGTGACTTTAACTCTGTGGCTGCTGCATGACCTAGACCAGCCTGTCTCTGATGTACTGTGCCAGCAACTTATTTCAGCCTAAATATTTTACCTTTGTGTGGCTGTTTCACCATCTTCATGTGTAGAGGATTTTTACTACCTGTATTTTGAATAATCCCCTCATTTCTAGTTGTTTTGTAAATAAAATATTTGGTGTTTGTAATGTCCCCTAGTTCACACAGTGGTTTTAAATAAGGAGTGAAAACAAAGGAATTCCCTTTACCAGCAAGTGATGGTTCTGTGTAAGGGCTTGGGATGACTAGGGCTCAGTCTGTATATTTTGTTATCTTTGCAAGTGACAAAAAAATTAATAAAATCTTGGTAGGTCTGTGAAGGCTGCCTTTGGAAACTGCACATGTGTGTGTTATTTTTGGAATCTGTTAACTATAAATAATGTAATGGTTTTCACCCAGAAACAGCTCATTGCATCTTGCTTTAAGCAGACAGTATGATTAAAATATGCACAAGTAGAGGTTGATTTGTTCAACCTATACCCGGATAAGTCACTACACCAGGGAATCATCATGGATTACACCAAACACCATCTGTGGATTACTAAAAATAGGTGCTAGATGAAACTCTCTAACAGTCCAGGCTATAATTTAATCAAAAACCTATGTCATTTAGTGCTGGTGATTAGATTAAATTGTCTATTTGACCGGAATATTCTAAAATAATTCCAAAGGGTGTCATTTTGAAAGTAAATGGCAGTAAAGGTTAATATTACAGTAGTGTGTGTTTTTTCCCCATATTACTCATGTCCAGAAAATCTTTGTAGGCCAAAAATGTGGTCTTAAAAATGCAGTTAATGGCTGTTTTCCATATGATGCCATTAGCCCCACTCCAGTTTGCTTTATGGCTGTACTGGACAGTGTGCAGCATGTTTCACACATGTTTAATTGCACACGTTTGTCAGTCAGTCTGTTTTGTTAATGTGACTACTTTTTAAAGGAAATGGAGGAGAGCAGCAAATTCCAATCTCTGCTGCAGTGCATGCCACTCATCAAATCAGCCTTGACTTTGCACATTCTGTTTATCTGGAATCTTTCTGACTCTATAGACATTATGTAAATACAGAAACTGGTTTTAGCTTTTAGGGAGCTGGAATTGCATGCATTCAGCACCAGAAATCACAACTTAAGCATTGCTGTATGTATAATTCTTTCAAGTGAAAGCTCCATTATGCAGCAAGTTACCAGAACATCAGATCTGTTAACAAATCAATCATTAGCAGCAGTGGGACTAAAATAAAAACACTCCCATTATTTTATAAAGTAGTACTACTGTAACTGAAAGAAAACTGAATTATATCTTACATCCCACAACAAGGGAGTTTAAATAAAATGAAAAACAAGCAGCAGCTCCAGGAGGCTGTTCAATCACACAGATCTACTGAATCATCCATACCAGAGGCACTTCTCCACCAAAGCATTTCAGAAGCAGACAGGAATGGGAAAGTATTTACAGTTTAATTAAAATATATGCCCAGATGATGAACAGGGTATGTGAAATCAAATACAAAAACAAGTGCGAGTTAAAAAATTGGATTGGAGAACAAAAACCTTCCAAGTTCATATTAAGACTGGCATGTTCTTCAATTCAATTTAACCACCTGCTCTACTCATATGTGCCCTGGGCTTCCAGGAGGCAGGTTCTAATACCAGCATGCACAGTGGTACATGGTGGTGTGCTTTGAAGAGCAGGTTTGTTGGGCAGGTCTCAGGTAAGACAGCCAACACTAGCAGGCAGCAGTCCAGTCAGTGAGAATGCTATAGTATACGGCAGTATGTAGTTCTGTCTGGGAGAATATCTGCTGGTAGGTCCAATTTAATACTGGCAAGCAGTAAGCCTGTCCTGTGGAAACACTTGCAGTCAATACAGCTTGCAGTTTATCTGCCTGGGAGAACAGCAGCTAAGCAGTAAACCTGTGCTTTAATTAGTCTGTCTGGCAGCTGGATTTACCATTCCATTGGGAATACTGGCTGTAAGCAGCTCCTTCCACTGCTGTGGCGGGCAGTCTGGCATAGCAGTCTGTCACATTATAAAGGCAGTGCTGAGAAGGGAAAGCCAGTTGATTGTGTGTCTGGCAGGAGCTGCTTCTGGGTGAGCACTGTTTGGCAGTGTGTACTCAGCATGGGAGTTGTGTGTGTGTGTCTCAGGATTTCCAGCTGTATTTGTACTCGTTCACGTCAAGCTGCCTCAGAGCAGACTTCCCCAGCACGGCCGGCTCCACCAGCTTCTGCAGAGTTTCAGGGTGCAGCCCGCAGTATCCCAAATCCTGCAGCACAGACTCCTGCGGGGACAAGAGGAGGGAGACACACTCAGTGTAGCACTACAAACTGTTTATCTTGAGTGCAAGGCGATTCCTTACTGCGCCACGGGAAAAAACACAATATAAATACAGGTTTTAAAATTACGCTTAGTACATGGTAATTCCCAGACATGTGTCCCTTTATTAAACATTGCCAGTTCTAAGGCTCTCCCCCATGGATCATGGCTGTTAAGTGTCACCTTTGTGCATTCTCCTTGGGTGCAGGGGTCAGTGTTGAAGACAGTGGTGGGTTCGTGAGTGTACAGCCCCGTGGAGAAGGCTCCTTGCTGGGCTGATTTCAGCAGGAGTGTCAGATTGTGCAAGGAGTGAGGCATGACCGGACCTGTGATCTCCAAGCTGAACTGGTCCCTGTAGCCAGTCAGCACCTGCATCTTCACATTGGAACTGCGCGCCTGCAGGGGAATACGAGGTACTGTCAGGAGGCTGTGTGGTCCAGTGGTTAAAGAAAAGGGTTTGTAACCAGGAGGTCCCCGGTTCAAATCCCACCTCAGCCACTGACTCATTGTGTGACCCTGAGCAAGTCACTTAACCTCCTTGTGCTCCGTCTTTCAGGTGAGACGTAGTTGTAAGTGACTCTGCAGCTGATGCATAGTTCACACACCCTAGTCACTGTAAGTCGCCTTGGATAAAGGCGTCTGCTAAATAAACAAATAATAATAATAGTACTGTCACACACACACACAGCACCAGACACCCACAACTCAGAGAGACATCGCATTACATTGAAAACATGGAAAATAGCATTTGAGAAAAGTCATGGTCTAAGTAAATGTTCTTGAAAGCTTCTGTGTTGAACACTCGGATAAATAAATAAATAAATAAATAAAAAAAATCGCATGCAACATCAACGTTCAGACTTACCAAGACAAATATTCAGATTTTCTTCTGTTTAAAAGGAGTTACAGAATGGTGTATTCAATGGGAAAAATACTATTTGCCACAAATAGTCCATCACAATTGCCTGTTAGCCTTACTGAATGGGACTGACAATACATATGTGTATGTACGTATTGTTTTGGTGTGTGTGGCGTAGCTGCTTACCTTGAGGGTCTGCATGGTGGCTCCTCTGAAGGCAGCAGGAGCCAGCAGGGTGGGGGGCAGCCCTGCCTGTGCCCCAGCCGCTGCCACCACGCTCTTACAGTTGATGAGGAAGTTGAGCAGAGTGAAGGTGTTGGTCCCTTTCACCAGCACCACAGACTCAGGCTCTTTACAACTGGGGGAAGAGGGCGGGGTCAAGGAGGAATAGCTGCACAGGAACCCATTCAAATCCCACAATGCATTACGGCACATACAGAGCCCTAACAATGTTTGCATCACCTCGTTCTCATGCCATCACACAAGCACCTTATGCAGGAGCTTCCTTTTTAAAGGATACAGTTTGATTGAAATGGTGTCAGGTTTCTTGATCTTATCCTGAACCCCCATCTCCTCCAGCCAAGAGAATCCACCATCGTCCTCATCATCATCTTCATCACTGTTCACTTGGGCCCTGAAACCAAACCAAACAAAAAAATACAACCTGAATTAGACATGAATGTGGGGATATTAAAATATTGTGTCAGTGTACGACACAGCTTAACTAGTAGTTGTTAGTACAAAGCAATACGCAGGGCTTTCATACAACTCCACCAGAACACACACGGTTTCTAATGCATGTACTCACGGATTGCCGTCTCCATCCTCACTCTCCTGCTCTCCCTCTGGGGAGGGCTCGGACCCCCCCGGGTTTCTGCGCTTCCTTTCTTCCAGCAGAGGTAGTGTGAACTCTATACCTGCACGGAAACGCACATGAACACAGGTACAAGCTGTCAGTATTAAAAACTATCTGCATGGAAGATCCACCACAATGGACTATTTTTTTTTTTTTTTTTTTTTTTTTTTTTTGATGGATGCCAATTTGATATTTGGAGCATCACTTCGACCGGTTTTGGAAATAGCACCTGCTAAGCAACTTAGGACTGACAGATTATGATTAACATAATATTTTATTGGAGTCAAAAGAATCAGAAACTAAAGCCAGTTGTTGGTCCTCAAGGAGTTCCCAATGATTTTGTGGTTCGACTCCTCGCTATGCATAAAGAGCATGAATACTGCAATAAGGTCATACTAAACTGAGCTGATACATTTAAGGACATGCAGTGCACTTGCCTGAAGAATCAGCCACAGGTTTGTAAACTTTAGAAGAAAGCAAACGTGTAACAAGGTTCAAATAAAAAGCATGCTGCAGCAGATCCATGATCTGCAGACACAACTAATTAAGAACACCCCAGGTGTCACCCCTGATCCCAACCTGGCCGCCCAGCACTCACCCTCCATCTTCATGGCTTCACGGAGGCCCCGGGTTGTGGGGGAGATCAGAGCGGTGATGCCCTCGCTTCCTGCCAGCCCCGCTGCTCTGAACAGCACAGTGAACTGGTAGGCGCAGAGGTAGAAATAGGGGCAGAGCCGGGAACGCAGGAGGTTGTACAGGGAGGTGAAGCTCACAGACCTGCAACATAAACAAACCACTTTAAAATGGATAATGAGATCAAATATAAATAGTACATTATGTACCCTAAAATAAAAAAGGAAGTTTCAGGTTATCTTAATATAAATAAATGATGCAAAGGAATTATCTAATGAAACACCCTCTCCTAGTCCTCAGCTTCGCCAATGCTCTCTGCATTATGCAATGCTGCAGTCTGGTACTGCTGAGAGACAGCCTTGTGTTTCTTAACACTCGCTCATGAGCAGCTGCTGCAGCACCTCGTCCTGAGCCCAGGGGGCGCACTTCCCGGCCAGCCTGCGCTCCGCGCCGATGCGAGGGAAGAGCTGCAGCCAGGGCAGGGAGGGGTGCTGCCAGTACACCAAGCTCTGCTGGAAGGCACAGCGAAGCTCCAAGCTGCTCCGAGGCTCCTGCAACAAACGTCCAGTCAGTAACTGAGGACCAGGGGACTCATTAATCCTTATTGCTGTAAGAGACTTTAAAGTGATATCTTGTAACAATTGTAAGTCGCCCTGGATAAGGGCGTCTGCTAAGAAATAAATAATAATAATAATAATAATAATAATAATAAAAGTAATTAATCTGAGTTATAGCACAAGCTGCAAAACAACGTAAAACAAATCAAGAATCAAAATGGCTCGTGCACAATTAGGGACTTTATTTGTAAGGCTACAAAATATTATCCAATGGATGAAGTTCACCAAGAATCGCTTATCTCCAGTGCCAAGTTACCAGTTTGTACAAAAAAATAAAATCACTTGTACAAAAGTTGAATTACATTAAGTGATCCTATATTTGTGTATCTACTTTGACAATGTTTAATGTACATACTGTTCACAGAAGTAAATCATTAATAAGCCTGTGCCACTGTGCGAGCCGGCCCCCTCTCCCCTGGCAGTACCGGTATGCTGTGTGGCAGGGTGCTGACGGCTGCCCTGCAGTGCTGGCTCAGCCCCTGAGCCTCTTCCTGTGCCTTCAGGTGCTCTGCCCAGGTGAAGGGCAGCTGGGAGGTGAACAGCAGGCGTGTCTTCAGACTCCAGTCAGCCAGGAACTCTGTGCAGCCTGAGGGAAGCTCCTGCAGGGCTGGGGTCGGGACTCGGGAGCTCTGAAACAACCATCCACTGAGTTAGAAACAAGGCTCCAAATGAGTGCCCCATGTGAGTGTGCCATTGACTCTGGGATTGCTGCCGTTTCCCACGGGCGTACTATACATTTACCATCGTTTACCATAGTGTGGCATGTTTATTATTATGCTTTACCATAACTCACTGGTCTTTGCCATGCTTTCACTGTGCTTCATTGCACTGTGGTATGCTTTTACTATAGTCACTTGTATAAGAGTCAGATGGCGCAAGCCTCTGATCCTAACACAAGTATGATTAACAATATATTAATCTTTTAGTCATAAGACTTGAAGAAACAAAAGCAGGCTGCTACTTCTGCCTGTACCTGGGCATCCCAGGAAACACACGTTACTTCTGCCTGTACCTGGGCATCCCAGGAAACACACGTTACTTCTGCCTGTTCCTGGGCATCCCAGGAAACACACGTTACTTCTGCCTGTACCTGGGCATCCCAGGAAACACACGTTACTTCTGCCTGTTCCTGGGCATCCCAGGAAACACACGTTACTTCTGCCTGTTCCTGGGCATCCCAGGAAACACACGTTACTTCTGCCTGTTCCTGGGCATCCCAGGAAACACACGTTACTTCTGCCTGTTCCTGGGCATCCCAAGAAACACACGTTACGCCTCGGTGACTTCTGAAACACTTGTGAACACAATACATGCACATGTAAATACTTACAGCGATAAGGGAAGGAGCAGTCCGCGCTCCACGCTGCCCCTCCCGGGCACGGCCTCGCTGACGCACTCCGAGATGGTCCTCTTTCTGGGGCTGCTGTAAGTGTTCTCGATGTTTGCGAAGGGGTTCCTGCGCTTCACCCCACCGGCCTGGGACTCGGAGCCCAGTAGAGGTCCGGGGGAGAAGCGCCGGACCCCAGACAGCCCTCCTCCGGGGCTCGATTCAGAGTTGCTTCGGCCAGAGCCCAAGCCCGCTTCACTTCGGGCTCTCTTCCGTCTCAGTCGCAGGATCTCCGCCGGCCTCTTGAAGCTGGGCGAGTACCCCGCTAGTTCAGACATTTTAAATTCTGTTCACGTCAACACCGAACAGAGAGAAAGTTTTGGTATCGTATTAATTTGACCTGTTTGACTGACACCTTACTGATAAACACGTGTCTATTGTTTTTGGTACTGCTGAACGCGCGAAACGCATAAAATACCACTGAAAACAAAGCAAACCGCGTCTATAGTACACAACTGCAGTGCGATCTAGTGCAAGCAAATCGATCACTGTATTTTGAAAGTCTATATAAAAATACTGCAACATCAACCCAATAAATACACAACACGGTGCAACAATTACCAGGTTGCTGAAGTTGTAGTTTTGTTAATTTTTAAGCTATGAACGCAGTTCTGTTCTTATCGCTCCCTGACGAGTCCACAATACGAATTTGGCGCCTGAGAGACTGAGAAAAACAAAACACTGACGCGCTGACGTCAAACCCGCGACAAATAATAAACGTAGGAGATTGCGTGCGCGTCCACGTTTCGAGCGCGCGCATCTGGCAGCGGTATGGTATGGTTGCGTTCTGTCACCCAGAGCTTGCTGCGCCGGCTGCTCGTGGCTGCTGTCTTTCAGATGTGACACGCAGAGAAACGCCGCCTCCAAACCTTGCAGCGCAGCAAAGGGAAGCGCTTGAAAACACAACACAACACTCCCTACACTTGCAATGCGTTGTGACTTCAAAGTCATGACTTTAATGACGTGGCATTATTTAGTTTTATTATTTCTTTGATCACCAATTGCCATGACAACACATCCATTTATTTATGCGTTTATTTATTTATGTACTTATTTTAAGGTAATAAATAAACCAAATTGTCTAGATTATTATTATTATTATTATTATTATTATTATTATTATTATTATTATTAATTGTGTGTGTGTGTGTGTGGAGATTAGATCAAGGGGTATTTAGAACAGAAAATAGGAGGTTGAAGCTGACACCCTGGGATCCTTCAAGAAACAACTTAGAGATTCTAGGATCAATAAGTTACTAACAACCAAGCGAGCAAGATGGGCCGAATGGCCTCCTCTCGTTTGTAACCTTTCTTATGTTCTTATGATTAGCTGTCGTTCGCCTCCACTAACAAGGGGGCAGCAGTAGTTTTAGTAGCTCTTTGAATTACGATT
Source organism: Acipenser oxyrinchus oxyrinchus (assembly GCA_030684275.1). Lineage (NCBI taxonomy): Eukaryota > Metazoa > Chordata > Actinopteri > Acipenseriformes > Acipenseridae > Acipenser > Acipenser oxyrinchus. The sequence continues at coordinate 56,355,976 of CM060253.1, forward strand.
GGCAGGTCATTCGTGATCTCTGCTTTCTCTCTTTGGTTCACTGCCGCAGCCAGCCTCCCGCAGCAGTGTAAAGGGATCTCCCCTAAAAAGTGTCCCGAGGACATCAGATGATTCAAGGGCAATCGCCATTTACTCCCACCTTTCACTTCCAGCGCTCAGCAACTCTACGAAATCAAGCCACCCTGTCCCTAACACAACTCCAACCCTAACCTTAATCAACCCCTGCCCTAAAACCTAACCTCAAACCCAATACCTAACCCTAAACCTAACCATTAAGAATCATCTGATGCCCTCAGGACACCTCAAACCCAATACCTAACCCTAAACCTAACCATTAAGAATCATCTGATGCCCTCAGGACACCTCAAACCCAATGCCTAACCCTAAACCTAACCATTAAGAATCATCTGATGCCCTCAGGACACCTCAAACCCAATGCCTAACCCTAAACCTAACCATTAAGAATCATCTGATGCCCTCAGGACACCTCAAACCCAATGCCTAACCCTAAACCTAACCATTAAGAATCATCTGATGCCCTCAGGACACCTCAAACCCAATGCCTAACCCTAAACCTAACCATTAAGAATCATCTGATGCCCTCAGGACACCTCAAACCCAATGCTTAACCCTAAACCTAACCATTAAGAATCATCTGATGCCCTCAGGACACCTCAAACCCAATGCCTAACCCTAAACCTAACCATTAAGAATCATCTGATGCCCTCAGGACACCTCAAACCCAATACCTAACCCTAAACCTAACCATTAAGAATCATCTGATGCCCTCAGGACACCTCAAACCCAATACCTAACCCTAAACCTAACCATTAAGAATCATCTGATGCCCTCAGGACACCTCAAACCCAATGCCTAATCCTAAACCTAACCATTAAGAATCATCTGATGCCTTCAGGACACCTCAAACCCAATACCTAACCCTAAACCTAACCATTAAGAATCATCTGATGCCCTCAGGACACCTCAAACCCAATGCCTAACCCTAAACCTAACCATTAAGAATCATCTGATGCCCTCAGGACACCTCAAACCCAATGCCTAACCCTAAACCTAACCATTAAGAATCATCTGATGCCCTCAGGATACTTTCTAGGGGATATTCCTGTGTGCTGCTCATGCAGCTACTTTTCAAAGCTGCGCTGGGCCGTGCTGGATATGCACAGATTTTTGAGGGTGGAGCTTCGTGACGTCACGCATCATCCCTTGCAGAATGGGATTCTGTGCAGAACTGTGCAGATCTGTGCAGAACTGCGGGAATCTGTGTTACAAGAATGCACCCTATATGTTGACAGGGGGTTCTCTGACTTACATAAATATTCCTAAAATGTGTATAAACTCTCCAGTTTATCTGATTCTACCCCAGCGCAATCCGGGTGGTCTGTAGGAGGCTATGATGCAAAGTTTAGAAGACTGGAGGAAGTTCAGGGCAGTTGTCCTTGTAGAGTGTGAGTGACAGGCAGGCACACCCAGTGCACATGGGGCTGAGGACCCTAAATATATTCCCTGTACTGCTGTACTGTTCCAGAATCGATTGGAGGGGAGTGTACCAGTGATTTACAACAACAAAAATATTCTGAGTGAGGAAAAATGCTGAACAGAGATTGAAACCAGACGCCAAACGTATAGGATCTGGTTTCTAATCATATGCTGTAGAATATAAACCAGATGCTAATTGGATTAATAAATAATATTTATTAACTGAGAACATGTATGGTGTAGTTTTGGTAGCAATCCACAAGGTGGAGCAATTGGTCTATAAAACTGAGGATCATACCTGGGAGTTTTTGTTTTGCTTTGCTTCCCTGGTAATGTGATCTTAATTAAATATTTCTGTTTCCCCCAAACCATTGCACTGAAAGAAGGAAACCAGGACTGCCTTGTTATGAATGTGTATTGTGGGTTAATTGCACGTCTCTATGAAAGCCTCCACTGGTGTGTGTCTGTGTGTCTACGTGGCTCTATGCTTCAGAGCTCTTTTAAATGCTCTCAGCCTGAGAATAGAGGATTATCAAATGGGATCTCTGCAAGGGCTCCCCACCACTAAATACAGTCAGGGGAGGATGGATCATGGCAGTGTCACATCCCTTAACATAAGCACTAAAGAACTTAAATACAGATAGATCATCATCATGACATCCTGTTTATATTCCCAATCAACTGGGCGGGTTGTAACCTGCAGTAAAACTGGAATAAGAGAGCTATCTGCATCACCTGGTTACTCACAGAGATCCTAGCAGCAGAGAAAGCACTTTCATTGGGCAACTTTGCCAGCAGACGTGGTGTTCCAGTAGAGTTTCTTGTGCAAGCTGTATGGCTGGCTGTTTGTGATAAGAGTTTCTTGTGCAAGCTGGATGGGTGTAATGACTCAGTTTTGGCACACTGCAGCTGGGACTTGGCATGCACCTTTAGCTTGCACAGAAGAGTAGCTTCAAAGAAGGGCAATGAGATTTTACTAACCTTTGAAATGCAAGCCCATTCTCACAGGCTTAGATACAGTATGTTCCATTGCAAACTCGCTCATTCTGGGGGTAGGAAATGAACCATGCACAGTTTTCTATTGGCTTCCTTACAGGCTGGCTCAGAGCTTGTGCCCTGAAGGAAAGATATGATGTGATGTTATTTAACATGCAAATAACCACAACTGCAGAATCAGAACAAAATGATCATTAAGAACAGATAAAAAGACAACAGGTAAAAAAAAGAAACAATCAAAATATTATGCATGAGGATATAAAGTATAATGTACGCTGCAGACCAATATCAAGGTCTATAGGAAAGAGAACACTGAACACTGCAGAGCTGTATAGAGGTCTATAGGAAAGAGAACTCCACTGAACACTGCAGAGCTGTATAGAGGTCTATAGGAAAGAAAACTCCACTCAACACTACAGAGCTGTATAGAGGTCTATAGGAAAGAGAACTCCACTCAACACTACAGAGCTGTATAGAGGTCTATAGGAAAGAGAACTCCACTCAACACTGCAGAGCTGTATAGAGGTCTATAGGAAAGAGAACTCCACTCAACACTACAGAGCTGTATAGAGGTCTATAGGAAAGAGAACTCCACTCAACACTACAGAGCTGTATAGAGGTCTATAGGAAAGAGAACTCCACTCAACACTACAGAGCTGTATAGAGGTCTATCGGAAAGAGAACTCCACTCAACACTGCAGAGCTGTATAGAGGTCTATCGGAAAGAGAACTCCACTCAACACTGCAGAGCTGTACAGAGGCCTATAAGAAAGGAAACTCCACTCAACAGTCTTTTGTAGTGCCATTTTCAGTATAATGCACATGAATTTGACGCTGTATTGTTCTATAGAACTCCCCATCCTTGTTTAAAGGGTGAAGCCTAACAGTGCTGCTCCAAACTGACTTCAGGTTCAGGGGGAGCTGCTGTCTCTGGTGCAGTCTGGCTGTGTGAAAGGGTTCATTCTTGCACTGCTGCAGGTTCAGGGGGAGCTGCTGTCTCTGGTGCAGTCTGGCTGTGTGAAAGGGCTCATTCTTGCACTGCTGCAGGTTCAGGGGGAGCTGCTGTCTCCAGTGCAGCCTGGCTGTGTGAAAGGGCTCATTCTTGCACTGCTGCAGGTTCAGGGGGAGCTGCTGTCTCCAGTGCAGCCTGGCTGTGTGAAAGGGCTCATTCTTGCACTGCTGCAGGTTCAGGGGGAGCTGCTGTCTCTGGTGCAGTCTGGCTGTGTGAAAGGGCTCATTCTTGCATTGCTGCAGGTTCAGGGGGAGCTGCTGTCTCCAGTGCAGCCTGGCTGTGTGAAAGGGCTCATTCTTGCACTGCTGCAGGTTCAAGGGGAGCTGCTGTCTCCAGTGCAGCTTGGCTGTGTGAAAGAGCTCATTCTTGCAGTACTGTAGGTTCAAGGGGAGCTGCTGTCTCCAGTGCAGCCTGGCTGTGTGAAAGGGCTCATTCTTGCACTACTGCAGGTTCAGGGTGGCTCCACTTTAAAGATTTTTTTATTGTATTGACCCTAGAAACCACAGTGAGTGTTTGAAAGCAGCACTGTATAAACAGTTAAAGCGGAGCAGTATTTATTGTGATTAAATGAACACATCACCGATGATATGCTAACCCAATCAAAATAACTATTTCCCAGTGTATTAAAGCAAGCCCTGTGTGTCTGCATGCAAATATTATTTAAAGCATGTCCATAGGGTTGGCTCTTGAGTGAATGGGCTGTTGTGTATAGAGATAGATGCCAATGGGAGTGTCTGTTGCAGCATCTCTGTGCTTTGAGGATTTGCCGATCAGGAGTGCCCTGTTATGAATCGACTGCAGCATTATTGAGAGAGGTCCATCACAAAGACAAAAAGCACGACCATCAACTGGCAAAGTGAGACCGCCTTCGAGGAGACAATGTTGTCTGTCTTGAGTGATTTTTGATGCATGGCCTGTAGTAATCTGCTGTCTCTTAGTTCTACTGATGCAAAACCTTTACTTTTACGCATTTTGCCACAATAGCGAAACATTCCGACGGTAACTTCTGTATCAGTCCCCACAATGGCACCCAACCCAATATAAATAACAGTATTGTACAGAATAAAGCACACAGGTTACAGGTACCATGTGGGCTGAATCGAGACTGGAAGAAAACCACAGAATTAGATTTGCCCTTATTGGCTTAGTCTACTGTCTTTTGGCTACCACAAAGGTTGAATCCTGCAAGACAAAGTTCATAGATCCTGTTTTTCAAGCAACATTGTTTTCAGTTTAATTTTGCGCTGAATGAAACTAAAATAATAATCAAAAGCCGATGTTTATTCTGTGTTTACTCGGCAACCATAAGCAGAGATGCAGTGGCTTTCTTATCACCCTGTTAACAAACTTCACGCAGGTGCATTCACACAATACCTGCGCAAATACAGCTTAGAGTTTGTTATCTTTGGAAACCTTCTTAATTGGCCAATCTGTCAAGTAGCCTGGTGTTTTTCCACAGCACAGCGTCCAGTGTGAGAGAGGTGGGAGGGGGGCAGCAAGGGGCTAAAACACACATACCAGCCCCTCCTGGCAGGGACAATGTTATCAGGTGCATTACAACCTCAAATGATAATTTCTGTTTGCTCGCTGATAAGGTGTGGTTACTTTGAAAAGTTTAAACCTTGTCATTTCTGACTTCAAATAATAAAAGGCTAAGGGCCTTTTATTCAATAAAAAAACATACAGCGCTGCTTTGTGACCAGCGCTGTTTAAGGCTCTATTCAGTCACTTAGAGGAAGCGGGTTGCATTGAAATCATACAGCGCTGCTTTGTGACCAGCGCTGTTTAAGGGTCTATTCAGTCACTTAGAGGAGGCGGGTTGCATTGAAATCATACAGCGCTGCTTTGTGACCGGCGCTGTTTAAGGCTCTATTCAGCCACTTAGAGGAAGCGGGTTGCATTGAAAACATACAGCGCTGCTTTGTGACCGGCGCTGTTTAAGGGTCTATTCAGTCACTTAGAGGAAGCGGGTTGCATTGGCCACTGTGGCGCTCCTCGTTGCTTTCATTGCTTGGGTTTGGTGAGTGGAAAGAGGCAATGACTTGACAGTGGGAACAGCGGTAATCCAGCTCACACACCAGTGAGCTGTGGTCTCTGGACTGGGTCAGACACACACACACACATGCATACACACACACATGCATACACACGCCCTCACACAAGCACTCACACACGCACGCGCACACACTGACACACACACACACACACACTGACACACACACACTGGCACACACACACTGACACACACACACACACACACACACACACACACACACACACACTGGCACACACACACACACACACACACTGACACACACACACACACACTGGCACACACACACACACACACACACACACACACACACACACACACACACACACACACACACACACACACTGACACACCTGGAGTAGCAGCAGACAGGACACTGGAGCAGGAGGGGCTCTGTAAAGAGGCGCTCACTTTGTGTGCTCCTGGCAGGGAAGGGAAAGCATTACGTTCACAGTGTTTTGAGGATGCATGTTTTTCCATGGTGGCAGATACATCAAAACTGCTATCAAAATGATTATAACCTAAGGTTCGGGAGGAAGGACTGTCCCCTTCACACATTACGTCGTCAATTCTGGCCAATCAGTTCTGGTAGCTTACCCTTCTATTGCGTTTGCTTCATCCACATCCCTCTGCCTTCCCCAGCTCCACCCTTGTAGCTCCACCCCCCCTGGGACTCTCAGTTATGGGAGGTCTACTGCCTCACCCAGCAGGCCAGGTGATGGACCCTCAAACATCGCATAATCATCAATAAAATATGAATTATTCAGATTTGTGTGTGGTGGGGGTTTGTCCTGATCTACTGAACCCTATTTTTCCAGTCAGTGGTGCAATATCTTTAATTCATATAGATGCGCGATGGTACCCATTGATAACCCAAATGAATCCTCTTTCTTCAAGTATACAGCTCCACATAACATACCCCCTGTTAACTATAAACCTGACTGCCCAGTGGTATCTTTTTGAATGTGATAAGTAACTTGGATAAGTTTAAATTTAGATTCATTACCAAGACTACATTTATTATTATTCAAGAATTGTCACAGTGTAACTGTTTCTGATCCCAGGCTGAACCAGTGAGAATGTTTTTATAGTCTAATAAGTCATGTGATATGTGTAATAAGTCATGTGATATGTGTAATAAGTCATGTGAAATTAATACTGTCTACTGCAGGACACTCTTTTGTAAACGAAGCTTCGATCTCAATGGGTTTCCCTGGTTAAAGAACAAATAAATAAAAAATATGTATGCTGTAATGCGTTAGGTGTCCAGTAGGTGGTATTGGTGTACTTAATAGTATACAGGTGGTGGCGCTGGTAGTAGCAAGACTGCGACAAGCTATCAGAGTCAGTAACTATACTCTCTTAGACATAACCCCCCATTATTGTCACAGCTGCCTCCCCAGTGTTCACCTAAATGCAATTCATGGCCCCAGGAATGTTGAATTAAGGAGATTCAGCACTGATGTTTAAACAAATAAGCAGAAATTGGTAGAGGATGTCAAAATACAATTAGAACATTAGAACAGAAATTCTAGAACGAGAAAAAGCCATTCCGTCCACCTTTGCTAGCTCACTGATGCAAGCATGGTCCGTTAGCACACAGGAGAGGAAAAAAAAAAAAAACCCTAACTAAGTTATTAGGGGAAATGAAACCGCTGGCAATCCATGGCTAAACGGACTGCCCTCCTCCAGTAGGCTAACTAAAGGTCACAGAGAGGGTTATACAGTATTGTTCATGACAGCACCCAGTCTATTCTTGAAGGATCTGATAGTCTCTGCTTCAACTTCTCTGTCCAGCAGCCTGTTCCAATGGTTCACCACCCTTTCTGTGAAAAAGCTCCGTCTCCCCTTGCTTCGGAATATGCCCTTCTTCAGCTTCCACCCATGGCCCCTGGTTCTGTTCTCTGTGAAAAATAATTCTCAGCAGTTACTTTGTTAAACCCCTAGACAATTTTAAATCCTTCTATTAAGTTGCTCTGGCTCTCCTTCTTTCTAGGCTGTACAGATTCAGCTGGTTCAGTCGATCTTCATATGACATATCCTTCAATCCAAACTGCCCCCTTTCCTGGAATTTCGCTTATTCAAAATAAACTGTCAGAGCATTCTCATGGCTATTGTACATTGATTAAAGCTAGTGCTTATTGTAACAGAGTAGGACTGGAATACCAGGTAATAGCAGGGCTATTCTAGACCTGTGTGATATGGTGGATTTGCTTTGTGTCTCCAGAGAGACTTGGGATTATTTTTAAACAACAGAAAGACTGTCAAGAGGAAGCAGAATTCTCCTGGTTTATTTCCAAACACTTTTAATTTCCAGTGAAACAGTCTATGGTGATTGGGATTGCTGTGCTAGTCGTGGTACCACCTGAGGGTGTCAGTTCAACCCTTTCAAGGAGGCATGACCTCTTTGGGGATGGTACCTGGTCCAAAATAGGATTGACCAGCTGTGTAACTGGGAAGAAACCAGTGAGAGCAATTTCCAAACCCGCAGTGCAGCTCTCTGGTGTGCAGTGACGATGTGGCCTGTCTGGCTCGGACGCATTCCAATTGGAAAGCTGGGAGGCAATGAGTGAATGGGACCAGGTGAGTGAGTTTAATCTGCCTGTCGCTGGTGGAAATATTATCCCTCAATTTGTTCGCGATTGCTTCCTGGCTTCTGGCCCGGCAGACAGGGGGAACGACGCTCTGACAGAAACAGGCCTGCTTGGAGTCAGGTCTGGGCTTGTCTTCTGAAGTGTGTGTTGTGAATTCCTTCTGTGTTCAGGAATAGCTTACAAGCTGGGAGGCTGTGGGGTTGGCTCACTCACTGGATCCCACGTGTTTCTGTCCTGTCAGGAGAGAGTGACATTGTTTGTCTCTGTGTGTGAGGGAGTGAGAGGAGAGAGAGAGAGAGAAAGAGAGAGAGAGAGAGAGAGAGGGGGGGGGGGTAAATAAATGGTCAAACAGCCCCCACGCCCCCTGCAAGTCATGTTGTGTGTAATGTAAATAAATAACTGATCAACAGTGTATGAGATACTTATCTACACAATCACTGTTGAATAAAACAAACTCACATTAAGATTATTTTAAGAAGGTGCTTCTGTATTGTGGGAGGGTCAATTTTTATGCATGGTAAAAATAGTAAAACAAGAAATAATGTGCAAAGACTCCGCTGAGATTCCTCTTGCTTTATTTTACTGCACTTTGTTGTACTTTTCCATGCTGTGCTGCAGTCATTCACAGGACAGCATGCGTGTCTCTGGTAATGTGCTTTCTGGTTGGCTTCAGGTCTTTGTGTCAGCATGTGCATGGGTAAATTCAGTGAGCAGGGTTTCAAATCAAATGCTGCTGACGGAAATCAAAGAGGATTCTTTGGTCCCTGGTGAATTGCTGTATCTAACGAGTCCCAGTCCTGAAGGCTTCCCACACTTAGTCATGGGTTGTGTCTGCGATCATGTGACACCTGCTGACGTGAGGCGCCTTTCATCCTCCATGTCTGAAGGATTGGCGTGCATCCCCCTGCTCCCAGCGGCATTCCTCTCCACTAATCACGAGGGGCTGACGTACCCATGTTGCTCTAAAGGGCTCTGTGTGTGTCTGCAGCCCCCGAACAGCCTGGGGCATCGTGGCCCTCTTTCAAACTATCTCAATATGATTGATTATTATTTTAAACGGTACTAATAATATTAATATTAGCGGTAACTGAAAAACTTCACAAGATTGGAGCTCCCCCCACCCTCCCCACACACACACTTTCCTTAAGGTGTTCCAGTTTACCTCTTTCATTTCTACTTGAAACAACTGCTGTAAAGAGCATTCCAAGGTATGTTTTTAAAGATATAAGCAGCAATCTAACTGATATGTAGAGCATGTTCCTGCACAGAGCTGATATAACAAGGATCTGGGGGGTCAACAGAATGAGTGATCCTGGGGTAGAAACAGACTACAGGTGCATATCCCTGTAATCTCAATAGAATTGCATTGTGACAAGTAATGTAAATACTACTACTACTACTACTACTACTACTACTACTACTACTACTACTACTATTACTAATAATAATAATAATAATAATAATAATAATAATAATATTACTAAAAAAACACAGCAGACACCAGTGGATTTCAGCAACACAACAGAAAAGTATATTTAAAAAATAAAACAAAATTAGGCAATAGTTTCCCAGGTGAAACAGCAAAGTGTTGTGTAATAAGGGTCAATAACACAATTACATTGTGGAGCTATTTACAGACATGTCAACAAAATAAATCACAACAACCACAAACAAAATATCAGCAAAAAAGTTCCTTCTGCTCTTGTTGGAAGCTTTTAGCACAATGGGAGACACGCATGATGTGACGAGGAGCACAAACTGCAACCCTGCAGGCTCCTGTGGGCTGGAAACCTGGTTTGTGGGTCCAAACACGAGTAACTGTTTTATGACTAGAGCACTGCAGGGCCTTTTAATTCCAGTCAGCACCTCCTTGACCTGAAGAGCCGAACCGACTTCAAATGGCTGTTGTGACCGATTGAGAGTTATCCAAAAACTAGGGGCCTGCCCTGTACCACTGCCCACAAATGCTACAGTGTATCATCATAGGAAAGCGTTATGCACCACCGCCCACAAAACGCTAAGAACATTAGACAAACAACTGATTCCAATCTAGGCCAAGGAGTTCAGCATAGTGATGAGTGGTTAGGGTGTGACTCTTGCTTCATCTCGCTTGCGTCAAAGAGAGGGATTCAAAATGCAAATAAATCAAATAAATAATAAATTACTAAATATAAACTTAATCTCGCTGATAACCCAGCTGAGGTTTTATGTTACGGTTTAGGATTCCTGCCTGTCCTCAGCTCCACAGCGGGCCCTTGACAGGGAAGACGAGAGAGACGTCTTCGAAAAGCCACATGGCACCGATTTTAAACTCTTAAGATCCACGTCTGGCCTGAAAACAACAGATTAGTACAGAGTAGATGAGAGTCTGTATCTCATCCTTATTGGACTAATCCAAATTGTTGACCGGGAACTGTATAAAAATATAAAACCACATCACTTTGTGTCAAATGTTTGTGAGAATAATAAGCCATAATAAACTCTGTCATTACTAACAAAAGGATGTTCTATTTCCAAGCTGTACAAGAAAATACAAACGACTGTACATCTTGTCTTGGAGCAGAAACAAACTGAAAGAATGGTAACATTTTACAATATTCCTGTCCATTTGATTTCTTTTGGAATATCAGCTTTTTAATGCATATTTTTTTCTTTGGAATTTATTATGGTTTTGTTGATGAAATGTATAGTAGCATTCAAATGGTATTCTTAAAATATTCATGCTGGATTCAAAGGAATTCAGGGCCATTATTTGAAAGTGTTACCAAACAAAATGTCCTGATAAGTAAGACATTGAACCAGTGATAAAGTCCCAGCCGGTTGCTGCCTGCAGCCCATCCTTGACCTGCTTGTCATTTACATTTTCTACAAGGTTCCTTTTTAAAGCCCTGCTTTTCAAATGATCTTTGTGTTGACCAGCAATATACAATATCCCTGCCTTCATTTAAAAACAAAACAAAAAAAAACAACAACAAAATAAATTAAATAACATTCCATCCATCAGCACAAGTTAGGCAGATACAAATCTTTGAATACCCGGTTGTTAGGAATACAGTGATGGCTACATTGACACCCAACAGCTCCAAACAAAAACCTAAAACAATACTAAACAATAAATTCTGTTGGGTGCCCATGTTGTTACAATATTGCGTCTGTGAATTGTTCTTCAATAGTGCTACAATCGACCCAGGCTTTGTGTTTGACAAAGAATGAAATGACAAGACTGAACGCTCTGACCCTGCTGGAGATCTGATTGCACTCTCTACAGAGTGAGTGAGTGCTGCTCCACTCCCCTTTCTCAGGGTCTCTTGAGTGCTGCTCTAATCCCCTTTCTCAGAGTCTCTCTACATAGTGAGTGAGTGCTGCTCCAATCCCCTTTCTCAGAGTCTCTCTACAGAGTGAGTGAGTGCTGCTCCACTCCCCTTTCTCAGAATCTCTCTACAGTGAGTGAGTGCTGCTCCACTCCCCTTTCTCAAAGTCTCTCTACAGAGTGAGTGAGTGCTGCTCCAATCCCCTTTCTCAGAGTCTCACTACAGAGTGAATGAGTGCTGCTCCACTCCCCTTTCTCAGAGTCTCTCTACAGAGTGAGTGCTGCTCCACTCTCCTTTCTCAGAGTCTCTCTACAGAGTGAGTGAGTGCTGCTCCAATCCCCTTTCTCAGTCTCTCTACAGGAAGACAACAACTTTGGTAAAACACATGCATTTTAAAAAGTAAGCTTTAAACAATGAAATACAAAGGGTATTCTTCGAACAATCTCATTGACAATCTCACCGTGGAACAGGCTAAGTGTTTTTCATAACAAAACAAAATAAAAAACAGTTTGTAACACCACATGTTATCCACTGCAATGAACACATTGGCTTCACCATCACACACATCTCTGTGTGTGTGTCTGTGAGTGTGTGTGTATGTGTCCGTGAGTGTGTGTGTCTGTGTGACTATCTGTGTGTGTGTGTCTCTGTCTATGTGTGCATGTGTGTGGTACAAATTACAGTGTAACACAGAGAAGTAAAATACTGCTCTGATGTCACAAGAATATATATATATATATTCCAACCAAGTTCAATCAGAGCTCAAAGAAGTTCATAAGAAAAAAAGAACAAGAAGCTACAGAAAGCTTTTCTTCATGAAAAAAAACAGATTCTGAACTATGTCCCTGGGAACCAACTCAGTCCAGCCCTTGTGAAGCCAAGCAGGTACTGAGGAGGAGCAGGGAAACCATCGGGGAGGAGGAGGAGGAGGAGGAGGAGGAGGAGGAGGAGGAGGAGGAGAGTTTCCAATAAACATGACATCCCCATGAAAATGCAAAAAAAAAAATCTATTCACAGCGTTTCTGAATGTAAATCATTCACAGTTTTTAACCAGTTACGTTACACCACCTGTTTAGTGGTCCATAATAATAATAATAATAATAATAATAATAATAATAATAATAATAATAATAATAATAAAAACAACTTTTCCCAAATATCTTGCATAGTCAACAGATATTTTGATTAAAAAAAAGAAAATCAGTGTGGCCACCAATATTGATTTGGTCTCTATGTTTTGTTTTTTTTCATTTCAGATTCAATAATGCTGCCACACTGCCTCGGCCATGTTGGTGGAGGAGTTGTTCAGATTCAATAAGGCCGCCACACTGCCTCAGCCATATTGGTGGGGGAGTTGCTGTGGCTCCCCTCAGCCACCACCACCTCGCTCTGGCTGGGGAGGTTGGGGTGGAGCAGCGCCGAGCCGGTGGAGGCGTTGGTGCAGGGCGGGAGGATGCGTGGTGGGGAGCGCTCCCCCCCGGACATCATGGAGAACTGGTAGGAGCCAGCGGAAGTGCTGTAGTAGAGATGGTAGGGGGGCGAGCTGGTCTGGAAGGCACCGGTCTGCCCCTGCGAGGAGGCTCCGGGGTAGGGAGGAGGCAGGTAGGTGTGGTAGCGAGCGGCACTGCTCATGGCTGACATGCCGATCCCAATCCCCGTGGTGACCGGAGTAGGGGTGTAAGTGAAGGCTCCCGGGTAGTGCATGCGGGGGTCCGAGAAGCGGCTGTCCGGCAGGGTGGGAAACTGCCTCTCGATACCCATCCTGGGGTCACTGAAGGCTGTCAGGTCTGGAGCAGCTGGGAGAAGGGTTAAAACAGATCTTAGATAACGGAGCCTCACCAAGGCAAGCGCAGGCAAGCATGGCAAATTAAGCAAGCACAGGCAAGCACAGGCAAGCATGGCACATCTCAGAGAAGTAAAGAATAACCCAGGATAAAGTACAATGAATGTATAGTAAAACCTTAGGAAAGGCAGGCTAAACTGAGCCTTTACTACGTAAGCATTTAGTCTAGGGATGTCTTATAGTACAGCGTTGGCCAAAGGTTTTCCATCACCCTATAGAATGAACTAATTTTTAATAATATTACGTTAACATATTGAATTACATACCGCTTTGTAATTTTCCACATACTGACAAAAATCTAACATGAAATACTGTACAACTATTATGGCTTCCTGTAAACTTTAGTGATATCATTTTGTAGTTTCTTTGATTACATGATGTTAAATAAAATATCAAAATTCTGTTCATATATATTTTTTATGTATATAATTGTGTCTCAATCTTAGGTGACACAAAACTCTTGTTTGTAGCTGTAAAAGTTTAGCAGAAGTGCCAGGTGGAAAAGGTCATCTATTTACTACAGCACTATAAAGGAAGCTGGCATTGTGTAATGAGGCTTGGCTCTGCAGGGGGGGTCAGTGCTGCTTCCATGCATTGCCCTTACCGGAGAGCCTGCTGGAGAGCTCAGTCAGGGAGGCCATGCCACTGGCCCTGCCTGGGGAGATGGGGGTGGCCGGGTGGACGGACGGGGTGGAGATCTGACCCAGGTACGGGTACGACTGCTCATAGGACCATGAAGGGGACACCTGCATCTGCCTGGAATCTGAAAACAAGAATACACACACCTCAGATCAAGCAGGCTGCGCAAGAAATACGCACAGGCAGCTTAGTCTCAGGACACTGCTGATGGGTTACTGCATTATACACCAGATTACTCTGATAAAAGCTTGACTGGTCTACAGTTATAAGTAAAAGGGCCTGTTCACTTGATCTCAATACGGCCACTGTTTGAATCAAATAGGACTCGAAAGGGCATGTGTCTCCAGGGTGTATTGCTGTCTGACAATATGTAAAGTCCTAGGAAAGGCTCTTCTTAACTATACAAATATTTACATTTGCAGCAATTCATATCAGGAGATCGCTTGGAGCCTTGGATTTGCAGCAATTCAGATCAGGAGATCGCATGGAGCCTTTTATTTGCAGCAATTCAGATCAGGAGATCGCATGGAGCCTTGGATTTGCAGCAATTCAGATCAGGAGATCGCATGGAGCCTTGGATTTGCAGCAATTCAGATCAGGAGATCGCACAGAGCCTTGGATTTGCAGCAATTCAGATCAGGAGATCGCATGGAGCCTTGGATTTGCAGCAATTCATATCAGGAGATCGCATGGAGCCTTGGATTTGCAGCAATTCAGATCAGGAGATCGCATGGAGCCTTGGGAATGTTAATGTATTTCCTTTCTTTTTTTATTAAACATCTAAATACTGTACATTATAGAGAGCAACGATCAGAAAGGCAGAACAGATATCGCTGGACTTGAGGATTTTAGAACCAGCCACTTCCAAACCATAGAGAATTGAGCAACAGTGATCTGAGTGTCAGCAAATTCCATACAGTATCGAGAATCCAGTGTGTGCCGATTCAATGCAGAAAGCTAAATTCTCACAACCAGCAAATTCAATGACGATAATTCAGTGCTTTTAACTTAGGCTAGCCAATGAAATAAGGAAACAGGGATCCTAGCGTATGAAACCAAAGAATCCAGAAGTAGGATCTTGTGCTGAGTGTTTCAGAAGTGTACAGCACCTCGGCCCCTCTCATACACAGAGCCGGACCCCAACAACCACACATCATAACTGCTGTGGAAGAAGAACTTTAAAACAGGCTGAAGCAGCTGCTGCAAATCTTTGACATGTCGGCAACACAAGCAACAGCAAAAAAAAGGTCTTGAATTACTTAATAATCATTTCCTTTGGCAGAAACTCAGCGTCTATTTATGGGAACGGGATCAGAACACAGCCATCATTCAGACAGGAAGAGCCCCTTCCCATCATGCCCTGATTACATCTGCTCGCAAGTGAGTCAACACTGCAGGCCAACCGACAAAGGACTGACTGCTATCAGACCAGAAGCAATGAAAAAACACTGGCCCAGGATTCAAGAATAACACAAGACTTGACAAACATTAGCTACAACTGTGATCGTTCAACTCATTTCCCAATGACTGGCTGCCTGCCAAGACCTTAAAGGATAAAGATGAGGCAGATTCAAGCAGGATAACTGTGTCTCTTAACCTGCAAGCTTCACACTCTGGAAACAAGAAGCAAACCCAAGAAACCAGACCCAGACCCACATTGTCAGGAACCTGATAATATTACAAGCCCAGTTGCTTTGCTCACTATTATTATTATTAGTAGTAGTAGTAGTAGTAGTAGTAGTAGTAGTAGTAGTATTAGTATTATTATTATTTATTTCTTAGCAGACGCATCTCTGTCATGGGGGAATAGCTGCTGTAGTATCAGTATTTGGGGTGTGGCAAAAATACATTTAACATTGAGGAAGTGCAAATCAGCAATTGAAAACCCTGATACCTTGTACACAAGTGGGTCATATGGCCAGTCCTTTTTAAATATGAAAATAAGAGTCAGAGGCCCACCAAGCCAGCAGAGTGCCTGGGTGTTTCTAACAAGGCTCCCTTTGTCTTGGGCAGGTGTTAGAGTCAGCATTGACTCCAGCCCAGGAGCTCCTCCAAGAAACTGAACTGAACAACCAGACCCCACACACACACACACACACACACACACACACACACACACAGACCAAAACACAGAGCCTCACACACACACAGACCAAAACACACAGACCCACAAACACAGACCAAAACACAGACCAAAACACAGAGCCACACACACAGACCCACACACACAGACCAAAACACAGAGAAACACACACACACAGACCAAAACACAGAGCCTCACACACACACAGACCCACACACACAGATCCATAAACACAGACCAAAACACAGACCAAAACACAGACCCACACACACAGACCAAAACACAGACCCACACACACAGACCAAAACACAGAGCCACACACACACACAGACCAAAACACAGACCCACACACACACACACACACACACACACACACACACACACACACACACAGACCAAAACACAGACCCACACACACAGACCAAAACACAGAACCACACACACAAACACACACACACACACACGGTCCAAAACACAGACACACACACACAAACCAAAACACAGCGTCACACACACAGACCAAAACACAGCGTCACACACAGACCAAAACACAGACCCACACACAGACCAAAACAGACCCACACACACAGACCAAAACACAGACACACACACACAGAGACCAAAACACAGACCCACACACACAGACCCCCACCCCACACACACAGACTCACACATACAGACCCCCCCACATACACAGACCCACACACACAGACCAAAACACACTCACACAGACCCACACACCACAGACTCCCACACACAGACACACGCACACACACAGACACCCACACAGCACACCCACACACACAGACAGACACACACACTGTAACCCACACACACTGAGCCCCTCTGGTCAGACAGGAGCAGATCCTGCCAAACAGCAGCTCTGTGGCGGGCAGGCTGCAGACAGTCTGTGCACATTCTCACTGCGCTGTTTGGGTTTCTGCAACACAGCAGCTGCAGCTCCCACAGGTTTTAGTTTTTTATACAATTCCTTTTTGTTGACCTGCTGCTCGGTGAGCCTTGTACCAGAGCAGAAAGATACAAAGTGAAGGCAGACTAAATAAATGAATAAAGATACCTTGTTAAAACATTTCTGATGTAGTACTGCAGACTGAGAATCTGCATCTGCTCACAGACCTTGGGAAGCACTAATCTCAGAGTACCTTTGTAAAGGTATTTATCTATCTATCTATCTATCTATCTATTTATCTGTCTATCTATCTAAAAATGCATATACATTCTTTTTTTTTTCAATTTCAAGCTCAAAGGGGATATAGATATCGATATAGATATATTATTTTTTGTAATCTTCCTGTCAAATGACTATACTTTTTATTTCACTTTCTCCTGAGATCATTAAAAACACGTGGCTTTCTCATCAGGTAAGTGTGGGGTGAAATCTATCTGCACCCTTTATAAAATAAAGAAACTAACAGTTTCGTCTCTCTTGTTCGTCGGATCAGTCGTCTCCCCTCTGGTATTGTTCAAACCTGAACACTATGGTGGGTATGCAGCTGCCGACACCAATAAGGACAAAACCCTGATCCACTAGCACAGAGGTCGCAAACTGAGCGGCCCCCGGGCCGGATCCGGCCCGCAGACGTATTATGTTTGGCCCGCACAGTGTTTTTAAAAAAAAAAAATAATTAGTTGCCAACATTTAAAAATCGCAAGATTTCACATAAAAATCCAGATTTCCGGCTTCTCTTGAAAAATCGGAAGATCTGGCAACACTGGGCCCGCATTCTCGCATGGCAACAATCGGCTGGAGCCGAGTAGCGTCTGCCGCCTTTAGACGGGGCATGCGCTCTCCGCTCTCCAGTTCGCCACAGTCTCCACCACTCCCTGTTGTCTCCCCGACACTGAGGCCGAGTGTCAGTTGCCATTTATCATCGCGCTTGCACTGTTGTTTTTATTATAGTAATGATGATAGTTAAATATTTCTTGTAACCATGTCTCTATCAAAAGTGGGAAAACGCAAGATAGACCGAGAGGGACGCGTCTTTCAAGAAAAGTGGGAGACAGCATATTTCTTTGTGGAAGTGAAGAATACTCCCTACGTGTTTAATATGCAAACAAAGTGTGTCTGTGTCGAAAGAATACAACTTAAGACGCCATTATGAAACAAACCATAGTAAGAACTATGACCAGTATCACGGAAAAGATGCGTGATCAAAAACTTAATGAACTGAAAAAGGACTGAAATTTCAACAGGGTTTGTTTTTGAATGCGAATAAAATAAGTGATGCTGCTGTGAAATGCAGTTATGTATTAAGTGAAAAATTGCCCGGCATCAAAACCTTTTACAGATGGCGAGTTTATAAAAGAGTGTCTATTGAGTGCAGCAGAAATTATATGTCCCGAACAGAAACAAGCATTTGCAAATGTAAGTCTAACTGGGAATACTGTTGGTCAGCGTGTTGAAGATATGGCTGAGAACTTACAGGACAAGTTATGTGAAAAATTAAATCATTTGTGGCATTTTCTATTGCAGCTGATGAGAGCACAGATATAAATAATACCGCCCAGTTAGCTATATTTATTCGTGGTGTCGATGAGAATTTTGATGTGACCGAAGAACTTTTGGACATGGTGCCCATGAAAGGCACAACATCAGGAAATGACTTATTTTTATGTGTTGAGAAAAGTCTTGAAAAGTTTAATGTAGACTGGTCAAAATTAGTAAGCGTAACTACAGACGGCGCTCCTGCGATGGTCGGTGTTAACGCCGGACTTGTTACTGAAACTTAAATCCAAGGTGGCAATGTTTTGCAAGGACACGGAACTTAAGACCGTTCATTGCATCATTCACCAGGAATCGCTTTGTGCTAAAAGTTAAAATGGAACACGCCATGGACGTAGTAATTAACACTGTGAACTGGATACGCCTCGTGGCTTGAACCACAGACAGTTCAATGCTTTGCTTGATGAATTGGATGCACAATACGGTAGTCTGCTGTACTACACGGAGGTTAGGTGGCTTAGTCGTGGCGTGGTGCTGAAGAGATTTTTGAATTGTTGAAAGAAATCAACTTGTTCATGTCATCCAAAGGAAAATCCCGCCTCAGCTCACCAGCGAAGATTGGATCAAAGACTTGGCCTTTTGGTTGACATTACAAGCCAGCTAAACACTTTGAATATTTCTCTGCAAGGGCGTTCACAAGTAGTTACACAAATGTATGATTCGATTCGCTCGTTTCTAGCTTAAATTGTGTCTTTGGGAAACTCATTTGGCAAGGAATAATCTGGCCCACTTTCCTACACTGAAATCGGTTTCCAGAAATGAAAGTGATGGCTTGAACTACATTCCCAAAATTGTGGAGTTGAAGACTGAATTCCAAAAAGGTTCTCTGATTTCAAACTTTATGAAAATGAACTAACATTGTTCAGTTCGCCTTTCTCAATTAATATCGATAGTGTGAATGAAGAGCTACAAATGGAAGTTATTGAACTGCAGTGCAATACGGTACTGAAA
Organism: Acipenser oxyrinchus oxyrinchus; assembly: GCA_030684275.1. NCBI lineage: Eukaryota > Metazoa > Chordata > Actinopteri > Acipenseriformes > Acipenseridae > Acipenser > Acipenser oxyrinchus. The sequence continues at coordinate 56,375,479 of CM060253.1, forward strand.
ACTAAATATGACGACGTTGGAATACCAGAATTCTACAAATATCTCGGGAGTAGTTACCCTAAATATAAAACCATTGTGCAAAGATCCTATCCATGTTCGAAGTACCTACGTTTGTGAACAGCTGTTTTCCGTTATGAAACTGAATAAAACTAAACATCGCTCCCAGTTAAAAGATTCAAGGCTGAATTCTGTACTGCACATCGCAACGCAAATACAAGATCTGACATTGACATCTTGGTGCAGAAGAAAAGGTGTCAGGTTTCTGGTTCCAAATCAAAGGAGTAACGAATTAAGAAAGAAAAAAATAATAATTAAATATTTCTGTTTTTCAGTTTGTATTTTTCAATTTCGAATTTAAAATACAATCTCCAATATCATACATGGTTGGATTATGTTACGTGCGTACACCATAGTTCAGTAAAAATAAAGAAAGTTTGATTGTATTTTTGGCAGTTGATTTTTGTTACACCCGGCCCGCTTCACTCATTTACGTTACCTGCCTGGCCCCTGTAGGCATTTGAGTTTGCGACCCCTGCACTAGCAGATAAGAACTTGAGCATGTATGGAAGCTGCTGTAAATCAAGGGCAGTACATTAGCTGTATAACCCCATCCCTTACAGCATACAGGTGTGTTACATTGCCCCATTCTCATGGTACTATGAAGGGTTAAGGACGTGTGTTTGTAACTTGCTCAGGCATGCAGTCGGTGCACAAAAGGCTTGCTTTATTTTTCTATTTGTTTTGTTCTTAGATCTCAGGACCTGATCTATCTGGGAAGGTTTCAGTTACTGGCATACTGTATTTCTATAAAAGAACAAACAAAACCACTTGCAACCTTTCCCCTGACAGCATGAAACATTACAGGAGCGCTCCAGCTCTGTGACGCTCAGGGTCTCTGTGTGTTTGCAGGGGCCTGGCTCCATACAGGCACAGAGGCGTACAGTTTACTGGGTGGCAAAGTGCTTGTTTGCTCTTCAATTGCTGTGAAGAAGTGTGTAGGATAAGGGTAGCTTGACACTTCTTGCTGTTGTGGAAATAGAAAAGCATTTGAAATTTGCTTAGCACTACAGCTATGGGTCACAGGGGGGCGCTGTCTTTCTCCCCCCTCTCTCTCTCCCTCTCTCTCTCTCTCTCTCTCTCTCTCTCTCTCTCTCTCTCTCTCTCTCTCTCTCTCTCTCTCTCTCCCTCTCTCTCTCTCTCTCTCCCCTCTCTCTCTCCCACTCTCCCCGCCTCAC